>VXAY01003241.1:21820-133456 GCA_013399855.1 Oxyruncus cristatus | reverse complement strand
AAAAAAAAAAAGAAAAAGTAAAAAAGGTATTAATTTTCAGCTATATCTGATTCGGCTGCCTTGCAGCTACAGAAACATTAGTGGCCAAACAGATCAGGGGCTAAAGGACAACAGGAAAGAACCACTTCTTAGCAACAAGTGCTAACCAACTGTGAAACAACATATCTAGTCTTATTGTGGCCACAGTGGGACCAAATAGGCAGCCCTATTCTTTAACTAGCCAGATATTCTTGTTGTAAGAAACTGTGCTGTACAGTGAACATGTAATAAGCCAGGAACAAAGAATAAAGCCATCCATCACCATATGAAAGAGAATTTCATTACATTCCCAGAGCCAAAAGAACTGTAGAGTTGGATGTAGAGACATCCCAATACATACAGTCAGCTTCATTTTATCAAGGCTTATTAGTTCTGCCTCAGTTCCAGCTTTGCAGGGCTCAGACAGCTTCTTGCAGAGCAACTCAACTGTTTCTCCTAAGCTCCAGAGTCAAAAGGGCTCATTACCTGGGACACTGGAAAAATACACAGAGGTAGCCCTTGCCTAGTACTGTGACTGACCTAATAAGCTTGCTCAGAATTTGGTGCTCTGGAGACCTGAGACAAGAGTAGCTAACATTGAACCAGAGCTAATAGCTGTGCAACTTTGAAACTGATGGTGCATTTGAGTCTCTTTCTGCCACCCTCCTTCACACTCATTGTAGGAGCACAGTGGAATGGTATCAGTGGCTTTTAGACCTGAGCTTGTCTTTGAAAGCAATAAACTTTTAAGGTATAATATATGTGTAGTGTCTTGCAGCTCCTTTATTAAACAGGGTAAACACTCATCACTGCCATTCCCAAATGCATACACACATATTCAAAAATGCTACGAGTTTGTTTGTTTGGCTTGCACTCATCGTTTCTGTGCCACTCCATAGTACTCAGCAGCACTTGCAGCTGCAACAGCACAATGCAGGGATACTCGAGCTGATTCTTCATTGTGAAGACTGAGAAAAGGAGGAATTATGGGCTCTGCTCCGTCGTACTTACAACTGACATTTCTAATGCCTTCCTTTCCCTTTCCCATAACTACCAGAGAGTTTCTTGTGTTTCATCATGTTTCCCGCATTAGCTTGCTCACAGAGTGGGACAAAAAGGCAGAAGGAGCAACTGTTAAAAGAAGAAAGAAGTTTCAGGAGATGAAATGATGAAAAAAATGTAACAAAAGAAGTTGAGCTGCCAAATTATTGTATGCAGACTGAGAAAACCAGCATCTAACACAAGCACAAGTATGCTGAAAAGACCTTACTGGATGAATCAGAGAGAAATGTTAATCTCATATAATACCAATATTTCAGCTAATGCAAAAATTCCTGATAAGGTGATAATATAATTAACAGCTATTATTAATTGCAAGGCTTATTTTTATTTTGCCTAAATACTTTTTATTAGACTTTGCTTTCTTACCAGACATAATCCTCTTTTCTTGGTTCTCAGAGATTGTTTTTTTTTTTTTACTCTGGTTTCCCCTAATCTTTCTAATTAATTTTTAACCATTCTTGGGTTTATCTTAGAAATATTCAGCTGTGGCCATTTTAACTTTGTCTTTTTTATTTTTTATTCCATGCCTTCCTATACCAATTTATTTTTCCATTCTTTCTCTCCAGTCACTTCTTCAGTTGATCTGTCACATCCTTTGTCCTAGTATTTCTTCAATCTGTACCTAAGAATTTCTCCTCCTCTAGTAGTTCTTATGTTGAAAAGGGTTCAGGAAAGAACTAGAATGCTTAGAGAAAAGGACTTAGCAGTACGGATTAAAGAATAAAGTGTGGAAATGGACTCAGAGTTACAAACAGTTTCCCCAAAAAACAAGAGAAAAAATTCTATGTGTAAGTCCTTAGGAAGTGAGAGTAGCAACCTCCCTAAACTAGCCAGTAGGGGAGTATAAATGAAAAGAAGTTATGTGAAAATGGCTGTATCGTTGTTGTCTTTTCTACGGCTCCTGAGACAGAGGGACATCTAGACTCCTCACCACATGTAAATATTTTATCTAAGGATGTATTATGTTTTCTTAAGGACTCCTGATTTCACAGAGCCACAGAATATGCTGAGTTGGAAGGAACCCACAAGGATCATCGAGTCCAACTCCTGGCCCAGCACAGGACCATCCCCAAGAGTCACACCATGTGCCTGAGAGTGTTGCCCAAATGCTTCTTGAACACCAGCAGGCTTGGTGCTGTGACCACTTCCCTGGGGAGCCTGTTCCAGTGCCCAACCACACTCTGGGTGAAGAAACCTTTTCTAATATCCAACCTAAACCTCCCCTGACACAACTTCAGGTCCCTGGGGTTCTGTCACTGGTCACCGCAGAGGAGAGATCAGTGCCTGCCCCTCCTCTTCCCCTCACGAGGAAGTTGTAACTGCAATGAGGTCCCCTCTCACTCTCCCCCAGTCTGAACAGACCAGGTGACCTCAGCTGCTCTCATACAGCTTCCCCTCAAGGCCCTTCACCATTTTTGTTGCCCTCTTTGGACGCTCTCTAGGAGTTTAATGCCTTTCTTATATTGCAGTGCCCAGAACTGCACACAATATTCAAGGTGAGGTTGCACCAGTGCAGAGCAGAGCAGGACAATCGGTTTCCTCGACCAGCTGGCGATGCTTTGCCTGATGCCCCCCCGGACACAGTTGTCACCACATTTGTCACCACAGAAGTCAGCTGATGTGCACTAGCATGCAGCCAATATGAGTAACCAGTTAACTACATTTCAAGAGTGTAATTCAGAGAGATGTGACCTAAACATACATATACCAAATTAGTTGGAAAATGAACTAAGGTCAATAGGAGTGAACTTTACATAAAAAATGTCAGAGACATTTTTGGGAGCTAGCAGTCCTGTCAGAAACCTTCCCACTGCTCTCTGTGGGTTTTTAAGTCAGACCATATAAGAGTCAGTCTACCAAATACACAGAAAAAGGCTACAAGGAAAATGTTAATTCTTTCTATATCAGAATATATATAATATATTCTATATTAGAAAGCTGGCATTTTAGAATTCTATTATTTAGAAGAAAAAAGCAGAGACAAATTCTGTGGCCAGATGTCAATACTGAACTTGTTTGTCCTTTACATGAGTTATTTCCATCTTAATCAAACTTTGGAGCTGGTTCTACCAGACCGGTGGAAGGTGTTGGCAGGGGGTGCATTCACAGAACTACTTACTGAGAAAGAATATGAAGAACTAATGTAACAGGAAGAAGTACATGACCATGCACTGGATTACACAGAGTGAGATCTGACTTCTGGGGTGACAGAAAATATCACTGAATGGGAACATGGACTGAGAACTCAGTGCACTCCTGGAGAACCATTACATTCCAGGAAGATGTTTTTCTTTGGAAATAACTTAAAGATACCATCAAAAAAGGCCCTGCAGCATTCTCAGTAGGATATATAGTCTGCCTTTAAGTTATTGTAAACTTCTGATTACAGGTATCAAACAAAGAAGCAAGCCTAACTTAAAATTGCTAAATAGAAATTCCATGTCATCAATAAACATTTGATTATACTTAGTTCATTATATAATTTTCCATTTTCAAAGATACTGAAGTAAATAATTAAGTTTAAGAAGAAGAATCAACAGTAAGTTCAAATAACAAGTATTATCATTTAGCAGTGTATTAACCATAACAAAAATATCAGGAAGTTGGAATATATAGGTAACAAAAATTATAGTACACAGTCTAGATAGCTGAAACAATTGAAAACAAGCTCAGGAAAAAAAAATCTATAGTAATTAATTTACACTGCTATTTTGAAGTTAGGTAAAGTTATCAGCCAGGTTAAAACAGTGCCAGTGAGACTTACATAGTGCTTAAGATGATGTAAAACGATGCCAGGGTCAACGATATCTGGAGAAAATACTAAACTGAGTAAAATGAGCCATGAAAGGACATTGTTAACAGTCTGAAGATGAAGAATATTACAAATGTTTTCAATGGCAGTGGTGATTGAGAATTCACATTTTAAATTAGCACTATCTTCAGGAGATAGTAGGTATGGAAGAGAATCTCTGTGTTGTAATTTTTTTTTTTGAGCACCTCTGTGGGAAAATTAATCTGTTCTCCTTACCGATAAGTCTTGGAAATATTAAATAGTTTATAACACTTAAATTTCAAAAGTGAATGTACCTATAACTATAATCTATATGGTATTAATTCTCCCTCCAAACAGGAAAATAAAAATTAAAACGTCACAAACTAAAGACAGACAAAATAGACAGAAAAATGGTAACATCACATATATACATAGAAGAACTTTCTCCATGTAGGAAATATATTAAAATAAATATTGAGTGCTCTTACAAGGGAAAAAAAGAAAAAAAATTACATTAACAATGTAAAAAAAATCATACCAAATTAATATTTTAGCACTACTAACAGCTTTTTGTGAATGATAAAAAAATATATGGGATACAATCTATTTTCTCATATAGAATGAAATAATAAGATCCGTTGTGTAGGTTTTAGTTGTCACTATTTACAGCAACAGGAATGATGTTTTCATAAAAACCACAGTAACTACTAATACCCTTGCACAGCACCTTAGAAGAGATCAAGTAGCTCCATGCTAAGGACATAATCTTAGATGTATCTGGACTTAAATGGGCTAAATTCTGTGTTTTCTCTGTGTTTACAATTAGGAGTTGCCACTGGCTTAGAGCCCTCCCAGTGGAAAGATATCGTAATTTAAGCCATCTGATTTGACTACTCATGGAGCATAAAACTTATGCGCAATCTAGATACTTCAGTCAGGTGCTAACATCTGGTGTCATGAGTCTTATCTAAAATATTAAAGACAACATTGTGCCTAAAAACAGTATTTTTCACTGTGAGAACAAGCATTCACTGGAAATGCCTCCCCAGCAATATGGTAGAGTCCCCTTCACCACGGGTTTTCAAGATTTATTTAGAGAGGGTGCTAGATAATCTCACCTATGCTGTCTTTCCTATTAAAGGTTGGACCAGGTGATCTTTCAAGGTCCCTTCCAACCAGATACTCAATCTGAATTTTTTAAAAAGCTTTGATGAAAGGTTGAGAGCTGGCTTTCAAAATTCAATTCCCTTGGCTTTAATTTATTCAGACACTAAAAATCACTAGTGACTTTGAAAATCCTAATCATTATGCTTATTTGGAAAACAACTGAAATAAATGTCTAGAAAAAAAAGTAATCCAGAACATAATCTACACACTTAAGTCTGAAAACCTCAGTCTTTTCTTAGTTGCATATTCCTACCTACAGTGTTTTGAGGAAAATACAGAGCTGGAATTACCCTGAAAAGGAGCAAATTACAGTTCCTAGATTTAATTATTTAATATTGGTGTCATAGTAGCCAAATCATAGTAAAAACTCTAGAAAACATAGAAATTGTTGTATGAGACAATAAGTAGTAGTAGAACAAAGTTGATATTTTAAGGCTTCATACACAGCCAGTAATCTGAAAAGAATAATAAATATGTTGTGCTTTGGCTTGATCTTGACTGGCTGCCAAATGCCCAACCAACTTCTCTCTCGCTTACCCTCCTCAACCGGACAGGGGGAGAAAATGAAATCAAAAAGCTCAAGAATCAAGATTAAGATGGGGGATGATTTGAAAATTATCACCACAGGAAAAACAGGGGGAAAAATTATAATTTGTTGCTAATTAAATTGGATTTGTATAATAAGAAAACAATACAAATGAAGATCACACTTTCCCCCCATCCACTCCCTTCTTCCCAAGCTCAACTTCACTCTTTCATTCCTGAATGCTCTACCACCTCCCCACCAACAGAGCAGAGGGTTGGGGAATGGGGGAGTTATGACCATTTTATAACAGTTTTTATCTACCCCTCCTTGCTCCTCATGCTTTTCTCGTGCTCCATCTTGAGGTCTCCACAGATCACAGATTCCTTCAGGGTATGTCCACCCGCTCCAACTTGGAGTCTCCACGGTGTGACTATCTATTCCACTCTGTTCCTCTCCATGGGTTGCAGAGGCATGCCTGCTCCACATCAACCTAACCACAGGCTACGGCCAAATACCTGCTTCTCCATGGTCTTCTTCACAGGCTGCAGTGGTATTGCTGTCCTGGTACATGGAGTACCTCCTCCCCCTCCTTTTATCTGACCTTGGTGTTCTCAGGGTTGTTTCTCTCACATTTTTTCCTCAATCCTCACTGACTATACAGAATTTTGCCCTTTGTTAAGTGCATTTTCCCAAGCTACCCCCATCTTGTCTGATGGACAAAGACACGTCCCACAGTGGGTCCGTTTTGAAGTCATCTGGAATCATCTGTATTCAGTACAGGGCAGATCCTGTCCTCTGTGACAACTCCCTTGGCACTTACACCTGTACAAATGTCCAAACTGAACGATGCCTACAACGCTTTGCTGCTTTTTTTGTATGGCACATTTGCATATGTGTATGGATATGATCATAATATTTGTATTCTTTTCTATAGTGTTATTTCTCATCCTTATGTCAATTTGAGGCTTTTTGGTTTTTTTCATAGTCCACATATTGGGTATAAATATCCCATGCACATAAGCCCAAAGCAAGAAGTATTAACATTCAAATGGAAGCAATAAATTCCCTTTATAACTCTGTTAATTGATATGAGGAGAAGACTCCAAGGAACCAATGACCTTCAGTTCCTGCTTCTGTGGTCTCTACAGGCAATGGGAAGAAAAACAGTAATCTTTCAAATTTTGCGTAAATAACTATTTACCATAACAATAAATTTATATTACACACTTTCCACACATAAGTGCTTTATATAACTCATACCTTGGGACATGATAAGTATGCTTTTACTGGATAAATAGCAGTGTTGGCTTTCATTAATGATGACTGGGTTTACAGAACAGTCATACATTGTTTAGGCAATAACAGTGTTCAATATAGCTACTTCTAACTGAATTCTCAGTCTTGCAAGCTTTCATTCAAGTACCTAATTTTAGATAATAAAGATAAGCACATATTAAACTGACTGGAAAATCAGGCCTGCCATACCAGTTTTAACATACAGGAAGTAGAAGTCAATACAGAATATATCTCTTAAGTTACTGGTCTTTCTCTGAATACATAATAGTTCACTTATTCTAGTTATATTAACAAATAACCTTGAGATTAGAATAAGAGTATATTTTGTCTCCAGTGATGTTATTCTTTGTGAGAAAACTTCATAATATTTTGGTGAGTAAATATTTGATAATTATAATTTTATAATTTTATTATCTCCAATTTTTTAACGCCATGCTTTCTGTCCTGTTTAATTAAACTACATCTCAGCTGATATCCTCAGTTCTTTGTAGCAAACCAACAGACTAAGAAAAACATCAAATGCAGGGTTTATAATAGAAATGCTAACAATTATGTTTTGGGAATTTCTCTTTTTCTTTTAGAGTTTCCAGTAATAACTTGCCCTGTGCCAAGCAGTTTTACAATAGGAAATAAATCTGAAATGCATTCATTTCAATTTCAAATCTGAAATGCATTCATTTCAATTTTAAAAGAGAATTTGATATCAAGACTGAAAAGGAAGTAAATAAAGCAAAATATAAAATCCCATCAAGGTAACCGGTTTGCTGTTCTTTCTACTTTTACACTATTTCATGTTATAGAAATGAGCAAAACAATATTTTAAACTGAAACAACCTAAGAACTTTGTGGATGTTTATAGTCTGGACTAAGTATGTCTCAACAGTCTCCAATTATTTTATTTCACATATTGAGATCTGAAATGCCTTTGAAGGCAGAAATTCGTTATCCAACCCTTTATTGAATCAGGCAGAGGCACTAAAGGTCCAATACTAGAACATAATGATTAGAATTCAGAAAGGTCTGAACAATTTTGTTATTTCCTTCTGATCACAGTCTCTTCAACTGTCGCTTTCTGATAGTTTGCATATAATTTTGAACACTTGTTCATAAAGTAATGATTTGCTTACTTTTTGCTGTGATTACACTTGTACTCTGCTAGCCTGTTAGTCCATCATCACTCCAGGTCTTCTTCACCCTTTCCTATCCACTACAATTATGTCCAGATACAGCTCAAGCTGGAGTTCATCTTCTCTGTGTGTGTTAAATGCACAAAGCACAGAATTTGTCTGTGTAACCTGAACAAAACATCAGGATACCACAGGACAAAGAAACAATCTGTTGGGTTTTTTTTCTCTTGTGGAGACATATAAGGAGTTATGGTCAGGTTTTCCAATCTCTTAAACATGAAACAGTAGAGACCTAAACACCTAAAATAGCATACAAGCATTATACCAACAATTTAATTAACTCTACTGTATGTATAAAGGGAAATCCCGAAAACCATGTTAGTGTGGAATTTGAAGATATTATTCCTATTACTGGAAAGCATGTTTTTAGGATTTTTTGACCGAGTAAATAGAAATTCACTGATTTGTCCAAAGAATGCTTGGAAAGAACAATGTCTTTACCAAATGACAATATCATAACAATGACAATGTCATAACAATGGCAAAAGCATTATAATTTTACATGCATGGGGTCTGTATTACAGCTTATACTTTTCTTGCAAACATGTATATCCTTATCATGAATCATCAATCATCCTATATTTTTTTAAGTGCAAACTCCTGGAATTTTAAGAAATTTTAAATAATAATAATAACAATAATAACAACAATAACAATAATAACAATAATAACAAGTCAGCTTTTCATGTGAGTTATTCAAGGCACTGTGTAAGCACTAATTGACTGCTACAATAGCCCGGGCTGGCTGTGTGCTATTACCCCTTTTACAGCACATGCCATAGCAGTCCCATNAATAATAATAGTTATTATTATTGTTATTGTTTTTGTTATTGTTATTTTGTTTGTTTGTTTGTTTGTTTGTAATGGAATAAGTGCAAAGGAAATCCTGAGAGGAAAAAGAGCTCTCATGCTTCCTAAATACCAGCAATTTTTTTAAAAAAATGAAATATTAGAAATTGATCACTTCTAATATTCTCACTGTTTGATATCTTCAATTTCAAAGTTAAGTTCATCTCAGTGACAAAATCAAAATTTTGGAATATATTTTAAAAGCAAAAACTATGCACATGAGTTATCAAATTATTTTAAATTTTTTTGTTGTTTTAACATAGTTTGACATGCAGTACATTCACCTGTTTCATATGTATGATTGGCCATTGATGGCCTTACTCTTGAAATAATCTTGGTTCCATCCTTAAAATACGTGTGAAATTAAAGATTTCCTGTGATTCTTTAATGAAGGTTTGATTTTAATTATATTCACTTACTATGTAAATTACATCTAAATTACCCACTTTATTAATAACATATCTGGATATGCAAAAATAAATGTAATTTAAATGTCATTAAATGTGTTTGCAGTTTTGAGCTTTTACAGAAATGCATATTTAATTATGCAACAAAATAACAGATTGCATTACTTGTTAAAACAATGTTTCTTGTCAGATGATTTAAACATTTACAAATGTGGTACAGATGTGGGCACTTTTCTTCTCTCATAGCTAATAGGAGAAAAAATCCATGAAGTTAATTTTCATTTCAAAATGAAAATTAGGCTACACTAATTTCCCCATTGAATTTCAATCTGTAATCATATTAAATTAGTACTATGTTCCTATATGCTTTTTTGAACATTTTCTGATGCAAACTTATTTCTACTATGTGAATCAATAATTTGTTGATTCAATGTGGCATATTATTTTCACTTTCAAGAATCAAATATTTAGGGTTTAATATTTTCAGACCTTCAGAATGTTTGACTTGCATTTCAAGGTTTGAAAATGAGGACAAATTATGTATCAGTGATGCAATACATACAATTCAAAATGAAAAGTTAATTAATGTAATCTTCTGTTTTCTGATTCCAATAAAAGAAAGATGAGAACAGTACATTTTCCTATTTCTATTGCAGTTTCTTTTTTTAAATCTGAGCTGACAAATATTAAGGATAACTTTTGATTATATTCTTGTTGTCAAAAGCCAGAAAAGATGCTTGGGGAGGTTAAGAAATTTGTTTAATGCTTCAAAACCAGCTAATAGCAGAACTGGCAATATAATGTCCAAGTTCTTTAACTAATAGGTCATACAAATATTCCCCTAAAACAGGACAACTTCCCTTTGGTATATGCAAACAAGGCTGTGCTTTACATATTTGAATCTGTGCCAGAGATAATACTTTGCATATTTTTCTGTAACTTATTCCATTGTTAATGTGGAAAGTCTTAATTCTGTAAAAATTTTCACAAGGTTCTATGCAGCATGAAGTACTGCAGGGAAGTTACTGGAGCACCTCACGAAGAATAAAGCTCCAATGTATGTAAATGTTTTATAAACAGAGCCATAGCTTCACTACCCCAATCTTCTATGTGCTGAAAATTACTTCTTTGTTGCTTTTTCTAAACATGTCTTCAGAAAGTAGCTATATTATACTGAAATGGTAATTAATATTTAATTAATTTCATTTTATTAGAAATTAAAATGAGATGCCTGTTTTACATATCAGTATTAAATCAAATGAGTTCATCATGGTAAGTACTATTATATCACATGACTAATGAAGGCCAAATTACAAGACAGAATGAAATTCTGGTGAAACTTTATTTCCACTTTCAAAGCAAATGGAAGAGGCCTTACAAAGCTTTTGTATCTCCATTACTAATATTAATGCAGAACTGATAAGAACTATTCAGCTATTATTACGGACTAGGGAGGTGGCAGATTATGCAGCTTTTCTCCTATCTCATGAAATATGTTCCAGTCTTCAAATCCTCCCATTTCTAAAAACTCTTCAGTTCCCAGATGTATATATGATTCTGTACAGATAAAGGAAAGTTCAGTCAAGGTATGTCTGCCAAAAGCTCACTCAACGTCAAACAGCTATTCTGTCTGTCTGCTTTCCACCTTAGTTAACCCTGTTAATACTCCCTTTTTAGCTAAAAGCTAGTTGTGTCACCCAGGCATGACCAGACCTACTTGTTCTGAGGAGATGAACACCTGCTCTTGAAGAGGACAGCACTGAAATTCTGGGCAGACACCTATTTTGTGGACTGTGTTTTGGGAAAATAGTCTCATGGTAAAAATCCACCATGTGAGGAAACCTGAGTTTTCCCCCTAAGTTTGAGAGTGAAAACACATAGAATAGTGCCCTGAAAGTGCCAACAGCACTGGTTTGAACGCAGTTTGCATTAGATAAGCACAGAATTAAACGGAAAAAAAAAGAACATTTTCAGGAGTGATGACTCATCAATGTTCTGGTTTTGTCTTTTTTTTCCTTTTTTTTTCCCTACTCCATTTGACCTGGTTACATCAAAGCTTTGATCTGCACAGATTTTTCTGCAGGCAGAAAACAGCACAGAATAGGTTTTTTCAATTTTCAGGAGGAATGTTTCAAAGAACTAGATCAGTATGTGAAAGGTGAGCAGCCCTTCCACTACAGTGCTTTATTACATTGCTCTATTTGGCATCCCTCTTCAGAACAGGACTCATTCTCTACATGCCTGCATGACCATTCTGACATATCTATGTTCCCAGCAGTCAACGGAGACTAAATGACTAAGGAACATTTACTCTCTGCTTTTAGAGGTACCTTCTTCTTTCCTTGGACTTTACAGGGAATTTAGGTGGAATTTTTTTAAAGCAGAATGAATTACGCCCATTTGGGAACACATCTAACATTTTAGTTAGGCAATGAGTGATGATTACTTCCACTGGTCACCTAAAACTGGATTCCAAGACTTCTGCAAATTATAGCAATATAGATTTTCTTGGTGTTTACACCAAGAGATACACAGATTTAACTCAGATTTTAAAAAGAATCTCACTGTAATTACAGTGCACTACTGCACTTAAGTACTGCTGTATTTAAGCAAACTAAAGCATAGCTGGGAGATCTATAAAAAGATAGAATAGAATCAGAAGAATTATTGAAATAATTTTTCAAATTTTCGTTTTCATATTATTTAATGAAGTAAAATGAAACTTCAAGGGGCTGTCCAACTAGTTAATGTCTAAAATTAGTGTCATTTTAGAATTATTTTTATATTATTTAATTTTGCTTCTTCCTCTATAGTTTTGGCTATTGTTTTAACTATTGATTATGCCACACTAAAAATTCTTGGCATAAAACCCCTATGTGAAAATAATCTAAATGTCAATAACTTGTATTACTGTCTGCATATCTGTTTTGTGTTGTTGATGTTGTTATGAATTTTAACTGCCAGTTGGCAATGTGCTCAGAAATGGTCACTGTCCTTTTCAAAATGGAGGTTTACAGTAATATGTCTTAGATAAACATCTTTATCTTTCAACTTAGTTCATGTCAGGTCTATTGGCACTAGGGCAATGTCAGATAATAAAAAAAGTATCCATCTTAAAAGGTGTGAAATTATTTCATCTAAATAATCTGTTCACGAATTTGAAAGGAAATGAGACGTGTTCATTTAGATTTTAAAAATTTAAAAATTCCATATTTAACAATTAAACTGGAGAAGACATCTAAGAAATTAAAGGAGCCATGACTGTTAATGTTAGTGCGGCTTTAGGTTCTACATCTAAATGTACATTTCAAGCCCTGAATAGGAAAAGAATCTTTTCAAATATGTAACGTTAAGGTCGATTTCTTTCAAAAAATTGCAGCTATTTTTCCTGTGAATTTTACATCAGTTACTTTCTGTTTATATTTTGCGTAGGGTATGCTGTTTTACTTATTTCTTAAAGGTAAAAAGAAACCAGAAGTATTTTACGTCATTATGGATTAATTGATCTCATTGCATATATTCAAATACCAACAAAAACTACTTACAATCAAATATTTTCTCATCAAACTACTATTCAGCAGCCATCAAAATGGACTTTCAAAATTGTATAAACACATGTATATCATTAGAATATTACATTCAACAAGTGCCAGGTCATAGAATTTCATGTGCCTGTCACAAATGAGTGGTTTAGGTTACTTAAAGAATCACCATCAAAAGTAACAGAAAAAGGAGGTTTAATATGAATTTGCAAGAGCACAACTCGAAGTTCAATGGCAAAGTTCACTCTATTGTTTGCTTCATGGAGGGAACATACAAAGAAAAGGATCAGAAACAATTTAGAGGACCTCAGACACAAAGTAGTAAAGAGGCAGATGGGTAAGGGAGACCTCCCCATTAAGTCATGAGTTTCAGAGAGGTCCCCTTGCTTTCTAACCCCTGATGGAATCTTGGTGCAAGTAGGTCCAATCTTAGTCCCAGACTTGGTCAATGGTTTATGTCTGAATGATTATGTAGCCCTTAATCATTGACTAATTTAACATTTACAAAGTGATTCAATAGCATTTACAATAATTGCAGCAGTGACTTATTTATAGACCTTATATGAAAACATTGATCCTATACTTGCTATAGGGTACTTAAATCAATTCTCACACATACACACACACATACACAGATACACAGACATGAAGATTTACATATATATATATATATAAATGTACAAAAGTATGCCTGTGGAAAATTCCCCTAGAATTCAGTAAAATATATTGAATGCCTTTACATTTCTCAATGGGTGAGGGTTGAGCCTTGAGGAATGGAGGAGGGTTTCGGCCCAGGCCCCATCATCAGCTTTCAGCAATGGTTCTCTAAGTGTTGCCAGCTTGAGGGTTTGTGACCTCTGAGAGGTGTTCCTCTCACAGCAGATGCTGGTCCCAGCCTGCTGCAGTCCAAGAGAGCTCAAAGGCCCTCACTTAGGACCACTGTTCTATAGGGTCCCAAGATGATTTGCTTTGGTCATCTGTGAATTTCCATTCTGGACATAATCCAAGGGGTAATTGCTGGAATTTTTCAAAAGTCTAGCCACAATAATACTGTTCCGCTCTGGTTATGATTCAGGAAAGCAATGTTCCAAGACTATCATGGGATGACTGACTATCTCTCATCCCTTTCCTTGGTTAGTCAACAAAAGTTCCTGGTACAGACAATGTTTCTGATAAGCTCAAGGGGAATGGCATCACCTGGGAGCCATTTATCAAGGCCAAGGCCAACAAGAATTCCCGAGATTGTAGAGCAGCCTGAGTTGGGGGAGGTGGGGATGCACCACCACAGTGCCTTAGACTGCATTTCTCTCACAGGATAGCAGCAAAATTATATTCCATTGGGAATTGATGATCAGAATCAACACAATTAAAATGCCCTCTATGGAATTAAAGACAGTTACTATTTTCACTTCTGAAATTAATCTTGCTCAGTGTTAGGCTATATGGCATGCGGACTTTATCACTGACACAGAACCTCTGCACAGACTTATGTCTGTGTTAGATGTGAGCAGGATGAGAACAGATTTCCTTGAAAGGATGGCATAGCATTGTCTTCGAAGCACATCAATTCTGCAACAAAAAAGCTGTGATTTAATAATGACATCAGAAGGAATCAGGAAAGAAAACTCATTTATAAAATATGCTCAAAATGGGCAACCCCAGAGCGGAGGCTATAGAATGTGGATCTTTGGTTTTGTCACTTCACTTATAACACCTGCACAATAAGCATAGCAGAAATCCATGTGCCTGTGAATTAATAGTTGATGGAATTGCTCTTATACTAGTCCCAAAAATTATGGCATAAGGGACAAAGACACAGTCTGGGCTAGGAGTTGAATGCAGTTGACTCCAATTGTTCTACCGGAGTGGGATATAAAGTGATCTTTAACTGATCCCTCAAAGCAATAAGAATCATATAAAATGTATATTTAGGTCGGGGGCAGGTTTGTTTATTTGCTTGCATGTTTGTTTTTAAATCCAATTCTACTCTAGTTACTGCTCGAGCACTTTGAGTACACTTGTTATAAGTAGTTTGGTACAAAGATTAAGATATTATTTTTCATTTACACACATAGATTCACAGCTTGTTGGAAGTAGTCACCCGTTATTTCTCCAGCACAGACGCAGGTTTTACAATCACACCCGTAATATTCTCCAGTATTACCAGGTGTCTAAGCTATGTCCTTCATATCCTTTTAAAATTTTCTTCCCACTCTTTAGTGTTTTTCTCTTTATTCTAATGCAAAAGCTCAGTTATCTCATAGAACTGGTCTTGGAAAATAGAGTCATTCATTTTCAAATGGCCTTCTTGCTGTTCAGTGATCTGTGTGAAACTAACCAATGGCTGAAATTCAATTCCTGCAGCACAATTACTCCACAAAAAGTAAAACTGTCATCAATTTCATCAGAGGGATTAGGCAAACCCTTAGAGACAGTGTTAGCACTGAGATATCTTTCTGTCAAGCAACTTGCAATATTATTTCCTCTTTGTATTACTCTGTAAATACATGGAGCACTAGGGCCATGAATATTGCCAACTTGTCAAACCATAAGAGCACTAAATTAGCTTTTTAAATCTCATATGTCTGATATTAATTGTCAGCCAGCCCCAACCAACATTTGTATGCAAGGAACCGAGAGAGAACACAGAATGCCACTAGGCTCAATTCTATCATTTTATTTCTAAAATTACTTTTAGTATTATTTCTTGGGACACCAACTGTTCCAAAGACATAACCCAGGTCACTCATTCAGAGCCAGTTACAAGTCTTTAGGATCAGTGTAATTGCTTCAGCCCTTGTTGGGATTTCAGTAGGCTCTTCCTCTGGCATAGCCAAGGTTTGCAGTTTCCACCATGACACTGGGCCCTGCTACTGGAGGAGTTCATTCATCTAATCAGGGTGGGGGTTTATATCACTGTTCAAAGATCCTCACACACTTGGCTACCTAGCTACCTGTTACTCTGGAGGGGTATGAGGTCCCCTATAGTTCCATACCATATCTATCAACTCCATGTGCGTTCCTTGGATGCCTTAGACATTTAAAATATCATCACAGTAAATATTTTTAAGTAATAGATTCTCACGTGACTCTTCTTTTTCATTTGAAGATTTTGAAAAGTTATTTTTATTTGGTGCTTCCTTTTCTTATCTCTCTGCTTTTATGTTAAACTCAAAATGAGTTTTTTGATGTGGGGTTCAACTTGTTTTTTCTTTCTAAACACCAAACAAAAGCTCTTGAAAGATAGGATAAAAAGGTATGGGTACTGTGCTGATATTATAATGTTAAAATTACAGCAATAATCACTGTCTTTACATTTTTCTTTCTGCTTAGTTTTTTATTGGTCTGCAAAATTCCAAAGGCTTGTATCACTTAATCTAAAAATATATTAACAGATCAAAGTTTATTTGGTTTCAGTGATGAAGTGTGTATCTTGAAGGCAGTTTATCTTATATAGGCTTAAAGATTTGTATATTTTTTCTTGATAGGTTACAGAGGATAAAACATGGAATGAAAAATTACTTCAATGTGACTTTAGAACTATTTTATCAAAACACTTTATCACTCAGCTATTGGGACTAGCTTTGGTGCTGTGAATTAGTGCCTCTTTTCTCTCCTCTCTGTCCTAAAGTTTTTTGATGTGTAAGGGTGAATGTTGCCATACTAGTAATTATCAAAGAAGGATAGGAAGCTTAATACACAATGCAAGATACATCAGAGTGTCAAGTGCTATTTTAGCATCCTTAAAAGGAAATAGAACAATTCAGTAACTAAAGAGCACTAGGTAGCCCGGGAGCTTCCACTAATTTGACTTGTGTTCTGGAAACAATTTCTCTTTTGTTTGATAGACACAAAATCATCCACCATCACTCATTACTTATCTATCCAACATGAGTTGATTGAGATTTCCTTTCTTTTCTTTATTTATGATTCACAATACAATTCACATAAGTAGCACAGACACATTATTTTTCATGCTTCTGTGAATCTAAATGAAAGTCAGATATCGGAAGCTATATTGTCCATGGCATATTTGTTTTAAATTACTTTCTCAGTTATGCTACTGCAATCTAAATACTGACACCCTATTGAATATAAAATATTTTGGTTTTTTCTAGCAAAATTACAAAAAAGTACATGAGTTAATAGGGTTGGAAAAACATGGCAGAGTTGTAGCAAGGCCTTCTGAGAAAACTATCTACATTCTGTGATTCAAATTTTTAGGAACTTTGAAGAATCCAGAAAGAATGTAATGACTTCTCTCTGAGCAGAAGTCTTGGAGATCCAAATCTATAATAACCTGCTTTGTAGAATTCTCATTGAAGTCAGTGTAGTTTTGAACCCTTATCAAAAGCAACATTAAACTTAATTTCCTCTCTGTGTTTTCTGTTCTATAACAATTTCCTTTTTTGTTATTTAACACAGGCACAAGAACGGAATTTAGACATTACAAGGGAAATAAAAGTTAAAAAGTTTGGTTCCTGCAAAGGTTTGGTAAATGCAAATATCATTATATCTGAGTACTAGGATCCTTATTTAGATATCCAGAAACAATCAGAGGAGTTATTCAGAAGACTTCCTTCAAATTTAAGTGTGATGACTGCTTAAGGGGACACACCTTCACACCACTTGCTAACAACGACTGCTCTCCTAGAATTTAAGCCTGTCAGTGAAGAGAAGCTCTTACAATGCCAGCAAAGCAGATATTTCAATCAAAGTTGTTTTATTTATAGGAAAATATTCCAAACCTTTAATGTGATCAAAATGATGGGGATGCTACTCGTCTCCAGTATGATTGTTTTCTCAAATAGGAGGCAGCGTCTTAGAAACCTGCTGTCTCCAGTGCTGTTACATTCTCTTATGTGACATCAACAAGACGTATGCTGATAAATTTTTGTGGAAGTTCTATAACTAAAATGCTCCATGAATTGAACAATATAACTTTCTGATAGCCTCGAAACTAATTTGACTATAATACTTGGTCCTTGCTTACTGTGGGGCAATACACAACTTTCTTGTATTTAGGATTTGTTAACTTTTCCTCTCCCTCTTCTGGGAGGAGGGATTCTTTTACTAATTTTTTGAAGTTTCTTAAGAAGGCTAAGTGTAGACCTTTAAAATAAACAAGACACAGACATGGACCTTAGCAATGATACACAATTGTCTACACTTTTATCTTTAGCAGAGACACGGCACACAGACTCGAATTTTCTAAATTAAGACGGGCAGGTTTGGGGCTATCTAGTTAAAAGTAATGCTAATAGACATTTTGAATTTACTCCCTTATTTGGGGAGGGAAAGAAGATGTGATCATGATGTACCAGTGTGATTTGAATGGATATGGGCTTACCACACCAGTAATCAAAGATCACTTCCTAGACCATGTAATAACTAGAGTAAACCTGAATTTTGTGTACCACATTACACATTATAAAGTATCCTTTCTATTCATTTTAAAAGTAAAAAAAGAGTTGTGGCATAATCTATGATAAATTTCCATGTCAGAATTTCATCAGTAATTGCAGGATAGGAACTATTTTGGACTATTTAAAATCAGTTATAATGAAAGATAATGAATAAAAAGAACTACTAACCCATGGCATTATTCCTGAAAATAAGCCATTAAATCATTTTGTCTCTTTGTTCTCTCAGGAAGAGAACATCTGTTTGTTTGCAAACAGATGCTGATTTCTATGAATGTATTCACAATATATTTACTGAAGAGTTGAAATACACAATAATGTTGATGTGCACAATACATTTAGTGAGCAGGTGAAACAAAATGTAATTTATGCCTTGATTACTATGGCATGCATTAGCACATAAAATATGACTATTGATTTGTATTAAAAACAGGCAAGTATATACTAAAATGAAATAAAGGAATCTCTGAATTACAGAGGAGTGTCTTTGTAGCAAGGGTTTATTGCCCTTGTGCTGTTAAACAATATTCTGATACAAATGCAAATGCACCGAAGTGTGTTATGAAAGCCATGTCCTTTTGCCCTTCAGTTAAACCTGTGATCCTATTTCCAGTTTATAATGATGAACTTGACATATCACTTTTGGAGTCTAAGGGTAAAATATAAAATCTCATTGTAGAAGAAATAAACTAAAAGGTTTTCTGTATGTATCCTTTTATGTTAATCTCTTTGTGCTCTAATTGTCATTAAATTTGAAGTCAAAAAGTGCTCAGTTGAACTCAAAAAAAAAAAGAATTGAACATGAAAGGATGACAGTTTCTCATTTTTACTTCATAGAAGTGATATTTGACGCCTCATTCTCTAGGGACCTATGTCTGTACATCTTCAGTTAAAGTACTGATGACCATTTAAAAACTATTTTCTGAGTCAGCTCTCTTAATTTCAATCTACTAATCGGCATAAATCAATAGAAAGAGGTGGGCTTTTCCACAGCACAGCTCAGACAAAGTACATTCTTAATAAACTTAAAATTTCCTCATTATGAAAATCTTGAAAAAATGTTATAGAAACTGATAAACTCTGGTTTACTTGCTATTGAATTCTGGATGATTTACAGCAAGATCATATTTTTCACAAATTTTATGAATACATTTAGAAAGCAGTGTAAAAGTAAAATGCCTCAACTTCTGTAATAGAGGAATCTTTATTCCAGTTCTAAATAACATGCTGTTTCACAAACCATTGCTTGCCTAGCAAATAAAATTCTCCCTGTATTACTTTCTCAACATTTCCAATCATTTTCTAGGATGGTTTTATTAAGCAGGAAAGTTTCCAGCAAGGAGTTCCTCCAGTCAGTATATCTAGCAAGAGAATCACTGTTTTCATCTACTAGATTTCCACAACTCATTTGCATTTAAGCTGATGAGCAACTTCAGCAGGGACTTAGAACCAAGGGGATTAACTATGACTGCTAACATGCATCTTCTTGCTAAACTTTTTGTTTACTTTCCTTACAAGCTTTGTTAAGAAGCCTGAATCTGCACTAATCGGTATCACAATTCTTGACAGGGAAGGGATTAATATGAGCATGATCATTGGCATCACTAGCACTGGCACTCCCCTTGAGTAACAATCTGTTACTCCTCTGCTACTCTGTAAGGAAAATTATTGAAAAACTTGAGTCCATACTAAGGCAGTCAAATGCTTTATAACCTCCATCAATTTTCCTGGTTTAGGCACCAAGTTTTTCTGGTTATTTTTCTGGTTATAATTATTATTTTTCTAGTTTGATGAGATTCATAAACTAGATATTTTTAATGAGACTGCAAAAAATTTGAGATGGATTGAAGATCGGGGGGGGGAAGAAAAAAAAATTAGCAAATCTTTTCAAACGAGGAGTTATTATATAATCTGTATCTAGGAAGATTTTTTACCTTCCTTACATATACGATTTTCAAAGCAAGTTCTACACCATTTTTTCCTACATAGCATTTTCTTCATACATATAAAAATATACACAAAAGGAAAACATATTTTTTCTTAATGTAAAATATATATATTTTTTCAATAGCTGGGAGAGTTTTTTGCCAATAAAGAAAAAATTTTGCAAGTAGATATTGCACAATAAAAGTGAGGCACCAGATAAAATGAAGACTCTTTAAAAAGAGATGATGGGACAGAATGTTCATGTTCCACAGAAAACAGGAATAGTAACAGTTTTGAGATCTATTATATTTTACACCAAGCTATGAAACAGAGAAACTACTACTCTGATCAAGGAAAACCCACAGAGATCCAAGGAAGTGCTGAGGCTGAATAAAATGTGAAGCTAGAATGAGATTCAGTGTCGTAGATCCATAAAACCTACACATTTCTCTCCAGGACAAGCAATCTGTGAAACAGACACTACCCCTGAGATTACATAAATGTTAAAAAGTTACATAGAAAGGAAAATAAACTACAGGTCCAGAATATTTGTGCATGAATCTACATAAGTAGGAGATGAGAATCTCTATAAGGATCTGAATTCTTGAGGTATTTCTTGACAAGGCTTTATAAAACTACATCAAACAACAGAGTGTAGAATAAAAAGGAATTTACAGAACTCCTAATTCATAGTTATTTTCCTGCAGACAGTATGCCATATGGCTGATAACATAACGTCACCTACTTCATTTTTAACTCTTTAAACTTTCCCATTTCTGTCCTTCCACCACAATGTATGGAAGGCTGTTCTAAAAACTTACTCCTTTTACTATTACACATCTCCTTTTACTATTACACATCTCCTTTTTTATCTCACTCTTACTTTAACATTTGTCATGATGCTTAATCGACTGCATAAATTTATATCCAAATCCTTCGGAAACAAAACAGCATTAGACAAATGTTATATAATTGTCACCATTTTCACAGTTGATGTAACACATTCCAGGTAGAAGATGAAGATGACAGAAAGTATGGTGTCAACTACTAATCAGTCTTACATGTGGAGAAAGCACAAGAACTTGGCCTGGACTACATGAGCACTTATGCCGTTGTTGGCTTAGGCTGAAAATCTAAGTTAGAAAAAAAAAATAAAACTAGTTAAAAGATACAGCGAGGAAGTGGATTCACACATCAACACCTGGCACTATGTCAGTGGCTCAGTCTGAGGCAGATCCCCTATACCTATGGGACAAGCCAGCAGTCAAAACTTGCAGAAGCATTTATAAAAATATTCACAAGCCCTTATCTGTGCCTCAAAAGTTACACAGGAACTCACAAGGCTGTTGACAACTGCACTTTATCTGACAGAGTATTGAAAAATCCAATAGTTATCCATTTGTGGATTTCACAATCAGTTAACAGTTGTCCTTGTTAGAATGACACTTCTGCCCCTTCTTTTGAGAGAACCTAAAGAATGTTCTAATCACATATTTTGGCCATAGATGTCTCTTCCAGAAAAAATTTGTTAGTTATTTCAGGGATTCACATACGTGTGTTTATGAGGCTACTCATATCCATCTTTTTTCTAGTCCAAGTAAAATATTAAAGCAAATGATTCAGTACTTACAATTACTTCAGGCGTTAGTTAGATACTATTAGAAACAGTAAGATTATGGTGATGGGAGGTAAGAGCTGGCCCAAAGAAAGATCTGCAAACGGTATGAATCTATGCCTTATATCAAGGTTTCATTTTCCTTTTTTTTTTCTGTGGATTTTTATATATTATTCCCTAATTTCTGGCATTTGTACTTCCAACTAAATTTTATTGCTCTGGTTAATTAACAGTGGAGCACATCTTTGGAAAGATATTCAGAGCTAACCAATCCTTACATTATTTTTACTTAGTTGCCTCATATAAACATTTCACCTCTACGTTCTTTACTACCATTCCCACATTCAGCAATAAGCACGGAAACTTCATCATCAGTATCTCTGCTGTGTGCTCAGCAACTCAACAAAACTTTTTATTTTTTTGCACAAGTCTCCCGATTATCTATGCATTACAATTATGAAAAATGAACAAACGGGCATCTGCACTATCAGAAGGCAAAACCAAAAAAAATGAAACCCCAGAATCAGAATTTGTCAGTACTCTCTAATAAGGAATTGAGTTCTCATTTTTAATACTAATCGGAAAAGTGTGATAACCAGGTAACAACTAAACCTGTCAATCTGAGAAAAATATATAGTACATTTTAAAGCACAACAAAAACTCTCGTATATCATCTAACAAAAGTTACTTTTCATTTATTCAGTAGGATGCTGTGGTTAACAAAAAACATTTTTTTTAATATCCTACAGCTTTGAGATGTGCCTAAAGCCTTAGCACAGATATTCACCTGATAATATAAACTTCATGGTTTATTCAACCACAGCAGGTGTTGTAAACCCTAGGTTGTCATTTATTTTTCAGCTCTTGAAAAAAGGTTTCTAATCTGATTTTAAATACAACATGTATTTTGCCCTCAGATCTGCAGCAAAAGCAATCACACTGACACTTTACTAGACCCAGAAAAAGAAGTGGGAAAATATTGTCATGATAATAAAGAAACAAAGTAAAAATAAATGGACTTTACTCCTTTTTTTTTTTAAACACCTCTTCTGAAATCTTCAGTAAAGAGAGAAAAAAAAAAAAGATTTAAAAGCACACTGAGATATTGCCACAATGATTTCTTTTACTTATTGCTGCAAAGTACTGATGAATATGTTTAACAAGGATTTTCTTTGTCCCTCTCAGTGATGGAGTGATATGTTCAAAAGCTCAGTGATTTGGAATGCATATTGGCATTCATCACAAAAAATAGATGAGGATTTGCATATTTTAAATGGATTTTTTTCTGTTTTCAGTAAGAATTTAACCTCCATCACCTTCTCTGATGCCTTTTGAAAACTTTAAAATTATTTTAGTGAGTAAAAAGCATTCTCTAAAAACCATTTTAAGAGGTCAGCCTTTCTTAAACACAGCAGGAAAGATTGAGCTGGAGAAAAAAAGATACCTTGTCTGAAATAATAAATGTTTCAGCATGACTTATGCTATAGGTGATGCTTTGGAATCAGCAATAGAGGTAGTGTACTATGAGCATTCATTGCAGAACTCATGCATATCCATCACTGTGTACTGCACGATGCATATGTTATCATGTTTGGAGTTCTGGTACTATGGTATTAAAAGACTAGACCCAACAATTTTCAAATAATTTAAATAAATAAATATTTTTTAAAAAATAATAAAGCTTCATATATTTGTTAACAATTTATTGCATTAAGACATTCTGTTGTAAGTACATGAAAACCTGTGTACAGGCACCAATGATCTCCTTTTTTCCCAGGAGCAGTACGTCCTCCTCACACATTGGCCAACAGCTTGAAACAACAGGAATCTTACAAATTGCTCTTCATGTGGAAGCCCTCATTCTAGTGACACCGCAGCAGGGCCAGTTTTCGACTCCCAAAAGTCCTCCTCTGCCCAGCCATCTATGTTCAATGTCCCAGCCCTATCTTAGCCTGATCCTGTCCCCAAGGAAGTGAACAAAATTCAGCCCTGGGGGTGCCCCAGCACAACCTGTATGTGCATATACCTGCACATCAGAACTAACTTACTGCAGAGTATTTATGTTTGCACTTCAAAAAGGTAAATGCCTAGAAAGTCATCGTATCAAAACTTCCCCAAAACTTACTTTTTGCTAGCACAGCTAGATACGCTACAATAGCAAAGCTGCATGAAGATTGACACTGTCAAATTTAGTATGGGTTCAGTAGAAAAAGGCATGCATAACAGTATTTTCACATGAACAATTAGAACATGCTTAAATATCCTTTTCATATCTACCACAAGTTACAAATGTATACCTTTTATCTATACCCCTAATTGCTCACTCTAAGCCCCACCTCAGATCCGTCTACATGAGTGACTCACTTCCTTCCTCAGGCCAACAGATGGTTAATGCACACCAAAACTTACTCACGCTTCTGCATCTTCCCATCCATTCCTAGAAGTGTTGCGGTATAATTAATACTCGTCTGAGCATGTTTAGTCCTTTTCTGAATCTACATGCATTTTCAGTAATTTTCACATGTACAGACAGAATATATTCACCAAGAGTAGAGAAAATGACACCTTCCTAATGCTTTTTCTCCAAGATTATCTGTTTGCTTATTCATATTCCTTAGAGCATCTTACCAAGAACTCTTTTTGAAGGATTTATTGACAGTGTTCACAGTCCAAGAGACAGTTTTCTGTTTTGCAAATGTGATCATCATTCTTAGACTGGATCTTAGAAATTGTAGGCAACTTTCTATGTTAAATCTAATTTTTAGAATATTAGATTAAGTAAACATAATGCTTCCAGCTTTTCTCTGAACCTCTGAATGAAGACACCAGAGGAGTCAAAGGGAACTAAGATATCCTATGATGGAAGCACAAGTATTCATCTAAACATATGGAAAGAAGCAGTATCTTGTTGCTATATGAAATAATTCAAATATTATATACAATAAATCCTGTTCCAAAGATCACTCTGGCAAAGATCACTGTTGGGTCATAAAATTCTGATTATAATATGTGTCTAACACAGGATGAAAATTCTGATAATTTCAGTCCTTCAACTGATTATGTGTAGAAGCCTACAGCCTTGAGTAGATTTCAACATATGCACAGTATGGGAATCTAAAATGTTAAAAGTTAGCTGGAGTCATTTGATGCTTCAGAGATTCAGCTACTCCTCAGGTGCCTAATGTGTCAAAGAAGTCTGTGTTTCATAGGTTTCCTATTCTGTGGCCTTCTGTACAGAATAAGAGGGAAGCAATGATCAAATCAGCCACACTCTTCAGTAAAAAAGGAAGATTCATTTTATTATTGATTCTACTTTTATCATTATCCCAAAACAATTGTGGCCTTAGATGTTTTTCAAGTTTGAAATCAGTATAAAACCTTAGTGCACATAAGTATTAGTTCTTAAGTCTTGCTTTCCAGATTGATTATATGACAGTATTATCAAGCCATCTTTTCTAGTGTCCTAATCAGCACATAGGTATAGCTGATTTAAGTGCTATCTTTTGCCTTCTTTTTTCTCAGGAGAGCTATTGCCCTCTTTTCTCATGTTTTTCTAAGGCATTCTGGATTGTCCTTCTATCGCATACGTGAACTCTCTCGTTTTCTGATGAGTATTATTTATATACATTTTATGTCACTTTTTTTGTTTGTTTGTTTGTCTGTTTTGGGGGGATTTTTGTTTGTTTTATTACCGAGTAACATGTTTCAAGATCCTAAATCTTTTTCTTTTTTTAATTCCTCTGGAGCTACAGATTCACTACATTTTTTGGAGGGTGGGAAAATGACCCAAAAATAAGATTTTTTTTTTTTATCAGAGTTATCATTTCCTGACTGGAAGTGATTTGTAAATGCAAAAGAAAAAAAATCAAAATTTAATTTAAGCTTTACTTATCCACTACTATCAGGTTTTTTCCCCTGATACACAGATCTATTTTTTGCTTTATTGTTTTAAAATTGATGAATCTCTATGCCATGATCCATGTTAGTCAGGATATAATTCCATTCTTTGACTTCACTAAATTCTCACTGTCTTTTCTTCAGATTACTCTGCTTCATGAGTATCACAAGACAATTTTTCCTATTTTTAAATCCTTTATTGTTAGCAGTAGGCTTTCTTACTGTCCACCTTTTGATCTGTATGAATACCCCAAAACTTAAAGGATCTAGAGGGGGTGCCCTAGATTTAGGTCCTGAAATTACTGAGTTTAGGCCCCCCTTAATAGACGGTGGAAGGGGAGACACAGAGGGAGAAATAAGACCAGTCCTGTTCATTTAAATCTGAGTAGCCTTCATGTGTCTGCGCCTCTTTCTCCTGAGTGTGGTGAGTTGACTCTGCTCAAGACATTAATTTAATTTATTGCTAATCAAATTAGAGTAGGGTGATGAGAAATAAAAACAACATCTTAAAATCACCTCTCTCCAGTCTTTACCTTCTTCCCAGACTCAACTCAACTCCCAGTTTTCTCTTATCTTCTCCCCACAGCAATGCAGGGGAACAGTGACTGGAGATTGTGGTCCATTCATTGCACATCGTCTCTGCCTCTGCTTCTTCCTTAGCAGCAGGACTACTCACATGCTTCCCCTCCTCCAGCACAGGATCTCTCCCATGAGAGACAGTCCTACACGAACTTCTCCGACGTGAGTTCTTCCCACGGGCTGCAGCTCTTCACAAATTGCTACAACTTGGGTGTCTTCCATGGAGTACAGTCCTTCAGGAATAAGCTGCTCCAGCATAAGTTCCCCACAAGGTTACAAGTCCTGACTGCAAACCTGCTCCAGGGTGGGCTCATCTCTCCAGGGGGCCACAGGCCCTACCAGGAGCCTGCTGCAGGATGGGCTTCCCATGGAGCTATTGATTCCTTTGGGCATCAGTCTGCTCCAGTGTGGTGTCCTCCATGAGCTGCAGGTGGATATCTGTCCACCGTAGACCTTGATGGGCTTCAGGGGGACAACCATGGTTTTCAACACAGACTGCTCTGGCACCTGGAGCACCTCCCTCTCCTCCTTCTTCACTGACCCTCATGACTTCAGTTTTTTCTCTCACATATTCTCATTCCTCTCCCAGGCTCCTGTTGTGCAAGTTTTTTCCCCCCTTCTTAACTGTGTTATCCTAAGGAGCTATTATCAGTGCTGATGGGCTCAGCTCTGGCCAGCAATGGGTCCATCTTGGAGCTGGCTGGGATTGGCTCTGTTGGACATAGGGAAAGCTTCTGACACCTTCTCACCGAAGCCACCCTTGATGCCACTCTTGTACCAAAACCTTACCATGAAAACACAATACAATATGTAGGAAAACCATACAGCTTAACTAGAACGTTAACTTGGGTCCATCATTTAAATACCTGGATTTAGTTTGGCTAACATTTGGTCAACACAGTAATTTCTACAAGAAAATTGCACTGATAATAGAATTGATAGTGGCAAAAGCAAATATTGATAGTTACTTTTAAATCGCATGAAAGAAAAAATGTATTGTCCACAGAAATTCACTTTTCAATCATTTTCATAAAAATATACTATTAGAATCATGTTTCTTATAACCTGAAAGAAACTGTTCTTAACATTCACTTATCATAAAAACATCTTTCATCTTTCTGCTTAAAATTCTGATTCCTTGGATTCTCCTCCCACAATTTTCCATGCTAATGATTAACTCACCACCACCCTCTCTTTGAAAGAGAATTAAATGGTTCCTTCTAGGTTGAAAACAAAGCACAGTTCAAAGGACAATATACTCCAGAGATGATTCTCAAGAACAGGAATGGATGTGGACCAAAAGTACAGCATCTGTATCCCTTCACCTCACAGCATTCTACAACAGTAGAATTTTGTATCCTGAAAGGTCTGCACATGTCCCTCATGCCACACTTTAGCAAATGCAATGCAATTCAGTTTCATATTATATCAACTTGATTCTGACAGACCAAAAGATAGTCTCACATTATTTCAAGCACTTTTAAGAGAGAAAAAAACATCAACACATCAATAATTGTAACCTAAGGCCAGAAGGGCTCAAACAAGACCCGAGACCAAACACTGTACAGCACAGATATGATGAATCTCTTCTAGACTGTGATAGCCCTTCAGGGTGGGTAACACTGAACCAATCATTTCACGGTAGTTAAATCAGAATTGCATCAACTCATATACAGGTTCCTCCTTTTCTTAGGAAATCCAATTAATTTAACACTAAAAGCTAAGAAGCTGACTAAGTATTGCCTTTTTTTATTACTACATTGAATTGAGCAACACTAATTTTCACAAAGATAAAAAATATTTGCCATGAGTAATAAGTGGGAGAGAGGACATACCCTTTTCCAGATAAGATGCAAAAGAGAAGTTCTTGATATTAGTAAACTAATTCCTTCATACTTTGTGAATCCATTTAAACTCCAGATTATGACATCTAAAATTGGGTACCATATATAGTCAGCTAAATGCATCCTCAGATTTCACTCGCTAGGTTGACTAGGGACTTGATTTACTTCCATACATGTAGGCATTTAGTGTCTGTTCCTACAGTTTGTTCCTGGGGAACAAAAGATGCATACATATAGCTGGCAGATGCCACACAGGATCAACATAAGACATGTCTGTTCTGAAGACAAAGTTAGAGAACAGTTAGGAGGATCTCCTGGTGCACTTCAAAGGGTGTTGGATATCTATGTTTGGGCAAGTTAATTAAGTCCTTGACTTAATTATAAGTCCTTAGACATATAACTTGAATGTAAATTCTCTTGTACAATCCTTTTAATTTGGATCTGAATCCCACTCTGGGCATCTCCACTCTGAAGTCATTCTGAATTCCTTCATGCTTGTTCCGTTTGCATAAACATAAGTGCCTAAGCTAAATTCAGACATCTAAGGTATCCAAGACATCCACACAAGACTGGTAGGTATAGTGCCTGACCTAAGGGAGTAGAAAGCAGATAAGCAAGGATGAGCGAAATGGTACCAGAAACATTATTACACCCATTGGCAGAATAAGATTGTATACAAAGTGACAGAGGGACATTACTAATAACACCTGGCAGGATACACCTAAATTTTGGGCAGTTTAAGTTCAGTCAAGAACTTAAGTTCAAGACCAGGTAACTGTCATAGATCTGTAACATTTTTTTTATAGCAATAGAATTGTAATGATTTAATTTTAATTCACTTAATTGCAACCTATATGCCTAAAACCCCTCTGGATGTTCTATTCAATACAATTGTTTCTCAGTTCCTTCCCAGAATTGTTAAAAAATTATTTTGCATACCTTATTTATTCAGCTGAAGCTATGACATTACTGTAGGTTTAATTTCAGTAATAAGCTGCATTATTTCTATGTGGTCTTTATGTACCTCAAAGGGTTGCTATAAAACATAATTAATATGCTCTAATTATTTGAAGAAAATTAAATTGAAACCAATGAACAAAACTAGAAAAACTTAAGAGGCAAGTGAGTAAAATCATAGAATGATTAAATGATAGAATCATAGAACTTGCTGAGTTGGAGGAGACCCACAAGGATCATCAAAATCCAACTACTGGCCCTTGCACAGGACAACCCCAAGAGTCACACCACTTGACTGAGAGTATCATTCAAATGCTTCTTGAACTCTGTCAGGCTTGGTGCTGTGACCATTTCTCTGGGGAGCCTGTTCCAGTGCCCAACCACCCTCTGAGTGAAGAACCTTTTCCTAATCTTCAGCTTAACAACCCCTGACACAACTTCATGCCATTCCCTCGGATCCTGTCACTGGTCACCAGAGAGAAGAGATCAGTGCCTCCCCCTCTACTTCAGCTTGTGAGGAACCTGTAGACTGCTCTTTGCAGGCTGAAAAAAATCAACATCAGAAGAAATGGTGTTAAGGTGTGTCAGGGGAGACACAGATTAGATACTAGAAAATAAAAATTCACTGAAAGAGTGGTAAAGCATTGGAATAAGTTGCCCAGGGAGGTGGCGGATTCACTCACTCTGGAAGCATTAAAAGAGGCATCTGGATGTGGCACTAGAGCATATAGTTTAGAAGTGATGATGGTGATGCTAGGTTGACTGTTAGACTAGATGATCTTGAAGGTCTCTTCCAACCTTAATGATTCTGAGATCAGATATAAGACTAACATAAGTACAGTGGAATAAATAGTCCTATTGCAAATAAACAGTCTTACTCTAAATAGCTGTAACAACTCTCCAAACAGACACTTATGAACTAAAAAGTTTTATTTTCATTCTGTTTGAATTAAACACATGAAAAACATTCTCAATTAAAATGGAGGGTGTCCATAGTATGATTTTCATCAGATTAATTAGACTGGTTTTAAGGAACCTGTGTAAATTCCATTTGCAACAAAGATCCATGGTATACCACTTCTGAATAATAATTTACAATAGTAATAAATAGCAAAACTTTTCAATAACAGTTAAGAATGATTTTTAAAATTAAAATTTAAGTGATAATATTTCAACTTCAATAATATTTTATACAAATGGAGGAGTGGTGATAACATGATCAGGTAAAAATAAGATTTTGTCAAAACTGACATAAGATAATGAGTGGTGAGGGATATACGTGCATAATTAGAAAGCCTCAATTCTTTGTGAGATTTCAGAATACATTATCCAATAAGAATAAGGATGAAGTGAGATAGTATTACTGTAAGAAATTTAATTATTCCCTGACTATGCAAATGACAGTAAGAAATCCTTCCTCATGTAATCCCTTGGATTTCAGAAGCCTACAGAACTCTGGGGAGAAGTTAACACTAAACACCAAAACCACACAAATAAACATATAGTACAGTGAAAACCAACAAGGGGTAAAATTAGTTGAACCCTTAACTCAGCAGTGGTCCACAGCCATCTCTTTTACATCTTTGCCTGCATTCTCTGTAAAATTGGTTGTTCCTTATTAGTCTGTTCTCTTTCATTTCTTTCCTCTCTAGTGTCTATACAAGTTGTTTCCCCCTGCTTAGGTTTTGTTCTGCCTTCATTCTTTCCAGGCCTTCTGTCCAGTCTCATAATGGTTTAGCTTCAACACCCAGATTTATTTTCATTAATTTCTTCTCTTTTTGTTGATCTCTGTAGAGCCACTATTGTCATCCAGAGCAAGTAGATGCTTAATACCGCCTTTGACACAATCTTTAATATCAAGACCAGCTGTCACCAGGATACCCAGCTCCCAGAGCTGGAAATTGGTGACGAGGAGGTGAGCGAAGCATGCATAATCCAGGAGGAGATGTTTAGTGACCTGCTATGTATGCCTATTAGACACTTACAAGTCTATGGACCCTGATGGGATCCACCCCAGAGTAATGAGGGAACTGGAGAAAGAAGTAGCCAAACCACTCTCAATCATCTACCAGCAGTCCTGGTTAACTGGATAAGTTCTAGTTGACTGGAAATTAGAAAATGTAATGACAAGAAGGGTCAGAAGGATGATCTGGGGAACTACAGACCTGTCAGCCTAACCTTGGTTCCAGACAAGGTTATGGAAGACATCCTGAGGGCCATTAAATGACACATGCAGGACAGCCAGGAGCTCAAGCCCAGACAACATGGATTTACAACAGGAAGGTCCTGCTTGACCAACCTGATCGCCTTCTATGACAAAGTGATCTGCTTAGTAGATGAGGGAAAGACTGTGGATGTTGTCTATCTAGACTTCAATAAAGTATTTGACAATGTTTCCCACAGCATCCTCCTAGAAAAACTGGCTTCTTGTGGCTTGGATGGGTGTCCTCTTCAATGGGTAAAAAACTGGACAGCCAGGCCCAGAAGTTCTGGCGAATGGAGCTAAATCCAGTTGGCATCCAGTCACTAGTAGTCTTCCCCAGGGCTCAGTTTTGGGGCCGGTCCTATTTAACATCTTTATTGATGATCTGGACTTGGGGATTGAGTGCATCCCCAGTAAATTTTCAAATCACACTAAGTTGGGCAGGAGTGTTGATCTGCTGGAAGGTAGGAAGGCTCCACAGAGAGACCTGGACAAACCCAATCGACGGGCTAAGGACAACTGCATTAGGTTCAATAAGGAACTTGGGTTACAGGAACCCCATGCAGTGCTACAGGCTGGGAGAGGAGTGACCTGTGAGCTGTTCGTCAGGAAGGGACTTGGGACTGCTGGCCAACCGCTGGCTCAATATAAGCCAGCAGTGTGCCCAGGTGGTCAACAAGGCCAATAGCATCTTGACCTGTATCAACAATAGCGTAGACAGCAGGACCAGGGAAGTGATCATCCCCCTAACTCAGCACTGGTGAGGCCACACCTCAAGTACCATGTTCAGCTCTGGGCCCCTCACTTTAAAAAGGACATACAGATACTGGAGCCTTTCCAGCAAAGGGCAACAAGGCTCATGAAAGGTCTAGAAAACATGTCTTATGAGGAACAGCTGAGGGAGCTGGGTTTGTTTAGTCTTGAGAAGAGGAGGCTCAGGGAGGGAACCTCATCACTGTATACAACTACCTGAAAGGACGTTGTAGTGAGATGGGGGCCGGCCTCTTCTACCATGCCTGCAGTGAGAGGACCAGAGGAAATGGCCTTAAGCTGAGACAGGGGAGATTCAGATTAGACATTATGAAAATTTTTTTCACTGTTAAGGTGGTCAGGCATCGGAATAGGTTGTCCATGGAGGTGATGGATTCACCATCCCTGAAGGCATTTAAGAGGTGTCTGGATCTGGTTCTGGGTACTGTCACTTAGTGGTGTAGGGATACAGTGATAGTGCTGGGTTGGCAAGTGGACTTGATGTTCTTAAAGGTCTATTCCAATCTTGATGATTCTATTATTCCAAGTGAAGGTAATAGAAGTAAAGAATAGAAAATCTCACAGAAAAAAAGAAACTGTCTCATGTAACTTGATATAGTCCTTCTCTCTGTGTCCACAGTCTATATAGAAAGAAGAAAATATCTCATTGCTGCAAAATACCTGAAGGAAAATTAAAATTAAGCACAACCAATACTTGATTATGGAACTCCTTTCATTAAGAATTTCATACATTTTATGTATTAGATTTTAAGTGTATATATTTGCAAATAAATTAATCAATATAGAAGAAAATTTTAAGGAATAGAAAATAAAGCTTTCCGTACCATGGAGACATGAATAACATGAAGTATTTCCAAAATACTTCATATCACTGTGTTAAAAATCTACTGGTATGTTTTAGGCTCATTTGTTATTTCAACAACAAACAAACAAACAAAAAACCAACCCAACAAGAAGAAAACAAAACCCTGTCTCATTGATTTGAACCTACTGATGCTCTCAAAATGAAATTTACTTTTCAGTAACCACCTTAGAAGCTATTCATGTAACTGACAAAGTTATTGCTAGAACGTTGTATCTTGCTCTAAGACAACTTCTTTTACAGTCATCTTAAAAGTAGGTTTCCATGGCTTCCATTTCCCCAAAATGAAAGCAGCTAGTCAAACAGCATTCAAAGAGCACTCTCTCTAAAAAATAATTGCTAACGTGGAAAATTACTTTGAGTAGTTCTGAACTTCATACTGTCAATAAATCCAAAAGTTTCCTCACATTTAAGTTTTTTGTTTGTTTGTTTGCTTTTTTTCCTGTAGGCTAACATGAAATGTTAAGAAAAATCAATGTGACAAAATCAACTTGAAGCTACAGGCAGACTATTTCCATTGCTGTAAAAAAAATAATGAATGCATACTTGAGAGCAGAATTTGGCTCACTGAAGGAAAAAAGAAAATAAACCCATCAACATTATGAATTTTCATGGACAATGAAAATAAAGTAGCAGCTCTCACTCCTTTTCCATATTCCACTCATTAAGGTGATATTCTATTCTAAATAAGAATGCAGAAATGTTATGAAATTAACCTTTCACAGTAAATACCATATCTTTAAATGCTTTCCTAAGCATCTGTTGCTTCTCTGTGCTAAATATCTAGACAACATAAGCATTTGGTCTGAAACACTGAAGTAGTTCAATTATTCTTATAGCCAAGTACTCAGAAGTCAAAAAGTGAAGTCTGTTTATTGTGTCACTGCCTTCATATGAGAATGGCTGAAATGGAGGAGTGTGGCAGATGTTATTATACAGGATTGATGAAGGAATTCAGAGGAAAGTAAGGACCGTCCAATTGCATTTAGAAGGTAAAGAGCATAGAACATTGCCTATGAAGGTGGCCAGAATGAAAAAGTTGTCTGCTATGTATTACTTCTGCTGAAAATAGATGAATTCTGCTATGGCATGGATTTTTATTACTCCCAGACACAATGCAAATATCATGAATTTAAAATGTGCTTTAATATCTGTACAACTCTGACATTTCATCTACCTGTTTGCAATATTTAAGTATGGATATGTTTGCAGAGCTTTGGTGTACTTTTCCACAACAATATTCTCCTGCTCTATAATTAACCTTTTGTTTAGCAATAGCAATTATAATTAAATTAGCATGCTGAACTATATAATATTTCATTCTAAGCCTACAGCTGTTGACTTCATTTTAATTTGAATATAGTCAAGGTGCTGAAATAGATTTTCCCCAATTTCGTTCTATGAAAAAAAATTATAGGCATCTTTTAACAAGTACAATCCTAATGAACTTAAACTAACTTTTAATTTCAATATTTGGCCTTGTCATTAATATATTACAAGTGCTGTGGCTCACCATGAAACATCAAATATTTAAGGATTTATATAGAATACAATTTTAATTATTTCCTACATACTGTTACAACATTTGATTGATTCTGATTTTTAAAGTCTATTAAATACACTGTTTGTTTTTTGCCAAATCCATTATAATTTCTTGTTGTTCTTTATTTTTCTCTTGTAGCTTTTCCATAGAATTGTTCAAATGTCTGTTATTAAGACTATTCCATAACAGTCCAGGACATTCATCTGCTGCTTTAGGTAACAGCTCTTCCTTCTTACAGAAGTCTTTAGTTTAAATCTGTATTATTTTATATCGCCTCAGCTGTCATTCACAGCTTCTCCCCTTCAGAGTCATCTGCTTCTACATACATGTTTTTTTTCCCATTCTACTTTTGTGAATGAAATATCTGATTTGAATGAGCCCATTAACTCATTCTCAACTTTTTAAAATATGAATTTATATTTCAGCCAGAGATGGGTACTATAATCCTTTCAAGCATTGGTCTCACTGTCACATAGCAGGAAAAGAAGAATTATGTGGGTTTAGTGCTAATTGTTAAATAGGTATTCCCGAAATGGAACTTTCTTTGGGTGTGTAATAATGTAGTCAGCCCTTCAGTTCTCCAAGCCTGTTCAAGTCATCTCCCAGTTAGTTACTTTGTTCTTCTTATTCTATTCTTCATGATAAATTTCTTATCTTTAAGTTTCTTGCTTAGCTGAACCTTTACTTAAACGAGACCTCACTTAGTGACACGAACCGTGGAATTCGTCTGACTACCCAGTAAGAAACACATTTTGAGAGGGTGATTCATCTCATATTAGTATGGAAATCTGGAATAGGTCAGATGACTCATATTCTATTTCTCCCATTCAACACAAAGGGACTATACACATTACCTGAATTATTTGAAAGTGTTCTGCTATGGCTACTTCCACAGCAGTATTTATCAGATGGAAACTTCTTCACTGTGTGATGGGTTGACCACTGCCAGCTGCTGAGCTCACAGCTGCTCGCTCACTCTCCCCTTAAGTCCAATGGAATGGGAGAGGGATAGGAAACTGTTCAGCAATAGACAAAATATGGATGTGTTATGACACTTTTAGTTAAAAATCCAAAACACAGAACCACACAGACTGCTCAAAAAAAATCCCAAAAACCAAAACAAATCAAACAAACCACCCTTGGACTTTATATCCAGTCACAGTAGTTTGAACTGTAAAGAGGGTGAAGGGAAATGTTGTCATATGACCTAAATTTCTGTGTCTGTTGAGAAAGCAAGGAACCACTTTTTGTCCTATTTCACATTGTATACCCTCTCCCATACAGACCATCTTTGCTCGTGCTCTTTCTTCTAGTAATAAAAACTGGTTTTAAGTAAAGTGACCCATCTCCTCTACTCTTCTTTCCACCAAACATCAAAGGCAGTAATAACAAGCTAATTGTCATACTGAAAAACAAAGAAAGCCTTTAGCACTGCAGATATAAAGAGTCATTATAGAGTTCTTTTTAACTGGGAATATTTTCCATATAAACACAGCCATAAACAAGGTACAATTTTATAACTGAGTTATAAATCTTAGAAATTAAAAGCAGACATAACAGATGCTTACAGATTAGACTTTTCATGCGTGTGCTTTCTCTCTTTACTATGCTTTGTTCTATGAAGGTCCTTACTAAAGCATCTCTGCTCCAGACAAAAAAAAAAATCCACAGTACTCGAAAATTATATTGTTTCCTAAAATATTTTTTCCAGCCTACTTTGGGGATAGTACTGCTAATTGCAAAACACCAAACTGACCTCTGTAATTACCTTTTTTATTTCCTCAAATCTTCAGACCAGCCCTCCCAGAAAAAAACAACCAAAAAAGAAAAATGTCTTTCCAGTGGGTTTTCCATCTCTCTATAAAAGCTTCCCATCTACCTTCTATGGACGTTAAGTTACCCCTCTTTTTAAAAAAAAAAACATTTCATCGGCTATATTACCACATCCCTTATTTATAGATGTCTAGTTGTCTAGTGTAGTCTGTTTTAATAAATCTGGGATAAAAAGAGAGTTAATTGCGTAAGAAGGGATCAAGACCCTGCATTCTGTGAGACTCGCTTAGATAGGACAGTAGGGATGGAATTTACCTGCCCAAGTTGTTCACTCATTCTAATCACTGGAGAGAAGCAGATATGCTCAAAGACCAATTCTCCTGTCCTGCTTCAGTTTTTTGGCTATGAGAATATGAATCATTCTTTAAAGATGACAAATTTTCTCTTTTGAATATAAAGGCTAACCGGAATGACCAGATAACTTTTAGACTGTTTATCAGAACAGAGGACTCCTGGGTTTAAGAATACACCTTATAGCATGCTCCATCTATTCTGAGAATTCACATCTTTTAGTGCAGGACTGCAACTGACATCTCAATCCCTTCTTGTAAGAGGCGACTCATTTCTTCCAAAACATTGAAGAAGCAACTAGAAGATTTTAAACCCATTCCTTATTCTTGTCTCTTCGTTTATGCACCCACAGATAAAGAGTGATCTTTCATTAAATATATAATCTACTATAAAAACAAGGACTTAAACCTAGAAATCGCACTCTAATTACTTAATGAAAAATAAAATAATCTTGCCAATATGAATCCCAATAGATTTATAACCGAGTATATTATTAGGTAACAGCGTACTCTAATGGACAAAGTAGGTTCAACCAATCACAGCCCAACCAGGAAACTGGACACCAGGTTCTGCAGTTATAAGTCCAAGTATTCCTTTAGCTGGAATGTGGCACATTTTGTACCAAACAGATCAGTGGTCCAGAACAAAGCACAAATCAGAACGTGGAAAAGACTGTGTTGGATGTTTCTGTAGCTGTTCCAGTTACTGGAGTCTCCACTTGGCTCTTTTCACTGCCTCTCTTTCATCAAAAGCTTGTTTTATTAGCATCTGAGAACACAGAAGAGAGCTGACTTGGAAGACAAGTTATGCAAAGGAGCAGGCTGTAGATATTACAGGAGAGGCAGACCTATTGTGCAGTACTAGATGCAAAATATTTTTGGCATACTAAGATTCTCATATTAAAGATCTCTCTGTTTTGCAGCAATAAACATTTACATAGTCAGTCAGCAGCTAGAGGGGGTTGGTATGCAGGAGTTAGAAGTTTTGGATTAGGAAAACATGTAGAGGTCATCAGATACTTAAAGCTCATGCAAGTCTTCGTGTGGACCTATCCAGTAGGCATTTTTTAATATGTAACTCATTAAAAAAAAAAAAAAAAAAAAAGAATTTAAGCAACTCAAGCCTCCACCTGGACACACAGGAAATTACCACCATGAGTACAAACTCATGTTAGCACAAAAAAATTGATTGGGTATTACAGTTCACAAATCAAACACCTAAAGAAACTGGTCCAGTTCCTGGTTAAGAACTGTTTTGTGCTTCAGACTAAAAGTGCAGCACCACATTTTCCCTACCTCAATCCTTGCTTTCCTCACTCAAGGTAGTCTTTTCACCTGGAGTACAGGGAGGGATTGTTCATCTTTGTAGTCAAAGACACCACTGGCAAACCTCCCCTCCCCCTATGCTTTCTAAACATCACATCACAGGATTTGCCCATATCTCAAGGAAAAAATATGAACATACACTTTGAAATACTTCATGCTACCAGTTTGGGTTTCCTTAAGTCAAACTGATTACTCCAGATATACTGTTAATTATTATTTAGAATTTTACAGTGTTCCTGTAGCTCCAGTGACTTGATGCAATTATTCTTGATTTACATCAAAATGACTGAAAATAAAGTCAGTGTAGGATACAAAAAGTTGTTAAGACTAGTAGGACAAAACCCTATCAAGTTCCTCAAAAACTAGCTGAGCAACATTGTTTAGAGGAAATTCCCTTACTAACCACTTTTAAGAATAATTGTATAACATAGATAATTTGGAGTTTAAAATAGCACTTCATGCTAATTCTCTGCAGTATAAGCTAAGAACCATTACAGAAAAGAAACTCAGCAGGTGTTGTTAAGGAAAATTCCTAGTTCCAAGGCTGGAGACTTTCACTGCTGGGACTGAAGCCCCTTCACAAGGGTCAGGTCCAGTGAGTCGATGAGTGCCCTGCTCAACTCCCTACACGCCCACTCACACAGTCAGACCACGTTTCCCATAGCGGAATCTCAGATGTCTCATCCCATAAAGCCATTTATTCATGGCACAGTTACAGAGAAACAGCCCGAGCCGGTGCCTCCAAAGAGGGACCCCCATGCCAGGCATCATATACATTCATACCCTTTGTACCCCAAAGGTTGGCAGTTCACAGCCTCTTGTCTTGGGCTCCCACCCAGAGTTCAAACTGTATTTCAGTCTACATCTCAATCTGCAGTTTGCAAGCCCAGCTACCTGGACCAGATGTACTCTTTAACAGTGTAAGTCATCATGGTCCATTAGTGTCAATACAGATAACTCTGTGTAGATTGTTAGATTTATACCAGTTAAGAATTTTAATTTCCTTTTTCTCCCTTCCCTGGGGTGGATTGGGTGGTTTGGGTAGATTTGAGGTCACTACCTAGCCTTGCCTTGTTTTCTTTCTACAGAGGAGCTGCACTGTACAATAAGATTATGCTGATGGAAAAGTGACATCAGATAGCCCTTGGGGAAATTTCTTTGTCATGTCACCCAGATTTAGTTAGACAAAACTAGAAGGTGGGGGGAAAAAAGCCTGGCTGACATTAATTGCCATTAATGCATTTCTAAGTTTATAATTCCCTGTGACTTGGTACTAAAAAGATAGGAAGTCATCTTATACTTGATTATAAATCAGTGTTAAGAAAACATTTTATTTTTTCAATGTAATTAACTGAATAATGAAAAATTAATTAATTCCACGGTGAAAATATTTTTGCAGGTCTCTGTTGTGGGTTTACCAGACCCCGCCCTGCAAATGACATATTTTAGAAAATGGAAGAGAAGATGATTTGTGCAGACAAAATTCCAGCCCAGAGAGGAGCAGAGTAGAACAAGAGACAGCAATGTAGCCTCCAAGGTCAGTGTAGCAGGAGGGGGGAGGAGAGGCCTGGGGGAGGACCCATCTCCCCCTCCAGCAGGGGAAAAGACTTAAAAACTAAAACCCCTGCCACCTGTGGAAGATTATTTGGAGTGAAGATTATTTGCAGCTCATGAGAGAGCCTGTGCTGGAGCAGAGGAGTGCACAGAGGAAGCTGTAACTCTGTGAGAAGCCTAAGATGAAACAGACTCTTGCTGAAGACCTGTGGCCCTTTGAGAGAGAAACCTACACTGGAGTAAGTGTCGCGGGTAGGACATATAATCCCAGTGAGAGATTTATGCTGGTGTAATTCATTTGGGACCCTAAAGGACAGCAGATTATGGGAGAACTGTTGTCCGAGGGTAGACTCACGTTGGAGAAGCTCATCCAAGGCTGTCTCCCGTGAGAAGGGACCCCACAAGAAACAGGGGATGGACTCGATGCCATTATCCCCTGTAACAGTGCTGAAGACCCTGGTGCAGCAAGTTGTCCCCTTGCAGTCCATGGAGGACCTCACAGGGCCCGAGTACCCCCCAGCCTCCGGTCCTGGTCTGGCAGGGAGGAGCAGGGACAGTCCTGAGGTCGACGTGCAGCAGAGAGAAAGAGAGAGGGAGATTTCCTCCTACAACCAATCAAAGTTGTTGCCCTAGACATAATAGAAGAAAACTTTCAAGTGCTGCAAATTTGATTTAGAGGAACTATAAACCCTCAAAGTAGAGAAGAGACTTCTCTCCTCCTGAACTGATACAGGGGGAGGGATAATTTTGTAAATACATAATATTTTCTTCATAATTTTACTTAGTTAGAATTGTCGTATATATTATTCTTTAGTTTTTATTCTACTAGTAATAAATTTAATATCCATGTCAAGTCTCTTTTGTCTGTATAAAACTTCTCTCATAGCAATTATGTAAAAGGTTTAAAAAAATTAACCCAGAGTAAACCCACAACAGTCTCCTAGACACCCCTCGGTTTGCATTATACAATATCATTTCTTCCTCTCCTCTTTTTGTTTTTGTTTTTTTTTTTTTAAATGATTTAGATAGTACATACAGTATCTACAGAGATAAGTGGCCAGTGTCCTTTTTTTACTTGTATGGAAAAAGGATGACACTGAGAACTTTGCTCTGGCTCAGAACATTTGAATTGTTTTAGTAATTATAGCTATACACAAAAAAGAATAAAATAGAATGCCTATACTATGATGGTCTCTGATCCGATTGTGCCTATTCAGTGACAAGATCCTAAAGATCCTCAAGTGTTCAGTACTAATGAAAAATTCAGCTAAATTTTAGAAGTTTATAGGAAAAATTGTGAAAAAAAAAAAAACAGGAAAAAAGGCTACTGCAAATTAATATTGCAATAACACTTTGTACAACTGTTGTCCTTCCATTTCAAAATGGATGTAATAAAACAGATAAATCTTCAGAGAGAAGAAAAGGAATCATCAACAAGGATCTGAAGGAACTTGGAACTAAAAATCTTTGGACTAGAAAAGCAAAAAGCAGAGAGATAAAGAGTTAAAGAGAGAGATAATGATGATGATGATGATGAAATCTGTGAATTCATGAATGTTACAAAAGTAAACAGTTAGTGTTCATTGTCTTTACTTTTCAAAACTAGAGGTACCTTTCACCAGGCTTTTCTACATCATGGTCTCGTGCAGAACATAAGAAAAGAAAGAAAAAACACAGGAAAAAGTATCAAAGAAATTGGACTTAATTTCTAACTTTAATACTTTAGATAGCAGTAATTTTCACAGTAGAGCCACTGGCCTAGTAAATAATGAAATTTTTTGTTTGCGAAAACTACTTGAGTTCATTCAAATACTTGGCAAAGTCTGACCTTTTTGTAGCAGCCTATGGAATCCACATCAGAGATTTTAGAAAGTGCAGGGAATATGAAGATGTCATACATTAGAATTAAATTTTGGAATTGCTTACAAGATCTTTCTTACCTTCAATCTCTTCCTCCATTTCAGAAGGAAATCACATTGTTCTCTTTCAGTCAAACATTCCAAACATAACAAATTTCATATTACAGGATTTGGCATAGGTTACCAGAAGCTAGGACATACTAGAGGAATACAGTATGAGAAGGACACTCGGAAAGAGTAAATTCCAGAATACAGATCATAGGATTCCAGGTGTTTTGCTACAAAAGCTATTTTCCCTTTTACTATTCTCTTATAAGTAGTACTGAGTGCCATGATTATGGTTCCCAGCTCAGTCGCCCGTGCTCCTGGGCCAGATGCTAAAAGAATTCAGGTTACTTACATCAGAATAATGTAACAGTTTCATTTTCTGGTACTAAAATAGCTTCTCAAGAATATGATACGTTTATCTCATATGACTCCTATATGAGCTGTGAGGTCTTTTAAGAACTGCTGTACTTCATTTAAGTATTTTCAGGGTGGAAAAATTAATGAAATAAAACCTAGTACTCTAAGTCATTAAACTGAATGGTCTCTGCCATAAGCTATAGTAGTGCTAGATGGATAATGCACTAACAACCATTCTCATGGCTTCAAAACAGCAAGTTAAACATTTTGCAGAATGGCTCTGTTACAGGAACTCTCTTATCATATTCTTACACTTGTGGGATTTTGTTTGTCAGAGTAAATTGTCTCCACTGGGTACCCCATGGACTTCACACATAAATAATAAAGTTCTTGAAAAGCCAAATAGACATTTAATATAATATTTCTCAGGAATATAACCTTCTCATTTTTAAGCATATTTTTTTTAATTCTTATGAGAACCAATCCTTGTAGCTAAGTTAGATATAACAACTCTACTTAGATATACCATTCATTATAACTTTTCTAAATTAAATACACTGAATTTTTATCAATTGTATGTAAACAATGTATACAACCATTTAAAAAATGCGGTGCATGTGCTCGTATGTGCCCATATGTTAGCTATGCTAACTGCCTAGCACGTCATTCCTGTTACTTTCAAAACTGATGTGAATTTAGTAGTTTTGCAATCAGATAATACTGTCTTGAGATTTGCTAAGGTAGGTGGCTGTGTTGTAAACTTTCCTTGCAAATTTTGCTGGTACTAGACCATTCAGAGTGGTAGCCCCAGAGGCTTGTTTGTGTGTTCACATTCCAGGCTGTCCTCCCTATTTAAATAGGAAAGCAATTCAGAGATTTAGACATGTGTATAGCAAAGAATCCTGTTGACTTGATGTACTCTTTGAAGCTAAATGTGTAATTGGGAGGAATGAACCATGTGTCAGTTTAACTAAATTTTATTAATCAATCCTGTAGGCTATGTTATGCAGTTTTGAAGAAGATAAGTTCTGTAAGTGTGTAAAGTTTCTTGGTGACCGAATGGAGAAATGTTATTTTACTGCTCTTCCTACATTCTTCTTAGGTTTAAAAAGTTTAGGCTGATAACTTTGGGTAACCCAAGGGTCTGTCACTTCTTATAAATAAAATATGATCAAGCCTGGAATGCTGATCAGATCCACATGGTGTTTACAAACTGGATCAGTCCTGTCCTCTGTTCTGAGGTGCTCCAATGACTCTTCTGTGTCCAAGCAGGGCACATTCTAGAGTAAATTCACCCCACTCGCAGCTTTGAAAGGGCAGCTTGCAGAAAACTGATGCAGTTTTGATTCCCTCTATCCTCAATAGCTCTTCAATCCTACTGCAAAAAGTTTTGTTGCTGCAAACAGCCTGTGTGCCTTAATGCCATGCCAGATAGAAATGTTTAGGAAATTAATCCCTTCTTAAGTTCGAGAGTGGATTTCAACTCACTTAAATGTAGGTTACTAAGTTTCTGTTATACTCAGTGAAAATCTAATAAGTACAGTAGATGGAGTTCAGGAAGATTTATCATACCCTAAGATAGACTTTCATTATCTGAACCTTTTGTCACCTGAATATCCTTCTGGACTCATGATTGTATTGATATGGGGCTTATTTCGTTTTCCTAAACATAGGAGTCTAACACTATATGAAATAACTGAAGATTTTTCAAATCACCTGCCTGAGGCTGACTTACACAAGACGGAACCTATAGGAAACTTATGCCTACAGGTGGGCCCAGAGCTGGGCTGGGCAGGGTTGAGGGGAGCTGGAGGATGGCCTTGCTACAGCATCACCGGAGCAGTGGCTGATGGCCCTGGAAGGGGGTGACATGGAGTCCTAGGCCATGGGCAGGGTGGGAGAGCCCCAGTGGAGGCTTGGTTGGGACAATAAGGTCCGGTGGTGCCCTGGTAAAACAAACCTTAACCATCAAGTGATGGTGAATTGAATGTCATCCTAGATGTTTCCAGTTAGGTAACAATCATTCGTGAGAACTTCCTAGGTGTAAATTTTGGATTGTATTGATATTTACATGCACTTGAACTTAGTTATTTATATTTTGCCCAAATGTAAGTAAGAAATCAGCTTAGAAGTAGTTCTAAAAAAAATTATTTAAAAAAAAACCAACAAAAAAAAACCAACGAAAACAAAACATAAAAAACAAACCAAACAGGGAAAAAAAAAAAAAACAAACAAACTAAAACCGAAACAAAACCACGGAGTAAAAAGAGATAATAACTCAGGATTGTAATAGTATGAGATTCCCACCAGAAACAAGAGGCAAGAATCAAAACATCCCATTCAAGAGGGACTGAGATACCTAAAGAAGACACAATAAAATAAAACCAGGGGAACAAGACTTCAGACAGCTAATTCCGAACAAAAATTTCAAAGCACAGAAGTCCTCATATTTGACCACAGGTAAATAACTTCAGTTTATATCTCAGTCTAAATCAGCTGCAAGGTACATGGATTTCATTCAGTGGAATTAAGGATTAAAAAAAAATAATCTAGAAAACAGTTATATGATCCTCATATCAACATAATAGATTCTCACATCTCCTGTTCAATGGAAAGACAAAGATATTTGCTGATGTAAATTTACACATGTCTAGACTCTGATGATAAAATTTTAAGATGCATGTAGCCAAGACTTCCTACAGATTTATTTTTCAAAATAATATAAAATCACTAAAAAATTTCATAGGGACCAAAAAAGTACATTTTAGACAAAACCACCAGGAAGCTCTGACATATATATATGAATCAGTATCTTACAGAATGACAGACCCACAGAGTTAGTAGTTTTGCATTAAAACATCATTCAAATTCTTAACACATCGTTGAGGTGCTGAAAAAGTTATTCTGTTACAGCCAAAATATAAATGTTGTTCAAGCACCCACAGACAATGCAGATCTAAGCAAAAAGCAGCAAATTGCAAATATTGCAGAAATACCCCCTGTGAAGATCTGAAGATAATTTATGGTTTAGAAAATAAATCAGATTAATTTTAAAAGATCTGGAAGCAATTTCTGATACACACATGAAGGGATTCACTTCATTCTAGATCCCGCAATTAACTGCTAGCATATGGCTTAACTTGTGTGACATATACGGGCACTGACTGTCTGAGATAAAGTAATTTTTTTATTCTTCATTAATTTCAAACAGTTTCAGTGCAGGCACGTCCCTCAGAGAAGCAGTGTGGGGGACAATAAAAATAACTTTTTAAAATATATCAGTAGCAAAAGGCAGTCCAGAAATAACATTGGTATGTTACTTGATGAGGATGGTCACCTCACAAACAAGACAGACAAGACAGAGAAAGCAGAGAAGTGTAATGCTTTTTTTGCTTTGATCTTCAACACTGATGATGGTCCCAGTGCCCTGAGCTGGAGGACCATGGCTGTGAGAATGATCAGCTCCCAGTTTACCCTGAAGTTGTGCAGGAACTGCTGTTCCAGCTTGATCTCTGTAAGTCTATGGGGCCTAATGGGATTCATCTAAGAGTAGTCAAAGATCTGGCTGATATCATTGCAAGGCATCTCTATTATTTCTGAACTGTCTTGCAACTCTAAAGAGGTCTCAGTTGACTGAAAGCTGGCTAACGTTGTTCCAGTGTTCAAGAAGGACAAGAAGGATGACCCTGGAAACTAGAGGGTGTCAGTCTCACATCAGTGAGTGGTAAAATTATGGAGATTATTCCAAGAGCTATTGAAAAACACCTAAAGAACAACACCGTCTTTAGTCACAGCCAGCGCGGCTTCATGAGAGGAAAGTCCTGCTTGTCAAACTTAATTTCCTTGTGCAACAAGATAACTCACCTAGTTGATCAAGGGAAACGAGTTGATGTGATCTTTTCAGATATCAGTAAACCTTTTGATACTGTCTCTCACAGGATCCTTCTCGACAAAATGTCCAGAACACAGCTGGATAAACACGTGATATGATGGGTGAGCAATTGGCTCATGGGTCAGGCACAAAGGGTTATAGAGAAGGGGGGAGCATCAGACTGGGGATCTGTCACTAGTGGGGTTCTACAGGGCTCCATCTTGGGCCCTGTGCTCTTCAACATCTTCATAAAAGGTTTGGATGCAGCACTGGAAGGGATACTAAGCAAGTTTGCAGGTGATTCAAAATTGGGAGAAGCTGTTGACTCCCTCAAAGGCAGGGAAGCCCTGAAGAGAGACCTCGACAAATTAGAGGACTGGGCAATCAGCAACCATGTGAAGTTTAAGAAAGGAAAGTGCAGGATTCTGCACCTGGGAAGGGGCAACCCTGATGGACGTCTAGACTGGGGAATGCTGGAAAGAGACCTGGGGGTCCTGGTCAATGGCAAGTTGAATATGAGTCAGCAGTGCCTTGGCAGCCAGGAGGGCCAACCGTGTCCTGGGGGGCACCAGGCAAAGCATCACCAGCTGGTCAAGGGAGGGGATTGTCCTGCTCTGCTCTGCACTGCACTAAGGCAGCCTCACCTTGAGTACTGTGTGCAGTTTTGGGTGCCACAATGAAAGAAAGATATAAAGGTAATTAGAGAATGTCCAAAGAAGGGTCACAATAATGGTGAAGGGCTTAAAGTGGAAGCCATACGAGGAGCAGCTGAGGTCATTTGGTCTGTTCAGTCTGGTAAAGAGGATACCGAGGGAAGACCTCATTGCATTCTACAACCTCCTAACATGAGGAAGCAAAGATGCAGGCACTGATCTCTCTGGCATTTGAGATTAGTGATAGGACTCAAGCGAATGCCATGAAGGAGGAGGAGGTTTAGGTTGGATATCAGAAAAATGTTCTTCTCCCTAAGGATGGAAAACACTCCCCAGGGAAGTAGTCACAGCACCAAGCCTGAGAGAGTTCAAGAAGTATTTGGACAATGCTCTCAAGCACATGGTGTGATTCTTGGGTTTGTCCTGTGCAGGACCAGGAGTAGGACTTGATGATCTTTGCAGATTCCTTCCAATTCAGGATATTCTGTGATTCTATGATTTATGAGTTAACATGTCTTTTACCTTCCAATGTGTATATGGATAAATCATAGAATCATAGAATCAGACGGGTTGGAAAGGACCTCGGAGATCATCAAGTCCAACCCTTGATCCAACCCCACTGTGGTTACTAGACTATGGCATTAAGTGCCACGTCCAGCCTCGTCTTGAAAACTTCCAGGGATGGAGAATCCATCACTTCCCTGGGTAGCCCATTCCAATGGCTGATTACTCTCTCTGTAAAGAATTTCTTTATAATATCTAACCTAAACCTCCCCTGGCACAGCTTAAGGCCATGCCCTCTTGCCTTACGGCTGGTTGCCTGGGAGAAGAGACCAACCCCCACCTGGCTACAACCTCCTTTCAGACAGTTGTAGAGAGCGATGAGGTCTCCCCTGAGCCCACGGCTTGGACAGGGGCACTCTGTGCTGGGTTAGGAACTGGCTGGAGGGCCGGGCCCAGAGAGTGGTGGTGAACGGGGCTGCATCCAGTTGGCGGCCGGTCACTAGTGATGTCCCCCAGGGATCAGTGTTGGGCCCAGTTCTGTTTAATATATTTATTGATGATTTAGACGAAGGGATAGAGTGCACTATTAGTAAATTTGCAGATGACACCAAGCTGGGGGGGAGTGTTGATCTGCTGGAAGGCAGGAGAGCTCTGCAGAGGGACCTGGACAGACTGGAGAGCTGGGCTGATTCCAACGGGATGAGGTTCAACAAGGCCAAGTGCCGGGTCCTGCACTTTGGCCACAACAACCCCCTGCAGCGCTACAGGCTGGGCACAGAGTGGCTGGAGAGCAGCCAGGTAGAAAGGGATCTGGGGGTGCTGATTGACAGGAAGCTGAACATGATGAAAAACTATAACCCTTTTCCTGCCATTACTTATTCATGGCAGTAGTGAGTTAGTTGCTAGCTAGACAAAAAGAAAACTTATTTTATAAAGTGGAAGTTTAAAAATATTGACTTCAATATGAACTATTATGGAAGCTGATTATTCTAGCTTATTTCTAGCTACAGCACCACTACTTTATAAGGACTTTTTATCTCTTAAAATATTAGTTTCAATTTTAAAATTGAACATTTTCTGTGCTTTTTTACTGGTTGGGTTCATACAATGTCTGTTAATTTGTAATGCATTTTTCTACTACTTCTGGTACACCTGAAGTGGATGTAAGACTGTATGTGTAATATTTTATTTCTTTTTATTCAGTAATACTCCTTCATTTTACATGAAGTAATTCTGACCTCTCATAGATTCAGAAAGCAGAACTTAAAGAACTTATTAAAAGTAATGTCTACTTGGGGAAAAAAAAAATCATGTCATTTTGGCAGAATCATATGCAGATATACTGCATGCACAAAAGCACTGTGTATTTCTGTTATTATGTAACAGCAAGAGCGCAGCCTCTTCTCAGGGATAACAGGGGAAGGGAAACGTATTTTGCCTTAGATTGCTTCCTCTTCTGTTGATCTTCCTTTTAAAAATGCACAGGTTCATAAATATGTAAGATTATATGTGTTTATAGGAAAGGACCTTTGCAAAACACAGCTATAGTGTTTCCGCCAGGCCTTATTCAGAGAATCAGAAATTTTTCAAATAATTTTTCTATCTAAACTCCATATTTTGTCCAAATAAATAAAGTGTGGGAGGTCTTAATACATGGAGGTCTCAATCAGAATCTGCTCTTTCATATAATAACTCTTAATTTCAGTGAAATCCACCAAACATAACTTATATTTTTCCTAAAATTAATGTTAGATTATTGAATCTCATTTAGTTTTAAAAAGGAAAATTAAAGGAAGTAGCTTAGTCTCCCAGGCCTTGGCTGTGCCAAGGAGATCTCATATTGCAAATATTTTTGCTTCACTTTCTCCTGTATCTTTCATCAACCAATCCAGGGTATAGTCGTCTGATTTTATCAGATTACCAAGTAAGATAGATTTTTATACCTCAGAAAAATTCTTCTCAGAAACAGCATGAAGTTTAGCTGGGAGGAAAAGTTTGGAGTCTATTATCTCTTTTATAAGGCCTTCCTTGATCTGCTCAAAGTCACTCCTCCAAGTCTCTGTCCTGAGGTTAAGGTCTGCAAACTAAAAAACCCATTTCACTGAAATGATTTAACTCTCATTTCTGCCTGCCTGTAAATCCTCTTATGGCACTAGTATCGATTAGCATGTCAATAAGTATTTTTCATGACTATCATTCACACTCTGACTGCCAATAATGGCATGTGAAAAGATATTACAGAACAGAATGGGATTTCTTTTATATTTAGTCTTATGAGTATGAGATTTCTCATCAGCTTGCACCCCAAAGATTTGATGAGCAAAACCTTACATAGAAATCATTTAGCTAGGCAGTACAGTATGTCATTTTTAGTAGCTTTTTCAGTCAGCACAGATTAACAACTGGGAGTGGGATGGGTGGGGTGTGGGATGGCGTACATACAAGATGCTAGTACAGAAACAAATAAATTCTAAATTCTTCCAGATCTAAAAACATCTAAAACTTTTTTTTTCTTTTCCTACAGAAATGTGGATAGATATTACCATGATATATTCAATCTGACCTCTGGAATTCATTCTTGAAATCTAAAAGGATCTTAACATAGATCTTGCCATGACCTGGCTTTTCTGTAAGCGAATGGGGGAAAAATGAATACATTAGTTCTTTGCCCAGCTTTTACGGGATTTAAAATATATATATTCCTTTCAATACATTCTCAAACTGCACATTTTCTGTATTTCCAGAAGAGATTTTTTTCAGTGATGATATTTTAGAGATATGAGGGTCTCTCAAAAGCCAGACTAGAGTTCTGGACTTGAAACTCCCAGTCACAAGAAATGTTTGGCAACTGTGTCTAGTCTTGATCAACACCTAATAAGACATTTAAACTAATATCTTTTATATCTTGTGACTATGCAGTACAACCCGTTTATAGGTTTCAGTATATAAAGTATACAAACCTGATAAGCACTCTTCTCTTCCCCACCTTGATATTATATAGTATTCATGGTATATTAGAAATTTGTTGTAGCTCAATCAATTACCAGGAATATTAACAACAATTTTTATCTGTGATCAGATTAGAAGTTAGACATACTTACTAAAAGCTAAGTGACATTTACAGTGAAGTGATAATGTCATTTTTGAAAGATAAGAAGTGGCAGTGAATAATCTTTCAAGAAAGCTGCCAGAGCTTATATTCAGGCTTAGTTGTGAAAAACTGTAGAAAGTTTTTATTCTGTGCATACCATGCTACATGAATTTTCAAATCCAGACTTCATTCAGCAAAAGAGCACATAAGACAATTTTTTTTCTTTTTTTCTTTTTTTTTTTTTAATGGGGATGAAGTAGCAGTTTTAACAAGTCTTTGTCATGGTTCTGACTACTCACTGGTTGAATGAAACAAAAGAAGAAACTGGGAGCTGATGTAAGATACAGGTAGCTATGAGCTTGATTCTAAACTGTTGGGGCAACAAGTGTAGTATAAAATATTGCTTAATTCTTACTCTGTCTGATGCAAAAAGTAATTTCAGACTAAAACCAGCAAAAAAATTTTGCCTTCCATTCCTGAATATAGGAAAAAAAAAAAAAAACTTAGAAAACAGGTTGCAAACCATCTTTTCAGTGTATAGTAACCCACAGCAATCATTGAGTGTCACTGTTTTCTTATTCTCTTAATAATCCTCATGGACCACTTTGTGCACAGGTGAATGTAGCACATTGCTCTCAAACAGATGTTCCCCAGTGCCTGATCTTAAACACGGGTTTTTTAACGTATTGCTGGACGTTGCAGAATATGCCTAAACATCAAGATTTCCCAAGGAATTTGTAAACCAAATGAAAATCAACCCGCTTTTTTACTGTTTTCTTAAAGAAAAAATAATATTTCTGGGGATTTCTTCATTTTCTTTTTAAACTGCCAGTTCAGGCAACTTATTCTAGTATATGAAGTTAAAGTGGTCTTGTTGTCCTATACATAACTGTCATTCTGTTTTAAAGATTTTTTTTTTCCTCTTCTTGTAGTAATAAACCTTTTTACCAAACTACATTTTGGTATAACTATGTTGGGTTTACCAACACAGAAACGTGAGTGGATAGTGTTGAAAAAAATCTCTGAGCACAATAAATATTTTGAATTTTGCCAGCACCCTCCATTTTTCCCTTAAGTTTCCTTTTTGCTCAGAATACCACTTCCCAGACAGCAGCAAATAGCTAAAACCTGGCTTAACACCCAATTGCCTAGTTGGGTTGCAAATTAAATCGTCTTAAGGGGTTCCTTTTTATGTAACACAATGAAGATGGCTGACAATATTTTCAGGTTCAGCAAGTTCTCTCTGATGCTTCTCCATGATCTTCTGTCTCCACTAGGTTTTAGTGCTTTCAGAAATATCATCACCACTTCAGAGTTATGTAATGTTGTAGTTTGCCATTTTTCTGCTTCCAAAAAACTAATTTTCCTATCCATTTACTTTTACATACCATAATATTCATTATGTTTTGTGTAGTCTTTAAAGCAAAATTTCTTTAATAACAATATTCCTTGAATAAGTGGAACTTCAAATGCTCTCTTTGCAACTCAATTTATGCCACCAAGAGTATCATGGCTGTAAGTTTTCAGCTTAGTAATAGGGATGGCTTTGAAGTCCCCTGTTGGAACATTTGTGGATAGAAGTGGCACAATATAAGCATATGCCTTTAAACATGAAAAAGCCCAAGTTCAAGGAAATATGGTAATTTTACAAAAAGATATTTGTTAGAAGCTTTGTGCCTTTTTTTTTTTTTTTTTTTTTTTTCATTATCGGTACTTAATGTCCTATTGTACATTCATTGCAGTCCGTAGGTTCTTTATTTAAGTAAATTATTTTGGTGTATCTCCTGGATCAGATAGGCAGTGCCTTATAATTCCATACATTTTAAGTATGAAATTCTCTCTTTATGCAATTGGAGCAAAATTTACCCTTTTTACTAAAGACATGCTGATAAATCCTAATGCTCAGTGAAATGGATTTTTCAGCTCTCCGTGGGAGGTAATCTCAGGCAATTGCTCTATTTTATAGCAAACCTTTTTCAAATACAAGGATTTGCAAGGTTCTTAGCAGCAGCAATACTCCATTAGAGTTCTCTATCTTAGGTAATTTTTTTCCCTTTAACGAAGATCATCCAATCAATTGCACATTTTTAAAAGGTTTGAAGAAAATTAAATTAACATTTCAAGTCAGATGTAGTACTTTTACTAAGTAAGCAACTTCTAATGTTGCTTTACAAGAGTTCTAAAAACAAATCTTTTAGATCTATCAGGAACTTATGTCTGAATTTCTCTTCTTTGAAATCTGAAGAAAACATGCTCCAATTTCTTGTAAAGCACAGGTGATTTGCAAAATATTCAAACAGAATAGATCAAATAAATTACCTGTCTACAAGACAGAAAAAATAAAAAGCTTTAAAAAACTGTCACAAATGTTCCATAACAATCAGAAAAATGGAGGCGGGGGGAGAAAAACATATTGATGATTTTTAGTTTTACTTAAGGCAGATGATTAGTGGATGCTTTTTAAATGAAACATAAATGAAACATTAGTACAAACAGCTATAACAACAACAAATGGCAAAATCTACATTTAAAAAGTCGTTAAAGTCAGAATAGGAATGCAAACATAGGAGCAAATTTTAGCTTTTTAAACTCTTGATCAGAAAGCGCAGTCTAGGATACATTTCAGCTCCAGACTGAGACAGCCACAGTCAGGTATTTAAAGGCTGTAGCTGAACCCATATTTGGAGTCTTTACTCAAGCACAGCTTTTTGGGCAGGTCTTTTTTAATATTATAGAGGTAGAATTTGGATTTTTTCCCATCCATATATCTGTATGGCTACAGATCGGAGTAGAGGAATGTGGTATAGTTTGTAAAACAAAAACCCATACTACTGTCTCTAGAAGACTCCAGCTCAAATTCACAGTCTCTGCCAAGAATAGGGTTGATACATGTAAAGTTGTGCAATAAGGACATATATAAGCTTATATATATATGCCCTAGTTTTGCAAATTTATGTAAATTTTTGTAAATCTATTCTCTCAGTGAAGTTAAAGGTGAGACTGAAGGGAAACAACATCAACTGCTTCCTTTAACATCTGGAGAAATATTTAAATTTTTCATCAACATATAGAATTTGCTGCCACTTTATAATATAGTTTTAATCCAAAAAAATAATTTCAGTATTATTAGAGACTGAACCAGAATACTTAACAATTGTTATTTATCCACAGCTACAACTTCTTTGCTCTACTGAGACTTTACTACCTCACAGCCATATACTACCTCACCTTCCTACAACATTAAAAGTGTCTGGCAGCAACTCCATCTCTTTCAGACTAAAGCATGCTCATCCTGAACTGATTGATTATGGTGATCTGTTGCTGGCTGAGAGCAGTTACTACCTCTCAAGTCACTACATATTTACAGTGTGGTTTGAATTTCATTTTTGCATGTCTTATTAGCCATAAATTCATTTTTCAAGTTCATGACAAAAAAGACAAAAAAAAACCCAAAATATAGAGAGCATGGTTTAAGAAATACCTGTGGTTTATCTATATGGAATACCTGGAAGGAAACACATACATAGTGCAATAGTAGTTGCTGTATTCTTGGCTAGGTATTCATCAAATTCAAGGAACATCAATCTTCTAGCTACTCGAAAGATTACGTAGAAAAAGTGGAACATACAAACTGCAAATTAATCAGTGAGGGGTCTGGGAGCCTGTAACTCACTCCAGCTGACATGCTAGTAAGGGAATGCAGAGAACCTCATTGTCATCCCCTGCAGCAAACTGGGAAACCTATACGGACTATAGATGCAACTTCTAAGGACTATTGCTATGAGAATATTCACAATACAATTCTAGAAATATCTTCACACATTCATTTGGGGAAAAAAAAAAAGTGTATTTATTGGCAATCAGAACGAAACCTAAAGGTCTCCAGTATCTGAATAGGCCCTGGCAGAAAGCAGGAGAGGAACTCTTTATAAGGGCATGTAGTGATAGGACAAAATTCTTTACTGTGAGAGCATTGCCCCGAGAACTTTTAGATGCCTCACAATAAAGACAAAACCTGTTTAATCATTTCTGTTCCCAACACATACTTTAAAATCAACAGAGAAACTTTTCAAGGATACAATTCAAAATCTGATCTACTGTGTTCCAAATTTTCTCTCTTTTTTTTTTTTCAATTTTAATTTGGTTTTGAAGTATGAAAAAATTTTAGGGTGTGTTTTTTTTCCCTCAGTAGCTTTAAAAACTTTTCCAAGGACATTTGTTCTGCCTTGTAGCATTGGACTAAAAATTCTGTTCACTGGCATTTTTCAAACAGAGTTGATCCTGTGTGAAGCTTTGCAATACCATTTAAGTTTCCAGCAATTTTTCAAAGACCATCTAATAATAAAAACTTTGGAGCTCTATATTAAAGTGCATGCTGGGGAAATGATCTCAAAGAAACAATATAGAATTATGTAGTTATCTTTCCATTTTTGTTATTGGTTCACACACAATATTGCACTTTACAAACCTCAGTCAAATAGATCTGCAAGCAAGGAAGCTGTAGTAAATGAAATCACTGTGAGTCTACTGCATTACATACTGACACAGGATAAAGAGGGAGAAAAAATATATGCACATTTTTGCCTCCATATTTTGGGACATAATCCAGCTTTTCCTGAAAAAAAGTAGTAATTTTTCTACAGTCTTCTGAGACTTTGGAAGAAAGTTTATTATGCCTTTAGTATTTACAGTATTCATAGCATGCTGACATCCAGGACTCACACTTTTTTAAACGCACAGAATCTAATTTCCCTCACTCATTTCTGAAACCAGGGGAAATACCCACAAAAATAGATGAAGTTTCTTATAAGTAAGGATGTCATAATCTTGGCATTTTACAAGTTAAAAGTGCTAGTTCAGGGTGGTGGTGATGGGGTTTTTTTTCTATTGCTCTGTAAATCATAGAATCATAGAATCAGACGGGTTGGAAAGGACCTTTGAGATCATCAAGTCCAACCCTTGATCCAACACCACTGCGGTTACTAGACTATGGAACTAAGTGCCACGTCCAGCCTCATCTTGAAAACCTCCAGGGATGGAGAATCCACCACTTCCCTGGGCAGCCCATTCCAATGGCTGATTACTCTCTCTGTAAAGAATTTCTTCCTAATATCTAACCTAAACCTCCCCTGGCACAGCTTAAGGCCATGCCCTCTTGTCTTACGGCTGGTTGCCTGGGAGAAGAGACCAATCCCCACCTGGCTACAACCTCCTCTCAGGGAGTTGTAGAGAGCGATGAGGTCTCCCCTGAGCCTTCTCTTCTCCAGGCTAAACAACCCCAGCTCCTTCAGCCTCTCCTCATAGGACTTGTGCTCAAGTCCCTTCACCAGCCTGGTTGCTCTTCTCTGGACCTGCTCCAGCACCTCAATATCCTTCCTGAACTGAGGGGCCCAGAACTGGACACAGCACTCCAGGTGTGGCCTCACCAGCGCCGAGTACAGGGGCAGAATCACCTCCCTGTTCCTGCTGGCCACACTGTTCCTGATCCAGGCCAGGATGCCATTGGCCTTCTTGGCCACCTGGGCACACTGCTGGCTCATGTTCAGCTTCCTGTCAATCAGCACCCCCAGATCCCTTTCTACCTGGCTGCTTTCCAGCCACTCTGTCCCCAGCCTGTAGCGCTGCAGGGGGTTGTTGTGGCCAAAGTGCAGGACCCGGCACTTGGCCTTGTTGAACCTCATCCCGTTGGAATCAGCCCAGCTCTCCAGTCTGTCCAGGTCCCTCTGCAGAGCCCTCCTGCCTTCCAGCTGATCGACACTCCCCCCCAGCTTGGTGTCATCTGCAAATTTACTAATGGTGCACTCTATCCCTTCATCTAAATCATCAATAAATATATTAAACAGAACTGGCCCCAACACTGATCCCTGGGGGACACCACTAGTGACCGGCCGCCAACTGGATGCAGCCCCGTTCACCACCACTCTCTGGGCCCGGCCCTCCAGCCAGTTCCTAACCCAACACAGGGTGCCCCTGTCCAAGCCGTGGGCTGCCAGCTTTTCCAGGAGAATGCTGTGGGAGACGGTGTCGAAGGCTTTGCTGAAGTCCAGATAGACACATCCACAGCCTTCCCCTCATCCACCAGGCGCATCACCCGATCGTAGAAGGAGATCAGGTTGGTCAGACAGGACCTGCTCTTCCTAAACCCGTGCTGGCTGGGTCTGATCCCTTGTCCATCCTGTAGGTGCTGTGTGATTGCACTTAGGATGATCTGCTCCATAACTTTGCCAGGCATTGAGGTCAGGCTGACAGGTCTGTAGTTTCCCGGATCCTCCTTCCGGCCCTTTTTGTGGATTGGTGTGACATTTGCCAACTTCCAATCATCTGGGACCTCCCCAGTGAGCCAAATAAAACAGAAGTACCTATGATAGTCTTATAGTTAGACAGACAAGGATAAATATCCTATTAAAAAACTAGGAACACTACAATAAAGTGTAAAATTATAGTGTTTCTAAACTAGTCTTACCTACAACCACTGTGAGCTTGACATGATCAAATCTCTATTAGATAAGTAGAATCTTAAGTAATATTTAGTTCAATTAACTTTTGTACTCTGATGTATTCCCTATTACACTGTAGCAATATAATTCTGCTAGATAAAGTATTTACCCTTCCAGATTTGGGTAACTCAACTAGGGAACTCTCAAAAGAAAATTATATAGTCCTTTTGTATTAACTTTCTGGCATTTGTTTAATCTCTCTCATTAGCACTACTTCTACCAAAAATAAAAAATGAGGGTTAGGAGTGGACCACACATAGACATGAGAAAGGATCTAAAGCAAAGACAAAAACACTTTGGCATTTAAGTCTTCCCTTGTGATTGGATATATGGCTCAGAAAAGTTAGGCCACTAATTTCTTCATGGCATACACTTTTATTTCCATTTTAACTAATTGCCCTGAACAACTTTGCTATTGGTAAATTTTAATTTCATAGTGGTAGCTCCAGGCTTTACTTTTACCAGTATACACCAATTTTAAATCCCTGCTCTCTCATGAATAGCTCCTGAATTCTTTTGGGGTTTTGTTTTTCTTTTTCCCCCATGAAAATGTATTGCCAGTCCCTTTCACTCTTCTAACCCATAAATAAGACTGCAGTCTTGGGAATTCAGCAGGCGTTGCTGAATTTTAGCCTAAGCCAAATGCTCCACAAATATTATCTAGATAATTTTTATAGTCCTTGTATTTTTCAGAACAAAATAACAATTGAGGCTGTCTCTGCCTTTCTTTTTAAATACATTTTCAGCCTCTCATGTTATTGTTCATGCTGATAAAGTAATTTTGGTACTCAAATATTTAGGTAAACAGAATTCAAACAAGGTTATAATGTGATCATAGTGTAATCCTCAGATCTCTAGCTAAAGCTTCAGGCATCTAATTCTCCACTAAAAGGGGCCTAAACCCATCCAGTCTTCTTTTTCTCTTTGCAAACCCAGTCTTTACATATATCTCTTTCGTAAGAGTTGTTGTTTCTCCACATATTGTGCCTACTTCTAAATTTCCCCCAGAAGCTCAGTCTGGAAGGGATTCTGTTGAATCCAGCATGCTGTACACAGTGTTTAAACTGCTTTACCACTTCAAAGGATTGCTGTTTCTGTCTCCCATTTCCTAGGAGTTTGCCACAGCTGTTAGTCATTCAGGCTCAGTGGGATAGCCGACTGACAGCACTGCACAGATGGGACACCTGACACCAGCTGATATCCAAGGGACACCCCATACCAAATGACATCATGTTCAACATATAAAGCCAGACGAAGAAGGAAGGGGGAGGAGTAATGGCATCTGTCTTCCTAAGTACCCATTATGTGTGATGGAGTCCTGCTTTCCTGGGGCTGACTGAACACCTGCCTGCCCATGGGAAGTAGTGAATGAATTCCTTGCTTTGCTTTGCTTTGCTTTGCTTTGCTTGTGTGCGCGGCTTTTGCTTTACCTATTAAACTGTCTTTATCTCAACTAAGTTTTTTTCTTTTACTCTTCTGATTCTCTCCCCCATCCCACCAGAGGCAGTGAACAAGTGGCTGTGTTGGCTTAGTTGCCAGTTGGGGTTAAAACAGGACATTTATTTTGTGTACAAGTGATGATTTATTAAGCTAAAAGGTGACTGAAATGACGTACAAGACTGCTATTTTCACAAACAGTATGGGCTATGCACCAGTGTGCTTTGTGGAAAACTGCATCTAGATTTCTGTCCCCTCTCCCAAGACTGTTGATGGAGTATGTGGAGTGTTTTGGAATGGAGAGTTTGATATGGTGCTCCTTTCTAAATGGGTAAAAGAGTGGCAACAGAGGCCTTAGAGGCTCCAAAAAAGATGAAGCCCTCTGTGAGGACAGTTTATTGGATGTGTCAGACTGCGCATCTGCTCTGTCACAGTTTAAGATACATGTTTTTGTTTAGTTATATTTGATAGTAAATTATATAAGGAGGGTAGGTAAGGTGTTGGGCAGGAAAGATTACTCTGCACAGTGCCAGAAACTTCAGTGATGTCTTATAGGTACCAGAAAGGAAAATCAGAAAGGGACAACACAAGATGTCTCTGTTTTGCAGGAAGAGCTGGGATCATGCTGCATAATTTTTTTCCACTTCAGAGAGCTGTCACACATCAAATGTTCTTTTAGGTGCCCAGCAGACCAGCAGACATTGGCACATGGATATTAGTAAACTAAGCAGAACAAGAAACCATTCTCTGTCCCTGAGGCAAGGCAGCATGGCACAGCCACCTCTGCACAGCACAGCACTTTGCTACATACACTTTTCCAGGCCTTGTGCGGTACATTTCTGGCAAGGAGACCTGGTTGTTACTTTTTATCTTTTTTATCAATTCCAAATCTCTGCAAAAAATCTACAGCTGACTGTGAGTTTAGGTGATACATACACTGAAAATCTGCAGTGTAACATAAAAAATATGTGGAGCAGTTTGAGGATTCAAAGCCTGCTGGGATAGTGCTAGGACCCTAAACAGAGCAGAGGGACCCAAACCTGGAGTAGTGCTGTCCATAATGCCTTTTGGGAGTGTTTCTTGGTGTCTACTCTCTCCAGTTTTGCTCAGAAAAAATTTATACAAGTCATGACACTAAGAATTCAGTAGCCAAAACAATCACAGGTTAATTCAGAAGACCATCCTCTGGGTATAGTTGCCTTTTTTTTTTTTTTTCCGGTGGTGGTGGTTTGTTTGTTTGTTTGTGTTTTGGTTTGTTATGTTTTTTTAACACAGATATAGTCAGCAAGGGTTTAGTTGAAACAAAACAAAAAACTGATGAGAGCTGCTGTAATTCAACTAGAAAAGAAAATGAAGTTCTTATGCCAAAGCAAATTCAATTCTTGCTGATCTAGTAAAGTTTTCAAGCTAAGCCAAAGTCTCAGTACTATTCACCAGACATAGCCAGAAGGACAGATTGGATACACAGAGGTATCTACTGCAGGAATCAGTGTGCTGGCCTTTCCTCACAGTGTGTAAGTCCATAGTTGTTAGTCAATTACAGTCCTCAAGACTAAGAGGTCCCACAGGTCCAAGATATTCTCTTCCTTCTCTTGAGGGTACTCTCAACCTTGCACTTTTTTTGTACACTCTGTGTAAAAATTTTGGTCTGGTTTACAGACTCAATCCTACCCTCTATAACTGTGGTAAACTTAGTCCATAAAACTCCATGCAGCACTGAAACAGAAGTAAGGTGCAAAAGTTGTAAATTTCATCTGGATTTAATGTAACTATGGGGATTAACTGGATGTGCCCTTCACTACAAACCAAATGAACAGAAATGAATATATATCTTCTTTCCGGGTTCTAACACGCAATGTTTGAAGACAGTAGATCTTCTGAGTTTCCAAAGCTTTTAGGAGTGACACAACAAATTCAAATAAAGCTCTTCAAATAGAGATCTACAGTTCTAATACATGTTTATTCATCACATGATAAACTGACAGCTGCAGTAGAAATGGCCTTCAATTTTAGTTGCTCTGTTAGGTATTTTGGGAAATGGGGGATCTGATCTCCAGTATCATTACTAGCTCCCTCCTGACAAGTTCATCCTTGTTTTTCAAATCTTAATATGCAGTTTCTGCAGATTCTAAAAGCATTCTTTATCACTAATCAGGTCTTTATAACAACGCTTTACCTTTGCAGTAACCGTCCTTGAAATTTGAAAAAGGAGGCCTTTCCATTATCCCAGTTTTAAGAAGGAAAACATTTTTTCCTTTTTATTTAGCATTCCCAGAAGACTTCTCAGTATTAACTTTTTGCCTCAGACTTCTTAGAATATCTTCCTCTAACATCTCAGTTTTATCTCAGCTTGTTTTTCAACATATGGGAGTCACATATATTTCAGTAATAGTTTGGCCCTATTAACTAGAACGGCTTCCTTTTCATCTGGGCAAGAATATACCTATTTTGAGTTATTATTTACATTTCTCTTCTGCTCTCTCGTAAGTTATAACATTTGTGTTTTTTTGTCTATATTCATAAACACTTCCTCTAGACTGAATGTTCTTTGTATTTTTGCCTCCTCTAACAAGGAACTATCCATTTCATTTTCATTTACTTCATTAAGCACTAGTGTTGTCATTTAAAGCACTAGCATTCAGCAACAATTAATTATAAACAGTCAAGCTGCTTTGCCAAAGGACAGGAATTGCTCAGTTAAACTGGAAGAACAGACAAATAGGGCAACTAGTAGAGCATAAGCAGGTCATGTACTATTGCTTGAGATCAAGCATATTGCATGAAATATGACTTATAGCACTTTGGAACAAGCTCTTTCAGGGTCTAGAGAGTAAGCCATATGAGAGGAAGCTGAGAGATCTGGGGTTGTTTAGACTGGTGAAAAGGAGGCTCAGGGGAGACCTTATTGGTCTGAAAGGAGGCTGTAGCAGGATGGGAGTCAACCTCTTCTCCCAGACAACTAGTGACAGGATGAGAGGACTCAGCCTCCAGCTACATCAGGGAAAGTTCAGGTCGGACGTCAGGAAAAATTTTTTCACTGAGAGGATGGTTAAGCATTGGTGGTAGAGTCACCATCCCTGGAGGTGTTCAAGAAATGACTGGACTTGGCACTTAGTGCTATGTTCTAGTTGATATGGTGGTGCTTGAATAAAGGTTTGACGTCATGATCTTGGACTTAATGATTCTATGATTCTATTTGGCTTCCACCTTTTCTTCTACTGCCTCAAAGAAGATGGAAACATTAAACAATACCCAGCACTCCTACTATCTTTACTAATAGCTGAGTGCTTAGAAGTACATCACATGTCACAAAAGTAAAAAAAAATTATTTTCATGTAATAAATACTGACATAGGCTGTAGTTTTTCACAGAGGCCATACATACTCTCTTTCAAAACATCCCTACACCTCCCCTTCTTCACTCTTCACTATTACAGATTCCTCAAGAAGATGCTGAACTCTGATTTGGTCCCATTTCTTCTATCCATCTTTCTGTCTATTGACAGCAGTGAATTCTTAACACTGCAAGAATAAACTAAAGTCCTCCAAAGAAAAAAGCAGTTTTTGTGAATTTCACAACTGCTCTGCCATTAAGAGCGTGAAAACCTTCCCTTTATCTAGGTCTATTCTTTTGTTGTTTCTTGGTTCTCCTGAACTGCTACTGTTTTACTCCATTATCTCCAAGGTTTAGATCTAGGAGCACTTCCTCTCCTGATCCAAATGGCACCTAAATTCAACATAATGAAGCACAATCTAGAAAGCTAAATGCAGGATCTGGAAGGTAGTGACTACATTTGACTCAGGTCCATCAGTGTTCCTTATTTCCACACATTTAATCCAAAATTTGAAATCCAACTTTATGGATTGGTGGTCCTGCTTCAGCAGGGGGGGTTGAAACAAATTAACTTCTGAGGTCCCTCCCAACTTTAACTGTTCTGTGATTCAGTGGTGTACCTGTTTGTTGACTCTGGGTTTACGTGGTTTGACTATGTTAAAAAGGAAAACAAAAGTTGTCTTATAGAAAAGAAAAATCAGGGAAAGAAAATGCTCTAGATGAGACTGAATGACAATAAATTTGAGGATCTGGAACTCTAAAGCAAACAATACTTAAGAATAAATTTCTAGACCAGAGATGGATTGTACTGTAGCTTTTTCTCTGTTGACAATAAATAACTGGTAAGACAGAATTTTTAGCTTTTGACTGAGGTTTCTTGTCAGCACATGAGCTGCCTTTTATGAGTGACCTCTGTATTGGAAAGCTCTCTTGGAGAGTGATTGGATTGTTTAAAAACCTATTTTAAAGCTTTATGGGAATTTGAACCTGTATACATCCAGTCCAATCAATACCAGTGGGATCTCCCACAAAGCTTCCAATATGTGTTGTTCAACTGTAGTACATTCCAAGAAGAAAACTGCAGTAGGAGGCATCTAAAATAATGTTACTGTGGAAAAGGAGCAAGAATTCAAAATTATAATCAATATAATATGGCTAATGTGGATTTGTTAAAGAATTCATAACGGGGGGTCCTCCAGCTGGTTTCTTCTCTATCTCTCCAATCACGTTACCTAAACTGAAAATATGCCATAATTTAGATTAATGGTTAACAAAGCATAACCTGGAATATGTGTAAATGATGATAATTTCTGTGTCATTACTACAAAATCTGTAAAATAAAACAATAAAAGCTGCAGAACTTTAAATGCCTTCGTAATCAGTCTTCTCATTTTGATTCCAACAAAAGGTAAGAGCTTCAGGTTAAAAAATCAGAATTGTGATTTTAATTTTTAAGAGTATTTAAAGCATGCTGTTTCTCCTATACATAGGGATAGGCTGGTTTTCATTCTTCCCTTTTTTTTCTTTTTTTTAACAAGGTTATTTCTCTCCGTTGTTTCTTCAGAGTACAGGGAAGATGTAACGTATTATGTTCAGGCAAAATACATTCAGTCTTTTCAGATAAGTGGCTTATATGTGGGGGAAAAAAGCAAGAATAAAGAAAAAAAAAAAAAAAAGGACAAGTAAAGGCAATGCATACTAAGTGGCCTTGCACCGCACAAGAGATAGAAGAAATCTCCAAAGCCTGTAGAGTGATACTTCAGAGGAGTAAAAAAGAAAACAAGAGTAGAGTGCACAATAGTAGAGTGCACAAATGGCATGAGTGGATACAAATAAAGAGAAATTAATGAAATGTTCTTCTAAATGAGACTGAATTATAAGTGCTGTGCACATTTTTATTTACCTCTAAAGAGAGCTTACTGGAAAGGAAAAGGAACAGTAGGGAACACAGAGGATAATATAAGGACTCAGGCTGTTATAATACCTGTTCAGATGATTAAGAGAAAAGTCTGCATAAGCAAAAATGTGAGGTTGGCCTACTCTGGAGGTGGCAAAACTCTTAAAACTGTTGAAATTATTGTGAACCTTAATCAGGGTAACTATAGAGAAGACTTCTGAAATACTATAAAAATGTTTCAAGGTATTTACATTCATTTTTGAATGAACATCTATGCACTGCCTATTACAACAACACAAAACAAGATTACAGTCTACAGATACACACAAAATACATGCTCCTGTCTTCAGATGCACCACCTTTCTAGGAGTCCCCTTTTTAAAAATAAAGTTGCCACTTTGTGGGTAACAGGGATGTGACATCTTAAAGAGAGGATACAGACTATCAATACCTAAATTACACTTGATCTCAGGTCTCCAAGCACACAATGAGGAAGAGGGTGGGTGACTGAATACTTACCCTCACCCCATACTTACCTCACCTCACAACTTACCTTTGAAGATAGACTTGGGTTATACCCACGCTTATGTCCTCCACTTAACTAATGTCTACTGGTCTGTCCTGCATCACCCTGTCAATTCTGGGGAGAAAGTTACAGTGGTTTTCAAATGGAAAAGTCTCCAGCATCGCCAGATCTATAAGAAGGGGCATCTCATGCATGTGAAAACATACTGATTACAGTAATAAGCAGTAAAAGAGCAAGGGATGATTCTAAGCAAAGCAGCATCAGCTGATTTGTATCCACATTACACAGCTTTAGATCTCTGTAGGTAAGTTTTGTCTTGGAAAAAGGCAGCCCAGCCCAGAGACAGAGAGCAAGCTAACATTTATGCAGTGAGGGCAGCCACGTGTTCACTCCCTGACCGCTCTTTATCTAGTAACACACCAGACTGTTGAAGGCAAACCAAAGAGGTAATGATTTGCCTTATAACAGTTCATATAACTGAGGAACACTTGTAAAGAACCTCTTTAATGTTTCAGTTTTACTTTATCAGTGCCATTCAAACCTCTTAAAACCATAGTCCCATAACAGCTTTTCCTAAGTTTTCCTAGGATTAAACCATGTGTTTTTCCTTAATTTCAGTGTACAGCAGTTTACAAGTTAATTTTTTTCAGACCTGTATCACTTCGATGAATTTGTAACTAATAGAAAAGAAGACCAGAGGATCTATATTTGGAGATACTGGAAAAATATGATACAAACTAGAGGAAGCTGAAGAACTGGATCCCTACACTTCTCCCATCAGACCTGGGTAATAAGTCATGCTTTGTATAGAATTACAGTGCCTTTGAAAAATTCAAGTGTTAATATGTAGCTGAAATATGAAACTCCCATCAAATAGAAGGAAAGAAAGTGTAGAAACAGGCTTTCTTTTTATGAGCTTCACCTGGAATTTAAAATGGACACAAAAGTTCTAACATAGGACAGCACTGAAGTAATCAGGGCATCCTTACCTGAAGAAATAAAGTGGGCTACACCGTAAAGAGAGTGTCAGGCTTAATAAGTTGGTCTGTTCAATATTTAAGAGACAGTTTGCTTTATTTATTTATTCTTAGAAAAAGATTTTGTAAATTTTTCTGTAACTCATCAATATCCTTGACTAATATATATTTATGTACACAGTGCAAAGAACAGTTGTGTCCCTTATTTTCAGTTCCAGTTCTCTATAACACACGATTAACAATCTAAAGTCCAGACCAAGACTCTGAATCTTACTTTATAAATTCAGCTTGAATGTTTTAACATAATGCTGTTTATATTCCAAGTACTCAATAACAAAAAAGATTAATTATTACCCATTTTTATAAAGATAAGAGTTTACAGTTATTTATTTTTCACGAGATATGACTGAATCTGTAGCCACAGTTATTAATTTCACTGTAGAATGTAAGCAAAGCTTCAATGTTATTTACAATAATGATCCCCTGATTTTCAAATAGATTATTCTTTTTATATAAAAATATGCATAAAGTTTAGTACTTTTAGGATTAAGGACTGAGTCTGTGTTTTTTTAACAATGATTTTCCTTTTCTTTTTGTTTTATTCTTTGCTTAGTTCTGGCTACTAATGCAATGTTTGAACAGATATCTTTGCTAATCTGTTTTATATTTGCTCGCCACAAATCTACATATATATATAAAAGCAAGTTTTAACTTGACAAGAGAGATGATTTTCACAATGTGTTAAAAACATCATGGATTTTACTACCTGTCCACAGAAAATATGAAAGAAAAGCAATTCAATTACATCTCCATCCCAGATGAAAATTGGGGGAGGGGAAAAGAATGCCATACACATTATTAAACAGATTTCATCACTGCAGATTTAATGAAAGATGCACCACATTGAACCCTAGCATTTCATTACTTACAAAAAACTGCATATGCTTACCTGAGGAAAATCAATGAGACTGAGACAGCCAATAATGCTGTAGCTTTTAAGGGTCTAGAAGAACAAAATTACTTTTGTTCACTTCAGATGCATATACCTAACAATGGTTTTTATCAATATTGTATTACTCTGTGCTTAAAAAGAATTCATTTCCCGAAGTGATAAGAACAGTGGCTGTTTTCTATCAAGAGTGAAAACATAATAAAATGAGCGAGAAAACCATATTGCTAAATAAATATCATTTTTTTGACTGCAAAGCAGCATTCTTGAACAGAAAACTCAGTTGAGGATATCTGAGTGATAGGGGCTGGATTTGTTATATCTGTTGTGATTCAACTCCTTTTCCTCTTTTTATAAAAGTATGTAGAATACACTGTAGAAACTGAGTGGTCTGTGTTGTTCTGTACTCTTACACAGAATATCTGGTAAAGTTCTTATTTTAAAGAAAACAAATTACTCTCCAACTGAGAGACTTGAAATTGATCTTGAGCTCTATCTTCTGTAGTAAATGAGAAGACCATAGTAAGTCACAGAGACACATTTTTACCATATTAGAAAAAAAATCAGTTGAAAATTACACCAGCTAAAGGTCATGCCACGAAAACAATGTACAACTAAAATGTTGATGCTTAACAGAAACAAAATGCATTTATCAAGAGCAAGTAGATAACAGATACTCAAAGACAAAACAGCAAGGCTATCCATAACTTATAACACTAATGGAGAGGCATCTAATCTCTTTGCCTCTGTGCATAAAATATCTAGTCTGAATACTGTCAGATACAACTGCCATATAGATTTTACTAAAGGTACAATACTAATAAAAAAGTAAAGCCAACTAAAAGATCTGAAATGGTAACAAGATAAAAACAAGAGCTATAAAATGTATTAATTTTTATTTATTTATTATAATTAATTATTAATTAATATGACTTTCCAAACAGCAACATACTGAACCATGGTATAGTATTAGATTAGGCTGGATTGCATTTGATTGTTGTTAAAAAATTAAAAAACAAACTTTCATAGAGGAATGGTAACCATCATAATTTTATGTAGTTTTGGTAGAATATTAATATATAAAAATTCTGAATTTGTGAAAGCACCTGTGAAGTCGAGATGTGGAAATCAAATATGCAAGGTAGTTCCTGTAGTAGCTATTATGTAATGTAATTTATTTATGGTATTTCATATCTAGAGAAGTATATCCTCTCAAAACATTTATTTTATAACTTGAGAATTATACAATAGACGAAAATTAAATCCAAAGGATGGGAAGCTAGACTTCCTTTTGCATAAAATGAAGAGATTAGCAAAGAGTTTTAGCACTTCTAAATTTATCTTGCCATCAATTAATCGACACTATGAGGATTATTCTCAATAAAGCTTTTTAAGCACCCTAGATCACTGGAAGTCTTAACCTACAAGGCTGGCTTGGGTTGCTGCCTCTGCCAGAACAAGTGTGTAAGATTACAGTCTTCTTCAGCATCCTGATTTGATGACAGTATGGAAAAATTGGATCCTTAAACATTGACACCTCAGCTGGAATAGACAGTTAATAGACAATATTTACACCTACCAATAAAGTCTTTCAGTTTACCCTCTTCTTCATACGTTAGACTGGAAATTTTTCTGCTTTTGTGTATTTGGGAATTAATAGTCACTTTCATTTTATATGACCTTATTCATTAGCTAAAGTTTTATGTCTGTAAATTTTGTCCCCATTTTAAGACCCTCTGGATTAGTTCTTACATTTGATGACACATCTGACTTCACAATCTAAAGAAGACTGCAGAAAGTTGTCAGGACATTCCTTCCTCCCTTGGGAATGTGGCAACCAACCATGCTCCATTGAATTGATCCTCTCAAAACTATACAGGATAGTTTACAGAGAGTAAATCTATTATAAATTCTTAAATAATACTAAAGCTTCTTCCTAAACTACCAAAAGAAATAAGCATAGCAATTTGCCCCCATTTGATCTACAGTTTCTACAGCCAGACAATCCACTACATTCCTGTTTCTGTATTTTATTCAATGAACTCATAACTTTTTCCTCAGTCTCACCTGCTTTCTCCTCTCATTTGCTGCCTTTTAGGCTTTACCTTGCACAGACCTGTTTTGCACAGTGCTTCAGTTCAACTGAAGAGCTGAAAGGATGCTCCTTCCACACCAATTTGTAATCTAGTACTGAATGGGAAGACGTCTTCAAATACTTTTGTGCTGAGAAGAGCACTAAATTCCACTCTCCAGTTCTTACCTTCTCCAAATTTTCAACTAAATTAAGTAATCTGTACTATTATTAAAAACTTAAGTGAGAATACTACCCAAAACTTGTCTTTAAAGACTGAAATTATTACTCAGATTAGAATAAATATGTTATTGAGTGCAACAAACAGTTCCAGACTTGAATTTAGTCTCACATAGCTCTTAAATCAGTGGTACTTAGTTGGCTAAGAGAAGAAGATAATTTCAAAATGCCTTTATCTTCACATTTTTTATTGACTGGCAAACCCATCTTAAAAGGAGAATCTAAGAGAATTGTGTTTGTTAAGCCTAAAAAAGAGAAGGCTTCAGGGTGACTTAATTGCGGCCTTCCACTACCTGAAGGAAGGCAAGAAAGATGGAAAGAGACAAAAAAGATGGAGAGAGACGATTTACAAGGGCATATAGTGACAGGACAAGGGGAGATGGCTTTAAGCTGAGAGAGAATATGTTTAGATTACACATTAGGAAGAAACTCTTTACTGTGAGGTTGATGAGGCACCGGAACAGGATGCCCAGAGAAGTTGTGGATGCCTCATCCCTGAAAGTGTTCAAGGCCAGGTTGGTTGGAGCTCTGAGCATATCTGGTCTAGTGAAAAGTGTCCCTGCCCCCATGGCAGTGGGGTTGGAACTACATGATCTTTAAGGTCCCCTCTAACACAGGCCCTTCTATGATTCTATGATTCTACAGCAATCTTCTACTTACAACCCTTCTACCAAAGGTTTAGGAAGGGTGCAGCTGAATATCTATATTCTTTACTGTCTCTGGGTCTTGAATTTTTGCTTTAAGATGAAGATATCTATTCTTCCGCCTTTCATTTTTTTTTCTCATTTATATCAAAAGGTTCTTTGAGGCATTAGCAGCTTCTTAAAAAAAAATAAAAAAGCAAATCCCAGTGAGAACCAAAGCATCTGCCAGGGCTTATACATGCTGTTATTCACCACTTACTCAACATTAATTGTAACCAGTCCATGAGGCACAGTTGTTGATTAATGAAATTAATGGTCAGTTGCTGGCTGATGCTAACTGAAGCAGTATGATTCATATATATCTATCCAGCTATAATACTAATGAATCACAGGTCACAGCTGCATTGCTACTACATGCTTAACAAAAATGTATTGTTAACAGGGCAAGCAGGGAACGTAAGGGATGGCTGCTTTTTACCACCCACCTCCTTGTGAGGAACAGCCAGGGTATTTGAAGGGCAGTAAATTGGCCTCTTTCCTCCTTACAATAAATCTCTTTTTATCAATGGTACTTGAAGATAGTCTGCTGCCATGGTTTAACCCCAGCCAGCAACTAAGTACAATGCAGCTGCTTTCTCACTGCTCTCATCAACTGGACTGGGGAGAGAATTAGAAGAATAAAAGGGAAAAACTCGTGGGCTGAGATAAAGACAGTTTAATAGGGAAAGCAAAAGCTGTGCACACAGGCAAAGCAAAACAGAAAATTCATTCACCACTTCCCATGAGCAGGCAGGTGTTCAGCCATCTCCAGGAAAGCAGGGCTCCATCATGGGTGACAGTTACTTGAGAAGAGAAATGGCATTACTCCCAATATCCCCTCCTTCCTCATTCCCTCAGCTTTATATGCTGAACAAGGTGTCATACGGCATGGGATATCCCTTTGGTCAGCTGCAGTCGGGTGTCCCTGTTATATTCCCTCCAACTCCTTGGCAGGGCCATACAAGAAACAGAAAAGACCTTGACACCGTGCAAGCACTGCTCAGCAATAACAGAAACATCCCTGCGTTACCAATACTGTTTTAAGCACAGATCCGAAACACAGCCCCATGCTAGTTACTGCGAAGAAAATTAACTCTACCTTAGACAACACTAGCACACCCGCTGATTGAATTTTCTGCGTTTTCTCTCCCTTCTTCCACTGATCCCTTTCTTGCACTGAGGACCGGCCATAGTTTTGCTGGGGGCAGGTCTGCACTTCTGCAGAGATGGGCTATAGCAGTGCAGTTATCTAAAACACTTTCGCTTCAGTATTTGTGATGTTCACGTTTCTTTTTTATGAAACAAAAAACATAAAGACATGTCTATTGAGATTCTGAGCACTGGGTTAGAAGGCTTCACTTGCATATTTTCAAAGTGACTCTCCTCCATTAACTTCCTTATAAAGAAGCTTAAGTGTAAATACGCTTCTTTCTATAATAAGACAACCTCCCATTCCTGAAAAGGTCACGTGGGATCACAGTATTACCTAGTCAAGTTTAGTAAATAGTTACCTGCCTTATCTGTTTAATTTTTATCAGATACTCCTGGAATTTCTATGTGGAAGTTAAACCTTTTTTGGGAAAATTGCCATTAAATATTTAAAAAGTTTTAAATACCTTTTAGGATTTTGGTTTCAAACTCCAGTGAACACAATTAAGGAAGTAAATAATTCTGAAGAGTTGGTAGAGTTGATTATTCAGTGAATTCCACATTTTTTTTACCTGCAAAAAGATTCCTGGTCTTTCCAGAGATAGTCTTGATGGATTGAGCAAGAAGCATGTACACTATAATTTTTCACTACATTATCATAAAGTGAACATTTTCTAAATGTCACCGTTTAAATTTCATGGGTGAAATTTAAAGCCCTACTTTTGAAATGAAATTTAAAGCCCTTTCCCAAATAAAAAGTCTAATCTTCTAGTCAAAAACACTCGATATTTCCTGACATTATTAACCTTGGAGGGCTGCCTGTAAGATGATAACACTGACATATTAAAACTGAATTCCATTTATATAATTATGTTACAGTATATTTCAATATATAAAGTTACAAGAATAACATTAGTGTGAATTTACCAGTATTTTCATTTACTAATAATAAATATAACTTCTCTGCATTTTAACATGCTAATGGTAACACATATACTTACATATTACTTCTAAAGAAAACTATTTTTGGACTAAAAATGGTGCTTAATGTCAAAAAAGATAACACATTGCAGTGATCTCAAGGAAGCTCAACATTAAATATACTCACTTGCTATTGAATTTATAATATATGTTCTATTTTCTCTTTGGAGAATTTTATCCCATTCTAACCAGTTGCAATAACTCCCATACTTTATAGAAATCCATAATTAATTTATTCATTATATGACACCTAAAGCCAAGGTGTTTTACAATTATTTAATAAAAAATCTACAAACAGAACTGAAGTTTTTCGAATGTCTTCAGCTCAGAGTTTCTAAAACCCAGACTCGGGAAAAAAACAATGAGAAACCCATAAAACACTTACTAAAAACAAGTAATATCTATTTGGAGGCTATCCGGTCTTGTTAAGATAAAAAAAAAGAAATTTTGCCTTTTCTTTAGTTTTGCTTTTGAACATTAGACTTGGTGCTATTGCCATTTCAACAGTCTGTGGTATAAGCAGAACAGTAAGATATACAGATGTATAAAAATAAAGATTACTTTTTATGTCATTATAGAATTCTGCCCTGATGTAAACCAAATGCTGAAGACTTTGAACCCATGTTATTTAATATCTTACTTTACCACAAAGCAGCCATGTATTCAAGGATAAAACATCTTGAGAAAATAAGCATGAAATATTAATTGTGTTCACAATTTTTATGTGGAAAAGTATGAAAAGTTAGTAACTTTTTTCATAGGTATCAATCAAATGTACATTTAGATGTTCAACTGGAAAGGAAGAATAAGTCTGATGATACAGACACTAGGCTAAATTTTTTAAAACCTGGGTTTAATTGCCTAATCCAGCAATCCTTTTTCTCTCTACTCATATACTTGTTAATTTTATCATCATCTAGTCTCCAGTGAATTTTGCCAGCGTCCCAAGAATTGGCTCTGGATCAGTTCCTTCACATTCCAGTTGAGAGAACTACCCTTCACTTGACTGTTTAGTCTTGCAAATATTCTGTATAATATTTTTTTTTCAGGTAATTCATCTTCCACAGATTTGTCCAAGATAGAGTGGCACTCAAATCAATCTGTTAGAAACAGGTGCAGCACTCAAAAAACCTGCCGCCAACAAACCGTTTGTATCCCAGTTGTACCTCTTGCCTTGGGTGTACTGGGACATATCCTCATCAGAATTTGAAAGCCCCATGTAAAATCTTTTTCAGTTTCGTTTCCCACGTGGGCTAAGGGTAGATGACACGTGCTAGCACCTTTGCCAGCACCATGACACATCACAAGAGGAAGTACACAGCGGCACAGGGAGCACAGACCTCAGCTGGGATTCCCCCAGCTACCCCCAAAGTCACAGAGCTGGATGTGTAGTGACATGGGCTGAACATGAAAAACAGTGAGTTGGTTGGTCCTGCTACCCCATTTCTCCTGTAATTTCATGCATGAGGGGATTTGCGAGACTTCTGTAACTGTCTGCTTTGACCCTCCTTCACATTATGAAATGGAAAGACAGATTATTGGTGCTGAAAAACAAGTTCAGTGACAGCGCCAGTGAGTTCCCATACTTCCATGCACCTGTGCTGTAGAACTCAGTGCTACCAAGTGCTGGCTCTCCCCAAGTCCATAGAAATGAGTGTGTGGCAGCAAAGGCTGAGAATGAAAAGGAGGACACAGGAGAAAAGACCAATGCCCCTTAGCTTTGATCATGGTCATTTTGGGGTGTTCCAACATTAAATATCACCTTGACTTTGCGCTGTCATGATAACTGATGTAATTTATACTCTTCTTGTTTTGTATGAGGCTGTTCTCTTAAATTTCCAGTGCCTTATATGTAAGCAGGCATGGGCACAGACACACACACACATCCCTACCACAAAATATTTTTTGAGATCCCTACTAGATAATAAGCACTTGAGTCACTGCCACTTGCAGGCACCCATTTGCAGTTGCCAGCTGTAAAAGAGCAGTAAGTGAGAACCCTCTGTGACATTACCTTATCTCACTTCCAATAAAAAAAATAACCACAGCATAAAATCAACTTTATCAGCTGTCTAAACTCCACTGTATTTGACATGAATTAAGCAAGGACTGTGTGTTTACATGGTCCCTCATACCACTGAAAGTTTCTGGTGTCTAAGTCTAGAAGCACTCAAGGACAGGTTTAGCATAACTAAATTCAGATTTGAAAAAGCTGCATTCACATCCAAAGGCAGAAGCTTCCTTGCTGGGAAAAAGACACACTCCTAGGCAATTCAAGGGATCCACCTTAAACACTCCTTAGAAATCAATCACCCCTAGGAGGTACATAACTGTCTTACTTGGCTGACTAGTTCATATTTAAGCATCTGACTTCAGGTGCTTAAATAAGGACAGATGAAGCCAAATGCATTTGTCTGTGGCTTTAATGGGCACTATGAATTGCTACAATAGAAACATCTAAGTTTTATGCTGTTAACAATCTCAGAGACAAAGGGGATAACAACCATAAAAGGAAAACATTTTACCTAATATCCCCAAGATTTCTTACATGAATCTGAGCTTCAATGCCCGCTATACCCACAGACACAGGACATCCTTTTCAACTGCCAGAAAATGTAATAAAAGACAGCAAGACATAGGGTAAGCAGAAAATGTAAAGTTGTTGCAACTGTGATACATGCCAAAAATGCATGTGGCATGCCACAGAATATCTGTTAAATACAGTAGCCAAAAGTGTTTTGAAGATGTCAGATCAAGGAAAGAACATTCCTATTTTACTGGAAGCATTTTCAAATTACAGTGCTGTCTCACTGTCATGAATGTAGAGCTTTGACTTCCTTTGGTTTTTTATATCACTTCATGCAGATTTTCTACAAAATACTTATGAGACATAAATGTTTTCAGAGACTAGCCCTATCACCAAAGCTCCAACTGAGCTTCCATGCAGGCTAAAAACAAGTACTTATTCGAGCAGCAGTGACTTTTATCACATTCATTATCTGTTTTCTGCTGCAATCAATAAGGTGAATGTCTATGCAAATTAAACATTTTCAGTGCTGAGCTGAGACATGTATCCTGCAGGAGGTCACAGTACAAGCTTTACCCATCTGATACAGGCTGAAGCATTTTGCTTTTGAAACATAAGATTTCTCTCTACCTGTTACTTTCCCAGACCGTGATGAATAGGGAAGTGAAGTTAAAACAATCTATACTTTGCCATAGTCCAGAAAATTATTTTAATTCAATCTTGGGAATAACAGATTATTTCTAACCTAGAGTAAACATAGTCACTGAAAACTGCAATTGTTTATTTTTAGGCAAATGGTAGAAATGAAAATGGAAACAAAGGGAGAAGGACATTGCAAAAGAAGCAAATTACCAGAAGATCAAATGAGGTTTCTTTAAACCTTCAGAGAGGACTTTCTATGCAACTGAGAAAGGAAACACTTCTTGATTTATGTTTATTAGGATATATTCCATTTCATCTCTTACATTATGAGGAGTCAGAAAAACAACTTATTTATATCTTCTATGATCAGTCTGTGATGAGGGATCTAGCCCTCATTAGGCATGGTTTATATCTAAAATCCTAAGTTAGTACTGTTTGTATTGTGCTTCTGAATATGTTACCACACATGCATTAATATTATAGGTTAAATCACTTTTTCCCTGTTCTTTGAGAACACAAAATATCCAACAAAAGTCACTAACTTGCCAAATAGCCACACTGAGCTAGATCGTCCACAGACTCACTCAGTTCCAATGAATTCATGTTGTATCACTCAAGTATATAGTAAGAACTTTTCAAAGTGGGGTTTTTTTTGCCAGTATTTCATGTGTTTTTTTCTATTATCTGATCAACAGTTTGACATATGAATACTGTTAGATATTGTACCAGTGGATTTTTATAGCTAGTCAAACTAAATTCAGATTACTGAATTAATGTATTTTAAAGTGAGTAAAATAGAAAACACATTAATAATTGTCCTCTATATTCTGGAACAATACCGAAAAGACAGAATTAAAGCTCTACGAAAGCCAAAGTGATTTGAATATTTGAAGTCATGGCCTTAGTCAACTAAAATAAGAATTAATTTTGTACTACCTAAAAGTATCTCTCTCCTAATCAGATCAGGCCAGCAGCTTATTGTGTTTCACATCTGTTTACGCTTGAAAGAGAGGCATAGTCTGTTGCTGTACATTTTTGTAGAGAATGGCAAAATGAGACTGTGAGCTCAACTGGGGCCTCCAAATGTTCTTGAAATATTTTTCAAGATATCATTGATCATAATCATTGATGACAATAATAACAGAGAATAACTAATACCAGTAGGATCTCTATACATGTAAGAACCCAGTAAAGCATGACAACACATTCTTGTGTTGTAATAATTACAAATTTAACACGGTAATTATAATTAATAACAACATTACTAATAACTAACAGTAATAGTAACCAAAATGGTATCTTCAGATGCCACACTTATAGAATCTCCATAAATATGTTTGCTGAGACTTGAAACTACTTTTAAACTTCAAATAGTTGGACTTGTTGCCTAAGAAGATTTATGTGTCATAAAGTCTCCAGCAGCTGCTTGAAAATAAATATCAAGAGTTTAAGGGTCCCCTTAACACTATTATCATAATTTATACCGCAACTGACAGAAATAACCTGTCACCTAAAAACACTTATAAAGCACCATTACAGGCTTCCAAACTGGAGAATACTCTGCAGGTATTTATAGGTAGCTCTTCTGACTTGTATTATTACAATTACTAATTGTAATAATAATAATACTAATTACTAGCTTAAGGCCAGGTTGAATGGAGCTCTGAGCAACCTGGTATAGTGAAAGGTGTACCTGCTCACAGCAGACAGGGTGGAACTAAATGGTCTTTAAGGTCCCTTCCAACCCAAACCATTTTATGATTCTGTGATAGTGATGATGAGTTTGGTGTGACTGCATCAGCTAAGAGCACTATGCAAAAAAATTGGCTTCCATTCTTTCCCTTCTCAGACTTCTCTCATCTGTGTCGAAGTGGAGCAAACGCTTGAAGCCAAGGCCGAATAGTGTTTAATACAGGCCATGACTACAAAAAAGGAAAAAACAAACAAACCCAAACAAAAGAAAAAAAACACCGAACAAGTAGAAGTACATCTGGCTCAGATCCACCTAACTTCAGGCTCATAAATGTAAGTGGGTAACTGTTCCATTCTTCTTCTGTTGTCTACAGGGAGCAATTTCCATTTCCATAGACCAATTTGGACTTGACTTGGGCTGAGCTGTCCTGTGGAAGTCTCTCCCTCTCCCTCTCTCTCTCTCTCTCTCTCTGTGGCAGAGAGAACATGCACCCCTACAGTAGATGTTGGTTGTTTAAATTTAGATAGGGCAAATCTGGGTCTCAGTGAACATAATTAATTGAATTAAAGCTTTAGTATGCCTACTTTTAAACAAATAGGTTTCTAGAATAAAAAATTTACATACAGACAAATAAAACCAAAAGGTTTTTTAAACACTATTTCCCTAAATCCTTTGTGAAACTTAGGTGTGATTTTGATAATTAAAGCCTGATTTCTGAAGAGAGTGAAAAAAATCAGAAAGCCAGGCCACTCAATGGCAACTGGTGACAAAAGAAACACAGCCTCCTTCTAGCCCATATTCTGCATCCCTGTTTCTATTTCTGCCACTATCTCTTTAATTCAAAACATGCAGAATGATCAGAGCAATACCAAGGCTGAAGCTTTGTCTCATCTTTCCAGGAGAAAGGTCCAACTTCCAGACCACAGCCCTTCTTGTAGTCTCCCTCTGTGCTTCATTGCCCATATTTTATTTCTGTCACTAGAACAGCTTCCATCAGGACAGGGAAAAAAAATATATCCCCATCTCATCTTTGCAGCACCTGATATTTTCTACTATAGTCTGAAGAATGTATAGATGCCTACCAGTCTCTGCATCCGCTGCTCAATTTTTAGAACAGCATTTTTTTCTTGGCAATTTTGAAAGTCTTCCCTGTCCTATCCCCACTTCTTTCCACTTTTCACACACACACACACTGGGCAAAATCATTTAATTGTTCACACAGTATTGCAAAGAGTTATTTGTAAAAGCAATCTTCATTTTTCATTCTTTTTAGTATAACTGTCATTATGTTGAACAACTTTTGGATGAGCATATTTTGGTTTTCTTTATGATTTTAAAAAATAATGTGGCTTTCTGAAAATGCACAAGCCCCAAGTATCATTCAGGCTCATAGTGAGGTCCTGGGAATTAGATTATATGTGGCTTTAAGGTCACGTCTGCTATCGAATTATTCTGACATTTGCACATGTAAGAGCAAGCCAACAGTCCACTGTGAACTGCAGAGGAAGCAAGGAGTTGGGCAATTTGGGCTCACCCTGCCTTTAAGCATAAATCAAGGATCATTTCTAGCTGCAATTTAGACACAAACATAGTCTGCTAAATTGACTATACTCGGTAGCCATGCACTCAGAGTAATTGTCCTTCCCAGCAAAACAGCAATACCTAATATATCTTATAAAAAAAAAACTAAAACAAAGTAAAACAACCAAAAAGCCTATGTAAACATCCAAAGCACTTCCCAAGACCAAATTCAGAATAATAGTCCAGGATGTTTTCAGATTCACCGGATGATTAACTTCTTGCTTGAAGGATGACCACGAAGAAAATACATCCAAGAATCTAAATACAGTGAGTAGAATTTAATTAGCCTGACTTCAGAGTCCAAGCAGACGGACTAGATCTACAGAAGTCTCAGTGTTTAATTTTAAATAAATAGCATAATTCCAATTTATTTTCACAATCTCAAGTTTGTCCAGGCAGTAGCAATTTAATACATTAATACAAATGGAGACACAGTTAAAGATAGAGCCTAAATGGAGTCAGACAAATAAAAAAAAAATGAGAAACCATCACACAGTAATCCAAAGTGAAAGAAGCAGAATGCAGATTTGAATAATGCACCGCAATTTGAATAATGCACCAGAATATTAATATGTATTTAAATAATAAAAAATACAGTCCAAGGAATAGATCAAATTCTTTCTCTTTGGGAACACCATTGATACATTTGCATTTGATTTGGTTGACTGTTTGAAATTTTCCATCTGTGAGGCAACAAATATCAGCAGACATTTTTTAAAGTGTTATTACATTTTTTGGCCCATATTTTGATTCATCATTACTGAAAAGTACTAATGGATGAAGACTACATTCTCTTAGCTTAGTAAGAGACTAGATGATGCTTGAGGTTTAATGAAAGCTAGTATTCATAATTCAAAAAGAAATAAGGTGTTACTTCTACCCTTTCTTAAGGCAAAGCTAAGGACAGCTTCTTACAAGTCACATAAACAATGCTGAGATGGAAATCTAGACTACAATTATTATTTATTATTTTATTTTCTTCTCAAGGCCATTTTATGCTTTATAAGAAAGGATCCAGCTACTTCATTATTGATCATGGCAATGTTTATCCTGTGAAGACTCTAGCATCCCTGTAAAGAGTCAGCAGTGCTGCCAATAAAATAAGAGGCATACTCTCAGTCCAGGTTTTTCATGAAGGAAGGTTTAGTATTATTAGAAGCATCATTTTCACTCTGTGGTTTTTGGGTTTTTTTCCATTCTGTGGATGAATGAAAAGCCAGGATTGCCTTATTGTACTGAAATTTAAAATGTATTTTAGAAGTTATAAATCCCTAATTCAATCTTTACAGGGCATAAAGACAAATTTTCAAATTATAACCCTTATTTTTCTTTAAAAGGAAAAATCTTGTTCCTTATTTCATATACTGATTGTAGGCTCTGAGAATGATTTTTGCTTTGTTTTTACAGTACTGTACATAATGGGAATACTGGGACTGATTCTTAGATTCTGTGATAATACAAATAATTACCTGTACTAAAAATGGAAAACAAAAAAATCTGATTCATTTATTCCATTTTCTTAAGAGGGATGAACAAGAGTTTTGCTTCTTTGTTCATTAGTTGAAGGAACATAATTAGGCTGAAGATTCCTGACTCTGAATGGTGCTCTAATGGGGATCAGACATATTAATGCTCACAGAATTTGCTATTCCTCTCTACCTGGTATTGCAAAACATTGGTAATTGGTGGACAAATTCATTCAATTAATATTAACCATTATCAAGGATCAGATCAAATGGAATCATCTGTAATTTCAGTAGGAAGAAGGTATGGTGAAGAGTGAAATCTATGAAGGGAGGGATAATCTGCTGTTTATTTTTAATGTAATTAGAATAAAATCCAAATCAGGTTTGGATAGGATCCAGCATCACTACTTAAACAGTTTTTGTTCTCGATGGCAAGCATTTTCATCTATTCCATTCACAGTGGTAATTGTCATATAAATTGGTCAAGCTGTTACCTAAACAAGAAGAACTTATTGTGCATACAAATTCCAGTATGCATCCTTGATTCCCAGAAATAGCAATCGTACAAATGTGTATCACCTTTGACTAATCTGGCAATACAACCATCCGATGAGCAAGGACAGAAAGAATGATGAAAGGTAAAAAAAAAAGAAAACGGGATGCATTTTCAAGATAACATACTTGCTTGCTGCAGTAGGAATTTAAATAATTCTTTGAAGTATATTAGCACAGCAAGACTGCAACAATTAATGAAATATAAATTGTCTAGAGAACAGTATAGAAGTTCCTTCTAATTCCCATTGTAATGCTACTGATTTCATTGCAAGCCTGTTAAATAAGCATCCACCATTTCTGCATTCACATACATGAGCTAAAATTTCTATAAACATGCTCTCATGAGACAATGGTACTTCACCCTTTTGCAAAAGACCCAAATTTATGGAAAATACAGCTAACAAAAAACTAAAAGCCCTACCACAGGAATTAAAGAATCATCAGATTGCTCTAATTACAAGCCGTATTTCTTGGAGCGTGCCCCCTCTAGCACATATCACTGTGTGCCTGTGCATTGCTTTAATTGCCTGAAAAAAAAAAAAACACCTCTCTCACAAACACTTGTCTCCTTGGGAGAAGCTGACAGCACAAATATGCAGCGGATGTTAATTATTCAACACACTTACCACAAGACACTCAGGTATTATGATGATAAGCACAGTGTAAGAGCACATATAAAAAATAACAGAACAACCCACACTGCAAGAGTCTGACAAAGCTGGAATAAATTAAAAGCTGAAGCAGCAAGCAAACATTAATATCTCCACTGGAAAAATGTTCTTTAACAGATTTTGAAAACCTAATGTCCATGTTTCTTTGCTGTCATTCGTATTAGTAATAACCCACATTGCTTTTCAGACTAATTCACTTTTTCTTGCTCTTTCAGAGTACTTCAGTATTATGTGCCGCTCTGAGGTCATCTATGGCTCAGTAAGACATGTGAAGTGTCTGTCATATCTTCACTAGCTGTCACTGAAAATACCTGTGTAATACTTTAATTTGTTCTTTAAAATTCTACAACTGCAAACTTACTCTAATCAAAAGAGGTTATGTATTGTTGCATAAAGCTACTAGAAGAAATTAAAACAGCTTCAGACAATGTATTGCACATCTAAGATCTAGGGTTGTGCTTGTTGTATATGAAAACAACTGTCCTTTTACAGAAACATTTTTGCTCACTCTTAATTCCAGGAAAATGAAAACACAAGAAATGAACAAGTTTGACTTCAAGGTTAATGCAGCAGAAATAATTTCATTCCAATCCATTCTCTTTCTAACCTGTGATATTATAATAATAATAATAATTTAAGCATAGTGAAAGTTCAGTGGAACTTAAACCAAATTTTTTTAGAAAGGAATGACATTTTTAACATGCAGGTGCTCCTAAACACTAATACAGATTTTCAGAAAACAGAATAAGCCTCTTGTTTAGATATTTACAAAATTAAATTGCAAAGGAATATGTAGTCTACATCTGCCATCTACTGTAAGAAAAAATACTGCAGGTCTCCTACTTGAACCACAATTCAAACAAACAAAAAAATTAGATTGTTTTATCATTTCGATTTTAAAAAGTAAAGATTGGAGAATAAATAAAATAAATTTAAAAATAAATACTAAATATTTAAAAAATATTTCCCATTTAGGTAAAAAAGGGATGAAAGCACAGCTGTACTATAAAAATATATGTCTATCATTTCAAAAATGTATTTTCAATTTGCTGTAAATTTAAGAATGGGGATTCAAACAGCACAAAGGAAATGAACTTAGAATTTTAGAGTGTTTGGCACCACTGGGAGACAGCATGTGAGTAACAACTATAAGCATAATAATGAAGATATGAAATATTGGAGTTTCTTCAGTGCTTGCATAATTCTCTTAATAGATAAATATAATTCCAGCTTTAAAACCTCATTAATATACCAAACTTAAAGAAATATTGGAAAAATGTAACTCTAAGTTGTGGTGAGATTCTGTTATTGGAAAGCCCCTACAAACATGTCCACATTCAAGCACTGATTTCCCTATCATCTTTACCATTTTTTAGCTTTCTCCATGGACATGTGCTGGATTAGCCCAACTGCATCTGAGGCCATAGACCTTTCTCTGACTGTCCTATTTAGCAGTAGAGACCAAATTTGTGTGAACTAACTGCAGCGGTGCACAGTCATCAGCTTCTTTTACCTGAGCAGGCCAGTAACAACATCACCTGGGAAAAAAGATGGTGTCAAAGAGGAATAAGTGCTGTATTAGTAGAGTTTTCTTTAAAGCACAGGTAAAATTTTAGTGTCTACCCAGGCAGATTTGGGCACGTTCCTTATTGCACACCCGTCAACAGATCTAGATTCTGAGCAGTGAAGAAGTTTCTTCAGTGGTCAGCTCCTCCTAATGGCTTCTCACTGTCAGCTTTGGAGAAAACCAAGATGACTTTCTGAGGCTTTGAAGACGATATTTTAGAATCCCATCTGAAGAAGAGCATTAAAACAAAATCAAGTCAGCTTGGAATAAGACTGTGACAAGCCCTCACTGAGGCATTACTTCAGTGCCTCTCCTCTGCAGCATTCAAAGGTAGACATCTTCATCTTACCTCACAACAGAATTTGAAAGCTACCTTTCCACAGATTAATGCCTGAAAAAGAGCATCTGCTAGCTGAACCAACCTTATGCCACATTGCAGCTGTCAGAATTAATTTTTTAATCACAAAATAGTCTTGTAATCTATTTCTACCTGGGAAGATAATATTTTGCATTTTCAAGGTATCTGTCTAAATTTATAAGACATTTCTTATGTGCACAATACATATAACTTTTATATCATTCTTTGTGTACGTGGATGTCTCATAAATGAGCTCTCTACCTTGAAAAAGACAACGCTATTGAAAAAGAGGAACTTTTACAGAATCCTTTTCATTTGAAAAATGTAAGCTGTTTCAGGAATATATATAGACTATATATATTTTTACATAAGCATCTAAGTTTATGTTCTTTTTTTTTTTTTTTTTTTTAATACTGCTCAGAAGTGCTTTTAAACTGTGAACATACAATGTACCAGTTGGGGGGATTACATCAAGCAAAATTTAGTCTGTTCTTTTTCTCTTCTGCTTTTGGTTAAATTTCAGTTCTAACTCTCCAAGTCCAACTATCACGCTGGTCTCTTTCACTAAAATATCAGAATGAGCAAAGTTACGTTCATTATTTCCTTCAGTTTTCCTCGGAAGGGAAGCGACACTGACGATTTTGCTTTTGCTAACACTATTGGCAACAAGAGACATCAATGTGATAGGTCATTTTTAGATGGGTGTTTCATCCTTCTGTGTGCTTGTTTTCCACTCTTTTGAGTCAGGGAGATGCTGCCGCTCATTCCTGGCTCAAATAACTATCTTTTTCTGTTCCATGGAGACTGGGGAATAGGAAAGCACAGGATAATGTACATCGCACATCATAGTTTCATACATGGCAGAAGTAACCTGGATTCAAAATGTAGTCTCAGGCCTAGCAGGTCATTTCTGTCCCACTTGCGGCTTTTTCTCAGGTACTAAGTGAAAAACCCAAGCCCTCTTACATACCACTCCATTCTTTTCTACCAAAAAGAAAAAAAAAAAGAAAAAAGAAAAAAAGAAAAAAGAAAAAGAAAAAAAATGTGAAGGAGAAAAAAGATCATACTGATGTTAAAAAGCCTATCTTTTGCTCAAAGACTCAGTATGGGTAGAGTATCTGAATTAATTCTGCACGACAAGAATCTCTCCCAAATATGACAGGCAGTTACATTACCCAAATAATGAGGATTCCAGCTGAGGTAAGTCAGGGAAATGCATGAACTAGTTTATGCAAACACAATGCATCATTTACCATCTAGAACATACAGGGAAGTCCAAGAAGGCTCAGTGTTAATCAAAGCACATTAGAAGATTTGGAAAATATTTAAAATCAAATGACATTTTGCAATAGACTGTCCTAGAAATTCAGTATAGTCTCTACGGGATTTACTGTATATTTCTGAACAGCAGAGCAAGTACAGTATGGTTTATAGAGATTTGCTACCATAAAAATGAAAAAGGCAGGGACCTGTATAACTGCACATAAGGCTGCTATCCAAACTTTGCATTAAGAGGAATTTCCTTCCCTCACCCCGTCCCCCTGCCTCTTTAGAAGGGGAGTTGAATTGCAGATAGCTTTACTCACCATAACACTGTTAACCACCTGTGTGTTTCAGATACTAGATGGTAACTTCAAAAGAAACCCACTCTACCAGAAGATGCATCATCTAAGAAACAATCCTTTGGTTTTCCTTATTAGGAGTTTGTTTCTATCTACTCTTTCTGTTTCGGAAGAGCCATTCCTTAAGCACTGTGCCACACCAAGTGGCATTGGAACTTCAATACTTACGGAGAGGATTGCTCTGAAAATCAAAGCTAACTGCTGTCAAAACGCCCAGTCTCTTGGCAGGGGAGTGCCTTGTTCTGTTCACAATTCAAGTGAAGAGTGCACACAGGAGAAATTACATACGCCCAAAATTTGTCTCCTTCCATATACATAGAAACTGAACTGAAACTTGTCAATTTAAAGTTTCTCATGGCAGTTCTCTGAGAGGACTGCAGATCTCTTTTTTTCTTAAAAAAATTATTCCCCCAAAAATAGCTTAAGTTGTAAGACTAGATAAGGTAACTGCACACACAGAATCATACATACGCTGAGTTGGAAAGGGACCCAGGAAGATCACCAAGTCCAGCTCTTAAAACTGCACAGGACCATCTCCAAGAGTATGTATCACCATGTACCTGAGAGTATTGTCCAAAAGCATCTTAAACTCTGCCAGCCTCAGTGCTGTGACCAATTCCCTGGGAAGCACGTTCCAACATCAAACCACCTTTTGGGAGAAGAATGTTTTTCTAATATCCAACCTAAACATCCCCTGACACAACTTCAGGCCATTTCCTCTGGTCCTGTCACTGGTCACCACAGATATCAGTGTCTGCCCCTCCTCTTCCCCTCATGAGGAAGTTGTAACTGCAATGAGGTCTCCCCTCAGTCTCCTCCAGGCTGAACAGACCAAGTGACCTCAGCTGCTCCTCATATGGCTTCCCCTCAAGGCCCTCCACCATCTTCATTGCCCTCCTTTGGACACTCCAATAGCTTAATATCTTTCTTATATTGCACTGCCCAAAACTGCACACAATATTCAAGGTGAGGCTGCAGCAGTGCAGAGCAGAGCAGGACAATCCCCTCCCTCGACCAGCTGACAATGCTTTGCCTGATGCCCCCCAGGACAGAGTTGGCCCTCCTGGCTGCCAGGGCACTGCTGACTCATACTCAACTCGCCATCAGCCAGGACTCCCAGGTCCCTTTCCTTGGCACTGCTTTCCAGCATTCCCCAGTCTGTATGCACATCCACAGTTGCCCCATTCCAGGTGCAGAATCCAGCCCTTTCCTTTCTTAAACTTCATATGGTTGGTGGTTGCCCAGTCCCCTTATTTGTGGAGGTCTCTTTGCAGGGTTTCCCTGTCTTTGAGGGACTCAACAGCTCCTCCCAGTTTTGTATCAGTTGCAGATTGCTTAGTATCCCTTCCAGTGCTGCATCCAAATCTTTTATGATGTTGAAGAGCACAGGGCCCAAGATGGAGCTCTGTGGAACCCCACTAGTGACAGATCCCCAGCCTGATGTTCCCCCATTCACTATTACCCTCTGTGCTCGACCTGTGAGACAATTGCTCACCCACTGAGTGATGTGTTTATCTTTTATTTACAACTACAAAGGACTCTTACAGCACATCTTGGTCTGGATACCACCCAGCATTTGGTTTTCTTATTTTTTCAGTCTGAAGGGTGAGTATACAAACACCCTCTCTCTCATACAGTTGCCGTATACCCCTCAGGCAGCTAAATAGCTGCAGTAACTTGCTCACCCCATTGCTAAATTTCTTAATAATTGAAGTTAAGCATGAAAAGCAAGAACAAGTGGGTTATTTCCCAGTTAAAGCAGTGTGGTTTGTAGTTATTTCAACAACTTTCAGACTTCCAAAGCAGAAAGTAATTTTTAAAAACTTTAAAATTTTTACCTGATACATATTTAAGAAATATTCGTTATGTCAATGAAACAAATGGTAGGAGGTAGGAAGTTGCTTCAATTTTTTTATCTTCCAAATATTGTTCCAAGGCCTGCCTTCTCTATTTCTGACTCAGAACTCTAGTTTGTATATTATGTGCATGTATAAACAGTGCAACTAACTTTTTCACAAAAGGGCTAAATTTGGCTAAGGACTTTGCTGAAAATCACAGCAAATGACTTTTAGGATAGTTGGCGACCCTTCAGACATCTCTGTCTTTGGGGCTCTTTCTTCAAAATCGAACATTAAAAAAGTTAACAGTGCAAGACAAAAAGATATTATTAATAAATTATTTTTTTAAAATCATATTTCTGTAGACTCAGTCCCAAACTGGTTTGTGCTTTAAATATGTTTTTTAAATTAACCTATAACTGAGGAAACCATGAGAGAAGGATCAACCTGCTGAGTGTCATGGCCTCACAAAGACAAAATTATGTTATGAAAGGACTCTTTGCTAATAAATTATCAAGTCTCAGGGTTACCACTGGAGAATGCAGCAAAGGCACATATCCTTTGAAAATAAAACTCTCCATTGTTCCAAACACAGAGAATGGACTAATTCCCTCCACTCTCTTTAATCTCTGGTCAGTGAAACATTATTTCTTCCAGTCACAAGTGCACTATACCAGAATCATTCAACTTACATTACTATCAGGCTATAAGAAAGAAAAAAAAAAAAAAAGGTCAAAGGCTGAATTCTTCAATTTATTTTCCATATCTATTATTACAATAAGCACATAGGTACTTTCTCAAGATTCTCTAGAATCCCTGTGCGGATTTTATCATTCAGATTAAGTGGATCATCCAAAACAAAACACAAACACACCAATCATGGTTTCCTCTTTAAAAATAAATAAATAAATAAATAAAACTGTTCTGTGCACCTTCTGTGGAGAAAAATAATTATTAAGTCAGTGAATAGTCTCCTTTGGGATCTCCTCTTCCCCAGGGACTGCATGGATGGCACATATCTACTGCAATTATTCCTATAGTGCAAAACCATTCTTTTTTCTGGTGAGGATGACACTACAGGGAGTACCCAGGTGATTAGACTCCTGTATTTTAGAACATGAATACTCTCAAGGTGAAAGCAAGTCTTCAAAAACTGCTACTCTCATCATCTGTGGCTTACCAGCTTTGAAACGAGGAAATTACCTAGAAAATTCTTGGCATAGGATAAAAAACCCACACATTTTATATACCGTAGGAAAAGTGCTCCTGAAATCCCCTAAATTTTGTAGCGCTCTCATCCATCAAACTCAGTCTTCAGTTGTTACTCACTGGGAACACTGGCCACATGGAAAGGTATCCTGCACTTATCAGCCAGCAGAGGGGACAGGATGAGTAAGGGACATTCAAATAGAGCAAAGGCAATTTGTCTGTACTTTTATTTTTTTAGGGACAGCACTGAAAAAGTTATTAAAATCAGTTTTGAAAAGTGATAAGTTCCTACTATAAGTCTTGTCTTCTCTGTACTCAGTTCTGATAATTGTATAAGCACCTCTCCATACTTTTGCTCTGGCATATGCTTCTTCCAGTAAAAATGAAGACTAGAGATGATGGATTCCACAGTAGATTCCTAAATCTGACACATAAATGAACCAACTTTGTCATGGTGTAATAAAAAGAGATAGATAGTCCTGCACAGTCCCTAAAACCTATAAAATCTATGGAGAATTCTATTTTACTCTAAGTGATCTTTTTCAGGTGTTTCTACTTTGAAGATAAGGATTATGGAATGAAACATTAATATTAGTATTAAAAATTATCAGAAAGATGATGTTGCACGACAGGAAATATTATGTAAACCCTTCTGCCTCATAATCAGTATTTCTAGAAGCCTAAAATTTATGATTACTGATTAAAAGTCGATGATGGAATCCCCATAAGGACTGTGGCCACTGAGCAAAGATGTAAAATGCTACATAAAAAGGATATTATTATTATTATCGTTATTGTTTATTTTATTTTACTGTAAAAATGCTTTCACAGAGAGCAAAACAGCAAGGGGAAAAAAAACTCATGCAGCCTACAGCAATGTCTAGGTGTCTCAAAGGAAATCATATTTATTATACAGCGCTACAACAGTGCATCCTCCTGTACCAACGCAGAGGACAGGGTTTGTCTCACCTAACCTGAGATGCCAACAGCATGAGCTGCTCACTGCAGGTGCTGTGTAAAATCCAGGGAGACAAATAGACAATTCTACAGCACAGTCCATTTGATTTATTTCAGCCCTGTAAATTAGGATAAGATGAACTACACCCTAGAAAGGGGCCTAGGGTGATTAGATCATATAGAAGCCTGCATTTGCGAAATGAACCCCACCCACACTGTCTGCTCCACAGGGCCCATCATCTCGACAGACTAGGCAGGCAAAGGGCAAAAGCTGAAGCACTGGCAAACTATCACAGTGCTCTTACTCACTGGACACACTGGCTTTGGGGGGATTTTGTGTCTGTAGTGCCCATCTTATTTTTAATTAAAGTATTCCAAATTCAATGACCAAATTTGTCACAAACCCAAAAGAAATGAAAAAAACCTAATAAACCAGTATTATCTCCAATACTGACCTACACTCTAAAGCTGTCTTCATGCTTCATCAAAGAGCCTCTGCCTAGAATTTTGCTCCAAGCTGGCTCATTTCCGGATGCAGCTGTACAGAAAGATTACAAATCTGGTCACAATTTGTACTGTCATTACCTCTCAGCAACCAGCACATTAAGGTTGCAATTTACCTGCTATTGTGTGACTCAGAACATTTCAGCCACTATTTTAGCAAACTGCCTTAATCACGAAAGTGATAAGGTGATAACAAATGAAAAAAGTCTGGGATTTGGGGATTCTAATGGTCATTCTGAACTCAGACTGAATCACAGCATGATAGGAAAGGTTAGAGTGGGTGAAAGAATTATATCTGTTCCTGTGATTGCAAAATATAAGAGTCGTATTCAATATTTGAGGGGGGGGTGTTTAAGGATCAGAAACTATATTCTGTGAAAATGTTGAGCTAATATTTTCATTGGATTTGTTGGTTAAATTTACCTGAGACATACAGACATTCCCATTTTTAAACAGGGATTCTCTGAAGGGAGAGCACCTTGTGCAGTTTGCTGAATGCTTAATTTTTTTTTTTCCTGTTGGCTTTAGAAGATTATTTAATTTCATACAGCTTACCCCGGTCTAATAAGGCTGTTCCAAAAGCAGTGGCATATTGGTGTAGGACTGCTTTTTTATGATAATATTAAGTAAAACAACATTCATCTAGGAGGAAACCCTAACACCATTGCATTGTAAATAATCTCTAGCAGTAAACTCACTTGCATTATTTTTAACTACACAGAAAATATGCCTGTTTGCCTACAATATTTTACATTTAGTGCTTCTGTGTTCATCACTTTGAGTGAGGATAGAGGAGTTTTGGTCTAGCACTGAGAACAGAGATCATGTCAGAGTTCTTGCTGATATGGGCACATACCATATGGCAATCAAATTATTTTCTCAGGCTGCTTGATTCTAATGCTGTATTTCAATAGTTCTCTAAAGTTGTACAGTGGTATAAAAGAGGTTAATCTTACGTAAAGTCTCTGCAACAGCAGCTCATGTGCTAGGATTCTAATTCATTAGGGAATTTTAACAGGTAACTAACTTCAGGCACACTTCCTTTAATTTCATGGGGACTACCTGAGCATATTTAAAGTAATGTACCTCCTTCAGTACCCTAGTGAACTGGGACCTAAACGAATAAAAAGCTATTAAGCAACTGAAAATAACAAGGTTATTATGCCTTCTTATACTACTGATTTTGAAGAAAGCAAATACTCTGCTCTCCCCTAAAATCAGTATAGTGCGTGTTGCATCCACAGAGTATAAGCGGACTTTTATAGTTCTTCTAAAAATCCTGGGATTGGAGGTTTGCTCTTTGCAAAATCCACCTGTAGAATACTCCTGAGGAAAATTAAATTTTCAACAATCTATATTCTTTAGGTGGCACATAAGGAGATTTTTAGCTTTAATGCATTGCACAGTCACATCTGTGTGCATATCAGACAGATTTAACTCTACCAGAAACAGTTACTTATTTAAATTAGGGCAGTTACGATTTAGACACCCATCCACAGTCAAATGCCACTAGGGCTTTCCTCAGCAAAAGCTCGGCACTAAGCAAGTTCCTCAGACAATGCACCATGCACACTGATACAGCATACTCATACAGTCCAGGAGTTCACGTATAATCTCTGTAAGGTTGTTTTGGGTTTTTTTAATACTAACAATCCCACTGTTAACATGTATTATTTTGGTGCTGTTTAAGTATCAGAAAATCCTCACTGTAAGCATCAAAGAGCTAAGTTAGGTATTCATGGCTTCAAAAACCTGTAATCTTACTGTTTGAACCCCTTTCCCAGGTCCTAACAAAAGCTTGTCAAGCTGACCCATCACAGTCAATTCTTATTGCCCTTATCTAAAAGGATTCCCTGCTGCAGAACAGTCTTGTGCTGCAATGGGAATGGCAGGAAACTGAAAACAGACTCTTTTATAACAACAGGAGCTTCATTTATAGTGCACGCATACTCTAAGAGCAGTCCTGGGTTTCCTACCAGCATGCCTGAGCCTAATTACACCTGCTGTAGTCCTGAATCACCAGGCAAAGGCCCAGAGTAGTACTTCAGTGCCTTGCTGAATTCAAAGAAGAGTCGAGATGGAGCCTGCAGACAACTAATGGCCTCTAAGAACAATGCAACAGTAGTTTCCTGGAGCGAACTGAGGGATTTCAAGGGAGCTGCCACAGAGACTACACATTGTTGAGAGGTAAGAGGTACAGTTTTGTGTACTGTTCTTCACTCTAACACACTTGGAAGTAAGCTATTCAAACCGAAATAAAACATGAAGTCTTCCTGGACTAAATTTTACCATCAGGGGGTTTGTTTGTTTTTTCAGCTGCTGTATTTTTTTTTTTTAATATATACATTCAGCATTTTTTTACCTTCTAAATAAGAGCCTCTTTCCAGTTGTCCTTCTTTCTGCAATTTCCTATATTTTCTTCACCTTTTGTGCAGTCATTGTTGCTGCATGGGAACAAGTGAAAATTGAGGTCAGCATTCTGGTTTGCCCTCTGGCGTTGTTTCTGTAGTCTGAAACATCTGCTTCTTCTGCAGTTCACTCTTTCTTGTAATAAAAAGGTGGAAAATCTCTGGTCCCTGGCCAGCTTCTCACTCATGAGACATTCAACTCACATGACCTGCTGCTGGTACAAGAAACATATTCTTCTTGCAAAAGCCAGTCCTGTCTATGACGCCAGGACCCTCATCTGGCCTGGCTTTAGAGATGAGAGTATCCCTTTCTTCATGTAGTCATTGCCATCTCCAGCATCCCTGCAGCTGCGTTCAGCATCTGGAATGTTTTTTAAGGCTCTCAACCAAATAAAAACATTTATCTAATTGTTGGGAAAGCTACAAAATCCTACTTTACTGTGCCCTTGTTTTAACTGCCTCAACCATACTCTAACATAGGTATTTTTTGTGCTAGATAGATAAATGATTCATTTTGTCCACAGCTTCACTTACATGCTCTGTTAAACTTCTCAGTTCTTCATACTTTCTGCATAAAACTTTACTGTATCTGTTGACTGAAACGTCTCTTCCACTGAACTAAATAATTGTTGAAAACGCAGCAGAAGAGAAATACAGACCATAGTGAAAATCACTGACAAGCTACACACAATTCCTGTTTTCATATGATATTATACACAAACTGTAAGGCACTCCAGTCTGTACATGATACTTTACATCTTCAAGACACAAAAAATGGAGCAGACAGCATATTAAATAATTTTTCAAGGGTTTTACTGGGACAGCAGACTTAAAAACTTGTGCCAGGATTTCTCTTTGAACGAAAAGGAAACGCCTCACAATTTTAAGTTAACTTCCCCAGAAGCTCAAACAGAAGCTATGTTGTAACCTCAGTGAGAAAGCAAGGTTTCAGTTAGTTTGTGCATCTGAAATACCGCTAAACAAAAACACTCAAGGCAAGAAGCTTGAGCAGTGGTGGCATCATCATCGGAACCACTTAGCTACAGAGGTCAGGTTTAAACTATGCCAAATAGCAGCCCCTGGGGCAGTGCCTAGGCATAGTTCAGGAGACATCCCATGACATCTGCCATTCCCAACACATAGTCTGAATTAGACTGCACCAGGTTTGTCTGCCTTCACACACTGTATCTCAACAGGATTTGCAGAGCCTGAAGTGCCCCTACTGACCCTCATGCCACATCCCAGAGCTTGTAAAAGATATTCTCAGATTTGTGGTATGAAAAAAAAAAAAACAACAACACAAAAGGATAACTATGTCTTAGGAACAAAAAAAGCATGGCACGAAGCCCAGAAGACATCCAGAACCAAGTGAAGTTTGGTTTCAGTCAACATGTAACACTTAGCCTAAAGGCCAAAGAAAGGTCCCTCACTTTTTTTTGGACTAGCATACACTTTTGTTTTCCAGAATGTCTTGTCAGAGATGAGCCCTACAACTTAATTTTTTGTCTCTGCAGACTCAAAAAAAAAAAAAAAAAGGCTTTCTGCTTTTTTAAAATATACTGTGCAATTATTTACTTGGGTGAAGCCTTGAATTTTCTTTTTAGTAAAGAGATTTTATCTACAAGGCTCCTCCTCTCTGAAACTCTTCCATATCTTTTTCCATGCTTACTAATATCTTTTATCTTCCCTAATTCCGTTGTGGGCCTTTCTTGTCCTTTTTAAATCATGTGAACTTTAACCATATATATTAATCAAGATGTAATTAATATATTGCAACCGGACTTGTCTATCTCACATTGGCCTTTTTAGCCATCAACATACTTGTAGCAAGAGTGGGTAGAGTCCTTCTCTAATCTTCGTTCGCAAAGCCTAGCCATGAATTAAAATATATATATAATTAATTATATATTAATATATTAATAATATAAATAATAAATATCAATAAAATAATTATATGTATAAATATTTGCTATCTATAAAACATAGATAGCAAATGTTTAGATACATATATAACAACTCTCTATAAATACAAGTGCGTACATATATATAAATGTGGTGAACATACCATAGGACAATGATATTCTTGCCCAAAAAGTCTAATATTTCCTAACATAGCATTGCATTTTGACCTATATTGAGTTGGTGTTCTCAGAGAACTATCAAAAGGTCTCAAAGATTTCTGCTAGGGGGTAATAGATAAATTAGAGCTTAATAGTCTACATATAGAAGGTATATACACAGACTATCACCTGCTTTTACTGTCTATTTTTAATAACCTGGAAACCACATACTCAAGAAACTAATTATTAGGTTAAAAAGAACACCGAGGTGCAAGAAAGTTATGAAACTTATGTGAGAAATATTGATTTTTCTAATTTCATTGAACAAAAAATACTTCTCTACAACAATAAAATGCAAACTTTAGTTCGTTAGTTATTCTTCTAACTCTTTCAAGTTTATGATCCCTATGTTGTGCTGATGCCTTAAGGCTGATTCTGCACTCCTTGCAAAATACAAATCAAGAACAGAATAACTAAATCAATGTGACTTACCAACTCAATATACAAGCTTCTACTTACAAAATATAATAGTGGCTATGGAGAAGCATAATTCCCTACCATTAACAACACAGCTGCAGCTGCACCTATTTATTTCTCTATATTACTCATAACAGTAGCATTTTCTGCCTCCTTTGCACTCATGCAAGTGACTTCATAAGCAACAACACTATGATGAAGCACTGTTTTTTTGATTCACTCTAGTTTAATGCCCCCAGGACTGTACAAGACAAGCCTTTTGTCCCACATAACTTACCTTTACATGGAAAAGACAGCAATATATAAAAAACATAATTATGAAATATTAAAGGAGATTGCTTGAAGTAAATATTTTAACAGGAAGGAACAAAAAAAGAACTTTCCTGTCATGTAATCAGCATCCCCTGGCTACTGCTTGTGTTTCTTCGACTGAGATGTTGCTGCAAAAGAACCAGTTTAACAGCAAAAAATTCTATGTGGCAACTGTTTCCCAAACAGAGGACCAAAGAAGTCCCATGTGGACATGCATTCCTGACAGACGAGAGTAATATAATGTATTTAAAGCAACTGAACAAAGAGAGTGTCCAACTTTTATTCAAAACAATTAATAATATATTTAATTATGCATTAAATCTTTTCCTTATCAAACTCTTTAATTTTGTATTTTGAAACTGTAGGTCACATGTAAAATAAAAGGAAAATTTTTATAAATTGTAATTCAAATATCATTTTATTTCTCTTCTAGTGAATTACACTCCATCAAGCAATAACTGTCTTTATCTGGGCTTAATAACTCATTTCTCATAATATTCAAGTGCTTTCAGGGCTTTTGTATTGTGTTTCTCAGATTTAATTTTATTCATTTCTATTATACCATTCTACAGAGTCTCCAAAGAATAATTCAGACAAGGGTTTGGCACAATAATGTACCTTGCATGGTAAAGAGCTAGTTTTTGGGGAGAAGGCCACTCTGTGAGATCTGAAAGCTATCATTATCCCTCTAGGCTCCATACAATTTAAAACTTCAGAAGTTAGTTACACACTTTAAAAGGCATTCCAAAGAAGAGAAGAAAGACTATTTGGAGCTTTAAGAAAATATTGGTGGCATTAAAATGAAAGACTACCCACACCTTTTTCATATATTTCTTTTGGTACATTACCCTTGTATAAATAGAACTACTGAGTTCTACTTAAGAGGAGGTAAATACTGAATAAGATTTTTTAAAAAAGCAGAGAAAGAGCTTTCTATGATTTTCTAGATGACTTTATTGGATCTCAAGAAATATAAAGGATCAAGGCAAAAAGAGTTGGGTTTAGCTCAGTCTTTCCTCACTCCTGCTTGTGGTATACAAATGAGCTATTTTTAATTGGGACCACTACTTCCTCTTGCAATAAAATGCCTAGCTTCATAATATATTTCTACAGTTTAAAACAATGTTTAAAAAGGAATCAAAACATAGTTGAATTCCAGCGCTGAGGTCAACCCAGATGTTTCAAATAAAGGCTAGTCTTTATTTTAGTTCATAACCTGAGGAAAAACCCACTGTTTGTCCTGGATGAAGAGGAAGTCGCTGCATACCTGAGTACACCATTCATAGTCATGCAGGTGGAGCAGAGCTCAGGTTGCTCCCAGATGGGCTACAGGTGGAGAACTGCAAGGTCTTTACTTCCATTTCTGGATCAGAAGCTGTTATATTCTTTGGTAAATGCCACTGATAGGAACACAGAATTTGGATAAGGAGAGTAGTGGCAATGGATCAAAAATCTCACTTTTTACTGACCTTAAGGCATCCTTTTTCTTAATGTTTTAAGCCCTATAAACGTAATTAAAGCAGATTCATGACAATGATTTTAAGCTGCTTGAAGGTTATAAGGTACATAAGAGGATGTTTTCACTCCAACGTTTAAAATTATGATAATATAATACATACCAGTGTTTTCATTGCCCACAACAAATGATAGGGTTTTGTTGGAAAACAAAGAAACAAACCAAAAAAAAAATAACTCACAGTAATGATCTCTATGAATTTAATGGTTAGAACCTATCCAGTGTGAAGCTCTCATGCTATGTTCTGCATGCCTGGAGCTTTTCAATCAATAGAAAGTTAGCAGTGAGTTTATCACAATCTTGTGCTATCAGGCTGAATTAAAGCCCCTACACCAATGTACATTTAAATATTTCATAGGAAAAAAAATACAATTTCTACATAAAAGAAGAGAGAGGGTTTATTGCCACTATCATTCACCATCCTCTTCCTTCTGAAAACATGTATGCACAACTCTCTGGGATGAAAAATCTCTCAGCAACCTGAGAGATGAAGGGCCAAATCTAAGATCAGGAAGAAATCACCTTTAGTTAGCTGCTACTGATTATGTAAAAACAGGCACCATATTCTTCTCATCTGCTGAATCAAGTACCTTTCACAGTCTGTCCCTACGCCAAAAGGTTAAATTACCTGACCCCCAGTTTGAAAATGTAATATTTATATACTGGAATCATGCTTTTCAAAGCACAGATTAACAGCAAAAAAACCCTGCCCAGGCATAATTACTATATTAAAAGACAGCAGGTAGAAAGCTTTTGCAAGCATTTTTACTTAGAACACAGCAGAGGGTAAAATTAATTTCTCAATTATCCTAAGTCAACCTGTTATAACACATTTCTAAGTCACAGGTACACTTATCAACTACATCAATTTTTCACTAGGTTTTTCCATTTTTTCAGTCCCCAAAAAATTAGCTAGACCTACTGGTGAGCATTAATCACAGTTAACACTGGGCACTTTTTCAAAGTATATTTTTTCGAAGTGAATTAGTCAGAAGTAGCAGTGAGAAAAAGTATCGGAAGGAATTTTTTCTTATTCCATTTCCCGGCTCCTACTCACCACTCTTCCCACTTCCCTCTCTCACCCTTCCTCTCCTCTTCCTCCCAGAAAGAATTGCATACAAAAATTCCACAAGTTCTTAATTAAATGGAACTGGGTTGATCGTAAATTATCAAAAAATCTAATATTACTGACAACTTTAAGATAACTAAACGTACCTACTTATGTATTTAGACATTTCTGAAGCTGGCCAATTAATTTATTCCAAACAAAACCGCATCCCACAAGGTAAGATGACTGAAATAGTACTCAGTATGTTGGAAACATGTTCAGCACCTTGTTCATGGTAGCAGACCAATGTAGTATTCTTCACAAGTTTATGAATATATTCAAATGAGTAAGCACTTAGCAAACTGACATGTTGAACCATATAATAATCACCTTGTAATATCTAAAAAAGTAAGAACATCTGAACATCTGAATTTGTTATTTTCTATTTTAGAGAAGTGGAGTGATGAAGATTATAATTAAAGTAATCTGGCTCTAGAAATCTTTATGGAAAACTCTCACTCAGATCACACAAAGTTAGATAACAGTGAAAGACACAAAAAGAGAGAGAAACTAACAAATCCAAGTATTTTCAGAGGCACCCATGGGCCACTAGAGCTAAGATTTGCCAATGTTAGCTGTGATAAAATCTCAACTTGCCTTGCATAACTATAACATGAAAGACTTTCAATTTCCTTGTTATTAATAATGAAACTACCATTAACATCTGAAATAGAAAGACAGAAAAAGAGGAAAAAATGCACCTCTGGAAGTAATTAGCCATTTCTGAAAATTATTAAAGAAGTGGATTTGAAGCTTTTTATTGAAAACATTGAGACTGAACTTTCAATTAATGAAACACACCTTATAGGTTTTGACTGATTAATAAGTCTGTAACTAAACAAAACCAATAGCAGCAAGGAGGACAACGAAGAGCTCAAAACCAGATTGCCAGCAGTAGAAAGGGAACAAACACTCTATATATTAATTTGGAAATTCAGAGAAGTAGAACATCAATAAATTTAGTCATGATATTGAACTGGGTGAAGTCCTGACTTCACTGTAACTCTGTGGCTGCACCTAAGCAGTTTTGTGTGCCACAGGTCCAGGGACAGGGCCCTCTGTGACCCATGGCTTGCAAGGTGCTGCACCTGGCCCAGGGCAATCCCCGATATCAATACAGGCTGGGGGATGAATAAATCCAGAGCAGCCCTGCCGAGGAGGACTTGAGGTACTGGTGGATGAGAGGCTGGACATGACCCAGCAATGTGCACTCACAGCCCAGAAAGCCAATTGTGTCCCAGGCTGCATCAAATCCAGCATGGCCAGCGGGTCGAGGGAGGGGATTCTGGCCCTCTACTCCACTCTGGTGAGATCCCTCCTAGAGTACTGCATCCAGCTTTGGGGGCCCCAGCACAGGAAGGAGCATGGCCATGAAGATGATTAGAGGCATGAAAGTCTGAGAGAATTGGGATTGTTCAGCCTGGAGAAGAGAAGGCTCTGGGGAGACCTTATAGCAGCCTTTCAGTACTTTGAGGGGGCTGATAAGAAAGGTGGTGACAAACTTTTTACCAGGACCTGTTGCAAGAGAACAAGGGGTAATTCTTTTAAACTGAAGGAGTTTAGTAGATATAAGAAGGATTTAGTAGATGTAAGAAAGAACTCTTTTACAAGGAGAGTGATGAAACACCTGAGCAGGTTTCCCAGAGAGGTGGTGGATGCCCCATCGCTGGAAACATTCAAGGTCAGCTTGGACAGGGCCCAGAGCAACCTAGTCTAATTGAAGATGTCCACTGCAGAGGGGGTGGAATACATGAATGTTAAAATACCCCCTTCCAACTCAAACAATTCTATGATTCCAATCAATATGACACTTCCCATGATCATGATCCTGATCCCATATATGAGTAAGGAAGATCTAAATTTTGGTTGTTATGGGGAAGTAATTTATCAGCTTTTTTATTCCCACATGCCAAATAGCAATTATGTACAGTAGAGAATCAGTCTTGTCAAATAACCTCATTTGAAATACCAAAATTGTGTCCCATGTCGTGGGTTTTGATACAAACCCCAAAAATTACTTCATGGGCTAGCATGTGACAGTAAATGGGAATAAGATGCTAAGAGCAAGTCAGAACAAGATATCTATTTATCTGTTGCTCTATTGAAAGAAATGGTCACCTTAGCTCAATTTTATTTCTTAGTTGTATTGTTAATACTCGACCTTCAATGAGCTCAACAATCACATGCTACGGTGGCAGTAGCTTAAGGAGCAAGACTGTATCTTGACACTAATTTATGTTTGCCACTGAGAAGCTCTTGATTCTCAGGACACCGTTTTTTTTTCTTTACCCCCCCCCGAAATATTGAAGAGCAGGTATCCGGTATAGACTATACGAGAGAAACGTTACTTCCCTGTACAATCAATCCCATAATAATTTTTAGGGTTCTCTAGATTAAATAGAAGTATCAATGTAATAAAGCATGAAAATGGGCATATAGAAATAAAACATTTTCAAAATCAGATAAGAGACTGGAAATTAAATTAAATTTAGAATTGCTATCAAATATAATAAGACACAGGTGTTTGGCGCTTAAAAGGGACGATTGTTGTAACTGCGGCAGCTGATAATGGTGGAAGAACAGATGTTCCTTAATAGTACTCCCATATTAGTTCTATTTTAACAAAGAATGCTTGTTTTTAATTTGCTGTCCCGAAAATATTACACTATTGCTAACTCAGAAAAGAAATTGGAAGCTAGCAGTAATACTTTCATTAGCAGTTTCATAATACTATAAAATTGCACAATAAAAATAATTTCTGAACGTTTGTGCACTGGTCTTAAGCATCAGTTGTGTGGCTATTGCAGAGTTATTTGTTAGACTAACTGAACATTAAACAACACTTCTCAACTACAATTTCTAAAAAAATCAGCAGATCAGGGAGGAAACAAACAAAAAAATTCTTCTGCAGAATCATCTATTTACTTAAGGGATGTGCTTTCCCCCCTCATTCTTTCCTGTCCTAGCAAGCCCTAATGATACAATATCTCACCTAGTATTAGTTTCTCTTTCCAGAAGATATTTTAATATCGAGGTATTTTTCATTATTTATTATCCAACTGGTGAAACATTTAGAAGAATTATATTTGCACTCTAGCATTTCACAGCACTAAATTCATAAGAATGATTCACATTTTATCAGGGTCATTTGAGAGACATTGTCTAATGACATCAGACAATGCTGACACGATATACATACAAACATACATTCTTTACAGAGAGAGTAATCAGCCATTGGAATGGGCTGCCCAGGGAAGTGGTGGATTCTCCATCCCTGGAGGTTTTCAAGACGAGGCTGGATGTGGCACTTAATGCCATAGTCTAGTAACCATAGTGGGGTTGGATCAAGGGTTGGACTTGATGATCTCCGAGGTCCTTTCCAACCCGTCTGATTCTATGATTCTATGATTCTATGATACAATAGACATAAGGTTAGATTTTTTAGATTTAGCTTTTTATCTTTGCAAATGCCATTTTACACACAGTTGAGTGAAAATATTTATGATCTTGATTGACTACCCTTACACCAAAGAACCTCACGGCAAGCTGAAGAGAAAGACTTCCCACTATCATAGATTTATGCCTATATCCAGCATTTATATTGTATATAATGTAGGTATAGATCACTTAGATATATCAAAACCCTCTTTAAAAAAATACATGAAATATTATAATGAAAAGTACACATGAAATAAAATATTTACTTCAAACTAATCTGTACCAGATGAAAACTTCTTTTTTTTTCCTTTTTTCCTTTTCCTAATCTAATTCTTCTCTGCCTTCAGTGCCTCTGACTAGTCATCTTTTTTTAAAAAGTCTGTGAACTGTACTGGTAGAATTGAACAGAGTGAGAAAAGACCTGTGCTGTTCTCTGATATCATCTAACACCCAAATAAGTGAGAGAGCACAGACATCAGCTGTTGATTGTATTGGTTGCTCCAAAGAAGTAGCTTCAGGTGGGACCACAACAGCCATTTACTGAGTTTGCTATGAGCTGGCATTGCCAAAAGTCCAACCCTAACTGGGGCAGAGCTCCCTGGCAATGACTTACCTCTGCACACCAATACCAGTGTCACTGTTTATGTCCTCAACACTGTTAAGCAGTGTTAACTTTATAAAACTTATTCCTTGTGCCACTCCTAATCTTAATACACAGCCTACAAAGAAGGAGGCCTGCTTCTCCTCTGAACTCACTTGACATCCCCTAACACTTATCACAGCAATGGGAACCATTCAATGTTGGGTTTATCAGTCTTGAGTCAGGATTCATTTTGAAGTTACTTTACATAGCTATTTCCTGCCTTTTTTTGGTTTTGGTGTTGTTAACAAATTTAAAAGGATTATCAGAAAACTGTATCGGAATCTGCCTATTCATGCAATAGGAATTTATTGCACATAAATTAATTTCAGGAAAAAGATACTAATCTTTTTAGAAAATATACTAGACATATAAATCCAAAAGTAAAATATCCATATCAAGTCTTAACCCACAGAAGTGTATTTAAGATAAATTGAGATTTCTGTCTTCATTGTGATTAGTAAGATCTAATACAGTTCAGATGTGTCTAAAAATCAGAGATTACAATGCATGGCTTTTAGATGCTTCTGGGATGATTTGAGCTATGAAGAAAATATTGGGACAAAGGAAGTGATTCTTGTGTCAATGATGAACTCTTATTTTTTAATTTCCTGAAATGGAATTGAAAGTTTCATTCTGAAAAAAATGGAACTGATGCACAGTCAACAAACGGTACCAAACCATCCGCTTCTAATGTCGCTTTTCTGATGGAAGATAAAAGACAATGATAAGATAATGGAAGACAGGGAAATGTCAAAGAAAGGTGTAAATAATATAAAGCAACAGATAAATTTGTCTAATAACTGAGGCAAAACTATAAAGTGACATGGCTTTCTCAGTCTGCTGAGATGAATGTTGTCAAATAAACCACATAATAAAATTAAGAGGAATTTTTGCATTCAGTAATTAAATTCACTAATAATTATTTGGGAAAAAAATGCTTAAAGCAAAGCAACACTATACTGTTTACATCATAATTAGCAATGTAATTTGGCACATAATTTAAACATTTAGAAGTGCACAAATTGTTCCTACAGTATAAAAGGACTTTTGGTGTGGAAAGTGACTGGGTACTGAGATTAAATTACAGTGTTGTCTAAGATTTCTATTTTAATAGTGATATTTAAAAAGAGTGATTAATATATTTCAGTGGTTCTAAAATAAGTATAAAGGACAAAATCAGGATATTTACATGACCATTCCAATGCGTTTGGCCTTCTGTCCATCTAATTAATAACCACTGCATTTAAAAGGCCTTTCAGGCAGTGACTCCAGTGTACTTTGTAGTTATCAAAAAAAAAAAAAAAAAAAAGATTTCATGATGCTATATAACCAACAAATATACTGAGATGAATCTGTGCTTTCTACTGAGTATTGATTTTGCTGGGTTTGTACCACTGACTTAAGTGGGGTAAAAATTTTACGCTTGCAAATATCCATACAATTTATTCCTATTCAAACTGAGTGTCTATCACAGAATCGGGAATTAATGTGAGTTCTTCACAAACTATTTTTCAGGCACTTTACAATATGACTACAATGAGTACGAGGCCTTTTAGCAACTGTATTTCAGCATGGTGAGTTAAATGTTTTAATGATTTCATACTGTTACTTTCTCATGGTGTATACAATAAAAATGAGTCTATGCCAGAACAATATTTATTTTGATTCACAAAGAGCCATTCACTTAACAGCAGGAGCGATGCCTGTATGAGGTATTTGGAACAAAACTTACCTCTAGGGTTATGCTTTGTATGGGGAATATCTTAATTAAGTTCCATTGCAATATTGAAACTTGAGAATGAGGTCGAAGCCTGCTGTAGCATGAAAGCCTTTAATTTGCACACTTCTGTTCTATTGAATAATCAAGGACAGTTTAATTGAACACTCTAGAGCCCTGGGTGCTCAGAGTTTCTGTGTAGTTATATTGTGTTCTGTGCTGTGGTTTAACTCCACATAGTTATTTAGGAGCTCATTTAAGGCAATTAAAAGCTACAGCTGGGGTTTTGTTGGACTGGCTGTGCTCAGCCTAGTTGGGTAATTAGACTCAAATGGATACCTTACACCCACTTCAGACTCAGACTTGTGTGTGAAGCAGAAAAGCATTTTTTTCAAGTCAGAGTTTTTATTCTTACAAAGAACAAACAAATAAATGTGTTTTACAATAGAGTCATAAAATTATTTCTTCATTGCTAATAGCAATTCACACTAAGGTGACATTTTGATAAGAATCCAAGGTAGCATATATACAAAATATTTTGTCAGCTCTTGGGATTTCTTAGTATTGGCTTAAATCCCATTTAAGATTCTTTGAAAACCTTACTAGCCTCAGACCTCAATAACTGGAAGTGTTTGCTGGGGCTCATAAAACCACCTAAGTGCCATTTATGCATCAGTAGTTTGCCTGGGTCTAAAAAGTAGGTCCTCAGGAGCCTGCCTGAGCTGCCAGGCATCCTCAGGGCTCTTGCACTACTTATCCAAACAGCTTCCGCAACGCAGGTAAGCTGGCAGCCCAGCCTCTGCTTCCAGACATACCCACAAATCCCCAGGCAGCATCCCATTCAGGGCCATCAAGAGCATTTCACAGTTGTGTCCTACAGGGAGTTACAAGCTACATACTGTCCTACCTGCTCTTCCTCAAGCAGCTGGTAGGCACAGAGAGAGAGCACTCTGGAGACGTCTCTGCTACCCGGTAGACAAGGAGCAGGGAGCCAGCTCAAGCACTGAGCCCTTGAGCATCGAAACTGCCCCTGCAATTACTCCCAGGACATGTTTTGTAGCATCCCAAGTAACTCCCTTAACGATGAATCTGCAACATAGAGGTCTAGCCCTCACTAGCCTGGAGGAAATCAGCACCACCCACCTTGTAAGGCCAGAGGTCAATTTTTGACTCAACAGTGATCAGCCACATGCAGAGAGACCCTTCCTATTACACTGAGCTCCCTCCAAAATGCAGCCAGGGAAGACAGCTGGGTCTGTGTCATCCTATGATAGCATTCAGATGTTTAATTCTCAGTTCTACCTGAAGAGATGTAGAATACCCTCAGTCCACAAATACAGCTTATTTTAAGGCAGAAATATCTTCCTGAAAGTAGGGGGGAAAAAAACAAAAACAAAACACAAAACTGATTTTGCAACCTGGTAGTCTGTCCTTGAGTTGACAAAGATCAGCTGAAACACAGGAGAGTTTAAATTATGTTCCCCAGATATTACATATTTCATAGGAAGGGAAAATATTCATCCACGTTGCTGCACTAGGAATAAGGTGCCTCAAAACGCCCCATGGATTGGCAAGTAAGGGAGCAGTTTTGGAAGGCTGGAGTTAGAATTCAAGAACCTACTCTAAATCAGTCAAAATAAAGGCTGAAAAACAATTTTTTGAATTTTGAAACTGGCTATCTTAAATCCTGTTGTGCTGCTTCACTGAAGAAAAGCATCCTTAATATTTTCTATTAATTAAATTATATGTCAATATAATGACCTCTACTAAAATCATCCTCAGAATCTGATTTTTCCCAGGCATACTTACAGACATATGTGTCTTTGAACCTTCAAATGGCAGACAACCTTCTTGCAGCAATTCACATTGCCACATCTAACTACAATGAGTACTAGAAATATTACGGGCACTTTTTTCCTGCAATACAGTATTGGTTAGTCTGCACAAACTGTTGCAGCAATGTCACTATACTGCTTCTTGATCTGAGCTCCTTTGTATCTTTCCAGAGTATTGTTACCAGATAGGCAGAAATTTCTAAAAATAGAGCATCTCGGTGCCTATGTAAAATTTAGGTTTCTATCTTTAGTTTTCAGAAGAGAATATATTTAGATCTAATAAAGAATGTAGATGTCTATGTATAAATAGTAAGAGAGTCAAATATTTAAACAGGTGGCAAGGAGAAAGAGCAACAGAAAAAAAAACCAACTTCTAATTGCAGATTTGATATGTTCTGAAAACAAACAAATACTGGGAGACTAGAAGAACAAGGTAGTTGCAATAGAAGGACAGAAAGAGAACCTACTCAAAGAATAAAGGAGAGGAGGCATGAGAATGCCTTTTTGTTTTGTTTTGTTTTATTTTTCCTGTGAAGCATTGTAGTTAGGACTTGCATAATAAATTGCATCAGAAGGAGAATTAAGTATTAAAGCTGATTTGCTTTATTGAAGAGGTTTAGGCTTTCTGCTCCATTTAGTTATTCTTTGTGATGCCAAACTCTGAAAGTAGAGAGCTCCAACTAATAATCCTATTATGCAAGATAATAGGTGAGTAGTAAATGTCTCCAGTAAGGAAGCTATAAAGGAAAAATATCTGTCTTTTAAACATTCTTCAATGATTTGTTTTCTTTCAAGGGCACAGAATTAGTCCAATTTTATAGTAGTATAACAACAAAGGCAGTTTTGTTTAATCCTCCTGCTTGATACTTTTTCTACCTTACCTTTAAGACATGCATGTCAATTGTGCCAGTTTTGCATCATTTTTCTTTCTCATAGGAAATATAAGAAAATTCTGATTATAGCTTTTGTTTTCATGTTTTCATGTTAACAAGCTAAAATTAAAAGAATTCTGATGGGGGATTGGAAAGGATGTGTATGCATCTGCATGAACATGCATTGTGACCTATATGACCTACATTATGTTAATAGGGCAGAAGGTTGCAATAAAACTGAGGCAGATCTAAAATCCTCCCAAACTGTTACCAGTAACAAAGTCATAAATCACTCAGTTTGTTTATTAATTTTGTACTTCAGTAGCATCAGGTGTTTAAGTATCGACTGGGCACAGTTGTGGAAGTGTAACTAGAAGAACACAATGTCTTGGATTTAGAGATAACAAAAGAGAAGACAATAAGAAACAAAAAAATTTCTATGGAAAACTTTCAAAAAAGGAAGGTTGACCTTCAGGCCAGCAGATTTGTCGTTCAGCAGAATAATAGGAACAATGTGTATTTTTTAATTGGCTTGTGACTCCTTTCCAATTTCCTGAAATTATGTTGATTGAGACAGTTAAGAAAATAAACAAGTTTGCAATAGTAGCTGATAAATTACCTGTAATATTATTGTATAACATCAGGATTAAAATCTTAATGAAATAGACACCATTGAAAGACAGTTCGTGTATGCCTCAGTGTTCCACCAATGAAAAAGGAATTTACCAAATATGTTCAATGAAGGAGAACATGTTTTGAAAAAAGAGTAGTTCAAAACTTGAGCGATACTCTGTACGGTTTTAATTTTAGGGTCTTGAAAGTGGATAGGGAAAAACTTAGGACATTCAAAGTCCCTTTAAACTACCAGTTAGTTTATTTCTCAGTCATGCCTTTCCCCTACATGATTTGACATATTTGTGTTTTATTACTTCTTGTTTTGGGCCTGTACTCAGAAATGACCCTCCCATTAAATAAATCTGGACCTTTTTTTCATACTTAAGAAAAGCAAGCACTCTATGTATTAATGCTTTTATACCAGTTCAGAATCCATTTATATGTATTATTTACTGCAGGATGAGGCAACTGTATTGACATGCTAAAAAAATGAAAAGAAAGAAAATGTAAGTTTTTCAATTTTATAAAATAATGTATTTGAGAATAGCAGCTCACATCAAAGCAACTGACCTGCCCAGGACAGCAGTCAAAATTTTTTAAATGACATACAATGAATGCTAGGTAGAAAACAAAACAAAAAAGAATTCTAAATCAGATGCCAGCATAATAAGTCTTTTGCTTTTCTACTCTTTATGTTGTGCTACAGTAAAGTGTAGAGTGTGCTACACTCCTACCGCCCTATTGCATCTAGTGGTCTGAGTTCACATCCTCTCCTTCCCTGTCAGTATTGTTAATTTCACCTGGAAAATGCATAATTGTGACAGTGAATTCAAAAGATTTATCCTTTCACATAAGAGTTCAGCACCAACATAATCTTATGGGGTTTGAAGGAATTGCAGAATAAAATCTTATGACCTGTTCTGTGCAAGGGGTCAGGCTAGCTGGCCTTAAAATCTATTATTTCTGGCATTCTCCTTATCAGAATACAATTGAGACTTCCTGTATAGTGCAGAGGTCAGAGTTGTTTTGATCACAGCTTTTCTTTCTTTGGGTAAGAAGAATACTCTCAGCTGTTATGAGTCAAATCCTGTGCAAGCACAAGGTATTTTCAGACATGTTCACCAAAAAGTCAAAACAGCATAAAGTCCCTAGTGTATCTTGAAAAGCTGTTGCTTTACAGACTCTAGAGAGCAGTGGGCCAGGGAACAGTCACATCACAATGTTATCACTATATCCACAGATATATCCACTGTGGCAGGATCACCTCTTCACACACACCACCACATGCACTATGCTAAGGCAGTGCTGCCTGAGCTCTGAGCAGACCTGCAGTTATAATTATCAGTTTCCAAACGGAGAAGACGTGGGTCAGCTCCAGTCCAGAAGTCTGTATTATCTGTAACTTTATAAACTCATCCTCTTTGGGTGTGATGTCAGCAATGTTGATGTCAGGTTTTTGTAAGTCATTTCAGAATAACCCTGCACTGTCACTGAACACACATCTGCCTTATACCTGCTCTCTATGCTCTACATCACACTTCGTGCTGCAGAATAACAACGATGTCCTAAAAGGCTGTGTCATCTTCACCTACTTTTAACTACTTTTTTGTCTGCCTAGAGAACACTTTAATGAACATTAGATGATAAAGAGAATAATTCCAATGCACCTTCCCTCATCAAATGCAAATGTAAGAAATTTCAGAATTAGAAACCTACTGAATTAGATCAATACTTATAGGAAGTTATACTGATTTAACTGGAAGAAGGGTATATCACCAGGAGCCACATGGAAGATAGAAATAAAGCTCTGGTTGGATATATAGAACTCCTAGTTGCGAATATCGCATAATTGTGAAAAAATAAGAAGCAAACCCCACCAATATGGGGAGCAATCCACACTTCTGCAGAGGTAGTACAATCTCAGAGTGCAGACTTAGTTTTGTTAAGAAAGAAGAATTCTGTTAGACATGAGCGAAAATAAGGGGTCCCAATCCGTCAAAACTATGAGGAAAATAGATGCAAATGTCTTAGAAGGGTCTGAAACTCTTTAACAGTTGAAAGTAAGAAAACTAGAAAAGAAACTTCTACTTAAATGTGCTATAGCTAGGGGTTGTGCAGAAGCAGATGATGATACATTTCACATTTTGAAATATGCAGGAAGACAAATGTAAATTTTAAAAACAATCCCCCCTCATTACTATAATTCCTGTTCTGTGCTTTGGTATAACATTAATAATTACCGAGAAAATCATAGCCCAAGACAGACTATTTAATAAGCACATTTTTCAGTTAGTGTCTGCTGGAAATGAACAAGTCTTATGATGAGCAGTCATCAGAATTCAGATCTGTAATTGTACACATGTGACTGTGGATGAATACCCTATATTTTTTGACAGAACTAAAGAATCCAATAACATTGCAGTGTCAGAAACACTTGCAAAGACACTTAGAAAAAAAAAAAAAAAAAAGAAAAATTAGTGACTAAAGCCCAAAATTTTAAGTACAAACATAGAAGTCCTAAAAGAAATAGAGGAAATATGATTAGAATGGTACCAAAGCATTTAAATCTCTTCACTCTTCTAATTTTCTAGGGTGCTTCCTCCTGCTTCATCTGAACAACTCAGTAGCAGCCTTAACACTCCTCCTCAAATGCTCAATTGGGTTTTCCACTCTCTACAGTTCTCCACAGATAATTGAGTCAAGTTGGATGCTAACGTTCAGCATCATTTTTAAAAGATAGTGATTAGATGAGGTATGCATTCAAAGATAGATTTTCTCTTTATTGTCTAAAATGCAGGCAGAGCATAATAGTGCAAAGGGAACATAGATGTACAAGGGTAAATAGTGATTACTGGGGAATTCTTTCATTTGGAAGAAGAGATGCATGCTTGCATGACATTAATATACTTTTGTCATTCATGGAGTAGAAAACAGTTTTAGCTTTGATGTCCTAATACACGGTTTACTTATACAGAAAGATGTTTAAGAAAGCAAGCATGATAGATGAAAACTATCTTACATAATATTGTATAGAATGTATTTTTGCCAGCACAAATACACCTAAATATTGTGAAAACAATACAACATAATTCCATTGATTTAGAGTGTCAATAACCTGATTCATTGAGCGCATCTAATGTATGTCTCCTCCCAATTATTACTCCAATTATTTAAAGATTAAGACTCCCTAAAGGTACACAATATGATAAACTAGAATAAATCTTTTAAAATGTATGGTCTGAAGATATCCCACTGAACTACAGATAATGATTTATGGTCTGTTGATAAGAGATGCAATTTAATTTCTCTTTGGAACATTCCTAAAGCAGCAATCATCATGTCATAGAGTACCTGCAAGATGTCAAAGTCTAATTATTTTCATGACAGTGTTTCTCTAATTTGTCTGTGCTAATCTTTCATTCTGAAGGCTTATCCACAGAAAATGAAACATCAAAAAAATTATGCTCAGCTGTCATCTTTACCATGTGCCATTTTGTCTAAATTTTGTCAGAGTGTGAAAACAGGGAAGTGATCTGATCTGTTATGGAGCTAATCCTAATTCCCTTCACACTGACAAAGCTACAGCTAGTTTAGAAACTTATGCCTGGGAATTTATACATAGATACATAGATAGAAATTATATGTATTTCATGAGAATAATAAACTCCTAATTTTTAGCCCTGTGGTCAGATTCCAACCTGCTTTCCTGTATTTTGACACCTATGAAACTGTAGTGCTTTTAATGGAATTAAATTACACATCAGAACACAGCTGGTCAGAATGAAGTCTAACTTTCGCAATTTCATCAGGGGAAACAAGAGTAAAACAATCACACACAAAAAAACCAACCAAACAAAAAAGACAAACAAACAGCAAAAAAACCCACAACCAACAGCAAATTAGGCACTCTTGATCAAATTTCCATCCCCTTATCTCAAACTCTAAGTTTGCAAATACATTCTTTCCTCTTCAAGCAGATTCGCTGGCTCTCTCCCTGTGCTTCTCCAACTGGTGGTGGTGGTGGAGTGCCTGATGCTTTTTTTTTTTTTTTTTAATCCATTTGAAAGTGGCCAGAGACTTCCCCTTTATCTCATAGTTGCCCTTTCATCTTTCCCTCACAAAAATACCTCCTCAGCCAGTGCTGCAGGTCCATGCTGTGATTACCTCTTGATACATTCCCCTCCGGTATCCACATAGAGATTGTTCTTGGCTGTCCTAGAGGCATGTTACTCACACCACTGCAATTCAAACAGGAGCCTAAGGGCAGATCTGAGTTTGAAATTCAGTAACTGTGAGTTTGAATGAAGTTATTACTCATTCCTGTATTCATGTCACATGCCTCCAAAAATCTCTATTCCTGAGCGCACACCATAAAGTTAGAACACAAGAATAACAAACCTTAAAGGTCTGCAATTAGAAAGCATGGGGTAAGACAGGAAATCTTACCTGAAGGTCAGTAAAAAGAAAAGTTCATTGAAGGCAGACGCTGGCCATGTACATACACTTTGTTTAGGAGTGAATTGATCACAGAGAATCAGTACCTGTCATTAAAATCAATGACAACTCTGTGTGTATTGCTTTTTAAGCTATCCAAATAGTACATAAAAACTGTCAGAAATGCAGTGATCTTTACTATTCAGACATATGCTTATAGCAGTTTACACAAGCATATTTCCAAGAAATTTCAGAGACAATTTTTATTGTATGTAATTGCATTGTATGTAATATGGCTCAGTTGCAGAGGTTTTAAAGTTATTTTATGTGTCAAGTTTTTGTAATCAAAGGTAAGTAAAATGTCTCTTTGCAGAGCTTTATGTTTATTTGCCACCTAAGAACTTTGAGTTAAACTTTTGCATCATTTGTTACTGCTCTGCCACCAGGAAGCTTTGAGTCATAGAGCAGAACCACTGAACCACTGAGGTCAGAAAAGACCTCTAAGATCATTGAGTCCAGCCATTAACTAAGTGCCACATCTACACATCTTTTAAATACCTCCAGGGATTGTCACTCCACTACTTCCCCAGGCATCCTGTTCTGATGCTCAGTAACCTTTTCAGTGAAGAATTTTTTCCTAATATCCTATCTAATATCCTCCTCTGGCACGACTTCAGGCCATTTCCTTATCCCGTCATTTGTTACATGGGAGAAGAGACTGACTCCCACCTCACTGCAACCTCCTTTTGGGTATTGTGTTCATAATGTTCCACCTGAGCCTCCTTTTCTCCAGACTAAACAACTCCAGTTCCCTCTGTGCTCGTCGTAAGACTTGTGCTCTTGACCAGAGAAGGAAGTCGCCTTTCTTCACATTTATCTGAGCCATGGGCTGACCCACCTGGGCCTTGCAGATGAGAGGGGCAGAGAATGCATCCCATTTCTGTATTCCACAGTGTTTTAGGCACTGCACTGGCCCACAGAGAGCTGCACAGGAATAGAAATTAATAAGCACAAATAATTTTACCACTAGGTGCATATTATGTACTCAAGGTAGTACAGAGGTTAAATAGGAATTTTGAGAACCTACCTATTGCACATAAACTGCCTAATTTTCTTTGTGAGTCTTCCCCTTATTTCGTACTTATGACACTGCTCAAAGACCTGGCCTTACTTTGAGTGTGTTTACGTATAGCGAGAGAGAAAGCAAGTCGATGTTCCCAGCTGTATGAAACAAACGGCTATCTTGTTATCTTTTAATGGATGAGCTACCATTGTAACCCTTAAAAGAAACAATTAAAAATAGTTTGAGGCAAAGAAGGTCTGCTGCAAGACAAGAGGGTATGTCACCAGAAAGTGTCTTGTAATGTAATATTAAGCTCAAGAATTTATGGCTGTTTTCTTCCTTGTGGTGTTTTTCAATACACTTTTATTACAGGCTCTAAATTATACTCTCACAGAAAAGGTCTCTCTTTAAACCTTTAGGTCAGAATTGTTCAGATCTTTTCACACTGAATCAGTCAGTTTTAAGCTGGCACAATCCTTGGCAGGCTTGTAAATCTTTCAAAAGACCTTATCCAATTACCCTTCATGGTCCACAGCCTTCTACAGTGTGATTGTTTCCTACTAGGTGAGGAATTAAGTACTCATGAAAAGCTAGGAACCAATGGAGTTGAAACATAAGCCAGGACATTTTTCTACAGATCAGATACTATGGTTGTACCTTCAGAGACAGTGTAGAGATCTATAAAGAAATGAAGTCATGATCAAGAACTTTGATGGTCCTTTGAGTCCAGAAGAACAGCAAGGCCAGAAATTTTTAGTTTATTTATTTATAGGAGGCAATCAGTTATGTTAAAAGTGAAAACTGCTGCATATACATCTAAGGTCTTAAATTCTGTCTAGGACCACAAAAAACATCTCATTCTATCTGTACCTATATATCATAAACCTTGGCCTTTGTTATATGTAGTATACCTTCTTCAGTAAAAGTGACAAGAGGTCATCCTAGGCTTTTTTAATATGAAAGGGAATATAGAGAAGAGCGATCTCTGAGGAAAGCACTTTTTTCTCCTATTTTATATACTTATTTAACACCTTTATTAACCAAGGGAATATAAAAGATAAATATTTACTAAGATGTTTGTTAATACCAGAAAGAATTTTAGATGTCAGCAGTTTTAATCTGCAGCATTTATTCCACTGACCTATAAACTGAAAAGCTATTACCAAGCCATAATAGAAAGGGAAGAAAATCACTAAATCAGTTTCACATATAGCATAAAAATATTATTTCATCTCACTCCATTTTCTAGGATTACTAGAAAAATGCACCATCAACATTACATGGGTAATAAAATCACAGTTAAGAAAAAATGAGAAAATTCATGCTGTCTCTTTGAAGGAGAGCTTAAAGAATCCTTTTCTTTGTAATGCAAAAA
>VXAY01003241.1:299-21782 GCA_013399855.1 Oxyruncus cristatus | reverse complement strand
CTTTTTTTTTTAATAAAAAAAAAAAAAAAAAAAAGGGATTTCAGTGAAGAAATCCAGCAGCATCTCGAATTTGTGTTAGTGACCTGTAACTAAGCTTTTACATGCTGTGATTTCAAATTTATTTATATATACACATAATAAGATACAATATTCATTTTGTTAGGGTACTGTATATATATATATAAATATATACACATATAAATAGTTTTATATGTATAAATTATATTTTTATATATATATAAAATGTTCTTTTTTTTCCACTTCATAATGGGAAGGACTTTGATTCCTCAACTGAAGAATTATATGGCAATCAATTGATACTCCAAGACCTTTCTACATCTGATTTTCAATGATATCTTTAGTAATTATTCATTTATATTGGTGCAAGACAGAAGGGTCTTGAAATGCGAAACTTCACCCTATGGAACTAACTGAAAAGCAATCAAGTCAGGCAGAATCAGGTCCTTGTTAGTTCATTTATTTCAAACACATTCCATTCTGAATAGGGAAAATAAGTAAAAAGGAATTTTCTTATGCAGCTTTTAAAAAGCTTTCAATTTAACAGATTGTGTGCTTCATTGTATCATTACCTCAACACAACTTGTACTCATTTCAAACAGGAGTGTGAAATGAAGGAAATAAAAGCTCAATATGATCCCAAAGTCTATAATTAGAGGGCTTAGGTATATAAGAAAAATGCTGTTAGTCATTTAAAAAAATATTGAGGTGGTATGGGTTTCTACAGAGTTCAGCCTTTCTGGGACTTTCATGGTTATAGATAAAAAAGTGTTCCATTTAGTGAAATTTTGTCCAGTTCAGATTCTGAAGAGCTTGTCAACGTCATGTCTCCCAAGACTAAATTGCATTTATAAACTCATCTGTGAAATAAATAAAAGGTCATTGCTTGGTTTACAGCAAGAAATTGCTTATTATCTAGAAGGAAGTTTCCAGATCCAGTAGGAGACTAGTGCTGCATTTTTTAAAGAGGGGAAAGTGCATTACTAATTCTGTTGCTCATGGTTATTTCACAAAATTACAAATTACAACAGGGAGCTAGAATGATGCAGACAAGTTTTTTTCTACATGTTTTACTTACCAGTGCTATACTTTACGTTTTGAGTAGCCACATAAGTTGCTGACAGTTGCACAGAACTTTTTTCTTTAGACACCTCAGCAGATAAATGAAGTGTTTAAAACTTCTGTATAGAACTTAATTGAAATCACTTGCATGAAGATTACATGCAACTAGTAATGTGTGTTAGAGCAGGATTGAGAATTATGTGTACCATAAACGTAATCAAAAACTGATAAAATTTGGTGTTTTTTAAAGAAAAAGAAAATGAAACTAATACTTAATGAATTTGGAAAGGAGCATAATTTGAAAGAAGGAACAAAAATAAAAATACTGCTCTAAATAATATATTGTTTCTTTTGTTCCTCCTGTATTTCCATCTTTTTTTTTACTTTAAAAAAAAAAAAAAAAAACAAAGTCAGTACTACAAAATCAGTACTGAATTTTGTAAACATTTCCCCAATATTTTTCATGGGTTTGATTTTTGACAGATTGTGTGAATGATGTTTATTATTAGAAAAGACTGAAGACCAAATAAGGGTCCAATAAGGGAAACATCACTCCTATTTTTAAAAAGGTGAGAAAGGAAAATACAGGTAGCTACAAACCTGTTAGCCTCACATCTGTGCCTGGGAAGGTCATGGTGCAGTGTTGAGGTACACTGAAGACAAGGAGGTGATCCAAGACAGGCAGCATGGCTTTTCTAAGGGCAAATGCACAGAGAATATCACAGAGAAAACTGTCAGAACGAAGAGAGCAACTGAATATTCTAGCCTCTCTTTTTTCATATATACTTTCAGGCTCTTATTCCACTGATTTCGCTTAATATAGAAGCCTCAAGAGTAAAGGAAACTTTTGTTTATATCTTGTATCTACAGGCATTCCAGTCTCCTTACAAACTGCCAATGTTAAGACATTTACAATGCTCACTTTTCTCACTTTGGGTGAGCAGATTGCAAGATTAAGTTATTGACTAAATATAGGGTTAGATAATAGCTTTTATTGTTATTTCATCTCATTCCCTTGCCCAATCCAGTTGGGAATTGCACGAACACTTACTTTATTACTTTTCTGGACTGAAAAAGATCATACATCCTTAAATCACTAAAGCTTGATGTAAAATCATGACACCATTCCAAGGATTATATTACCATGTCATAGTTACGTCAGTCATAAAGATGGGAAGTGTCTGCTCTTACTGTTAGCTTTTGCTAACACCCTAATCATTTGGAGTCTGTGTATTTATTCCATTGTGGGCTGCCAAGCGTTGTTGGTGAAAATGTATAAACTGCCAGCTCAAGCTGCACACAGGGACCTGTATGTCATGAGAAATGCTTCCTATCTTGAGGAATTAGTCATTATGAAGAGGGAAGGCACAAAACAAGAGGCGTATCTGTCCAAGCAAATGAAAATTATTGCTGTTCTCAGTATAATTCAGAATGGGTTTTGGGCCTGTCCAACTTGTGTATGGCTACTTACAGCTCTTGAGATATTCAGTGATGACTGGGGTTTTGGAAGATCTGTTTGCATGATCCCTGCCCCAGTGAAACAGCAGATTCAGTCATTTCTGAATTACTTCTGCGGTGTCAATATTCACTGTGAAAATGAACATAGGTAATCAGTTTATTCGCCAGAGATTGCTTAAGAGGTACAAACATTTTTTTCGCACCTTCTTTAATTTTAAACTGAGCTTCTGTCATTTTTTTATTGTCAAGTGTGAATTCAATTTAAGATTAAAAAGCATTCTGTGTTTTGCCGAAGTTATGACTGACTTCAGTAATTACTCTATTGGTTTGCATTGTTTCATTCCATCTGTCTTTTTGATTTATTAAACTGTGACTAGTACAAAGTAGAATAAACTTTATAAAATGTCAAAAGGTTTTTAAATAGATCATTCAGGTAAGTTCAAATTTATTTATTTATTTATTTATTTATTACTATTTCAGAAAACCTGAGGTAATTTTACTTTTTTAATTTCAAAGTGACCAGTCCTTGTGAAATCCCTATTCTCTTCCTCATGCTTGTAAATATAGAACACTTAGATTTCCTGGGGTTCATTAAAGACTAGTGTTCATTACTCATTAAAGAGTAATATTCCCTTCTATCCCAGAATCACTCCATGGCTGAGGTTGAATAGGACCTCTGGAAGTGTATCCCCACAGACTTTAGTATGCACAGGCCATACAAATGTTCTCCTCCACCAAGGGTAAGTATTCCATGCTCCAGATTATCCCTCAGATCTCAGGGGACTGGGATTGGGTTTGCAGAAATGTGCTCCAGATTCAAGTCATCTGTAAAATGTACAAGAAGATTTGAAACTTGGAGTTACAGTTCAGGGAACTAGGGACAGTTTATACACTATTTTCCTGTGGGTGATTTCATGAACTGAAAAAAATGTCTTATTTGCCTCTGTTTCTAAAAAGTGTTAAAACTCTAAAAACCTGTTCTTTAGTATGCTTGAAAAAAAGGTCTCTCATTTAGAGAAAAGCTTTCTATGCAGACCTGCTTAGATATCTCTTACTGTTGAATAGATTCTGTGTTCAGCAAAACACTGATTCAGCAACAAGCCTTCTGGAAATAAACACTTTGGCATTTACCTATGTAGGATTTCTTACAAGATTATTTCAGACTTCTTTTAGTAACCATTCCTTTAGTTTCTTGAACGTATTTTTATCTACAGATACTATTTGATGACAAAAATTAAAACTCTGAAGAAATGTCTCTTGTCTATTCTCATAAATTGAAGGAAAACTGATAATTTTATTGTCTATTTTCACGAATGTTAAACTTGAAATTTTTTATTATTTATTTGTTCTGAGATCCCTTACACTTTTTACTTGTGGATATAAGTAGTTTAGGCTTATGTACATGTGCAAATTTATATTAAAAGTAAAAACAAAAAACCAAAAGATACATGTGTTCTTAAACTGGACAGAAAATTATAGTTGTGAGGAATTCAGGCAGGCTTTTCTACATAATAATTGCATTTATTTGATAATATTCTTCTGATATGCTTCAATATCAGAGACAACAATTAATTCAAAGTATCAGCGCAACAAGTTGTGTCTTGATGGTGTGGAGGCGATGCTATACTAGGGAAGGTAATAATGCACAGCTGAGAAGTACCTCTGTTTGGGCAATCATTACTACACCTCCTGCTGGCTTTCACAACTTCAGAGGTAAAATTAGTCAATTATTTCCTTATGGGTAGACAAGGAAACCAGAAGTGTTGTAGATTTGTGACCCCTCCATTTCAGGACTAAGTTTGATGAGTCTATTGCCAGAGGAAGAGCGACTTAGATAAACAGCTCTAGTATGTGCCGGTAGCACAGAAGGTTTAGGGCTTGATATTAAGACTTTTTGGTACCCAGAAACTCCAGCTGAATTATATGGAATATTAATTTTCAATATCTTTATCCTGGCTAGCAAAGTAAATGCTGGTCTATTTCACATTAGGAATTTGCAGCTCTCAAGTGTCCAAGGATGTTCACACATGAATACAGATTTTGTTAAACCTTCCACAAACAAAACAAAAAACCACACACACAAAACAGCCCCAAAAAAAACAAACAAAAAAATACCAAACAAAACCAGGAAAATGAAGCAGAGTCAATATTTTTGTGACCTTACAAGCTTTCTGATGACTATCCTTCTGAGTATATAATAATTATTTATACTACTGTAGTCCCTAAAATCTGCTGAGGGATTATGAAAGAACAAGCCTGTTTTGTCACAAGTAGTCAAATTCAAAACAAAAGACAGCCACCACTCCAGACAACTTTCTACTACAAAAAATTAATAACCTTTAATCTACTTCTCTTACCTTAATAATTCTGTTGAAAATATAGTAGGAGGAATTATGTACTTACCAGAATTAAACCAACTGAGCTAAATAATCCTGTGGCATGCCAATCATTTTCTCCCCACAAAGAAATGACCCACTACTGGAATGCTGTCTGTGACAGGAAACTACTAACAAAAAAGTGAACCACTGGATATAATACATCACAGAGGACAGAAGAAATCATCCAGGGAAGGATACGTAAGGAAACACAGATGAATGTCACCACAGATCATCACCTTCACCTGTTCTGTTGAACTTTCCTCCTTAAACCAATTTTAGCCGTGGATAACTTGTCTTATTTCCCACTGGACTTAAAAGAGATCCAGCTGGTGTTAAAAGACAAATGTGAATTGTTCGGTTACTTGAAATTCCTGAATTGCAATGGTTACCTTGGGTCTAAGGAGGATGAAAACTTTGTTTTCACTAATCATTTCAGCAGGACACATATTCACATTAAGTATTTTAAAATTCATCATCGAACAAAATGTGAATATGATGAGTTGCTTCTTTATATTTACAGATTCCTTGAGATCTTCCCTGAATAGTACTAGAAAATAGTCACTAAATAGTGTATCCTCTTTCTCTGGACACACCAGTATCAGTTCTCATATTATTTGATATTAACTATCTCAATTTTCTGTCCATAATGAAGACAGTGGCATAGAACACAATAAGAACATTTTACTTCCTCTGGATTTTTTTACTTAGGTCCAGTATTTTTCTAAGATAAACTGGAAAACTCTCAGATGCACAGGAATAGATAAATCCCATGATTATTAAGAAGGCTATAAAACTTATATACAGGTTTCATTTAGACTGACAGAAGTCTTTTCATTGACCTTAATGAAAACCAGAATCTGAAGAGGAGCAGGTTATGCAGATTTGCAAGATGGACCATACCCTTTCAAGACACATAAAATAGCATTATTTTGGATAAATTCTTCAAAACTAGAAGATATATAGTCTGAGAATGCATTTGAATTTCCAGAGAGAAGCAGTAGCAAAGACAGTTACACAGCAGTTACTTAAATCTATGTTTATTCCTTGCAGCTTGATTTTACTTGCTCATTATTCTTGTGATAATCTACCCTTAATTCCATTTATCTGAATATTTCAAGGGTCTTTAAACATTTTGAATAACCAGAAATGGGCTTCATGAGGTTCATGGATTTTAAGTCCACATGTGATGGGTAGATATAGCTTTCTTTCCTTAATTGTAAACCACTAATTTTCATCTACTTACTTACAGTCTTAATAATCTGTCTTCATTATATCACTTCCTTGGAAGTTCATTTTACTATGCCTCTACTCTTGCTAAGAAATTCTTCCTCTTATCCTTTCCTTTGGATTTACCCTATCATCTTCAATATGAAATTGCAGACCATGGGCTATCTTTCTTCATGCGTCTGGGTGAACAGTGCCAGGCACAGTAACCATGGTCAGCAGTCCTCCAAGTCTACTATCACCAGAAATAAAAAGTAAAGCTCTGCCTGAGTGTGTGGGCTACTTCCGACACCAGCACTGCAGTCTTTCGGAGGGTTAACTGAAGGCGAAAGAACTTAATGTAGCTCAATGAAATTATGGGTGTGCTCATTTTCACTTGGGCTATATCACTGAACACGAGGCTACATTCAGGGTTTCTTGTGATCAGACCAGTTCTGGAGGGGGTCAAACTCCCTGCTGCAATGTCAGCCTTTGAAATTGGAAAGTGCAAGGGAAGCCACAGGGAGTCAGGCCTCTCCCGCCGCGAAGGCGGCAAAATGGCCTTTGCTCTGTACATCTATCTTTTGATTATTGTGTCTTTTGTTCTCCTGTTAGTGGGCCTGGTCCTACCCACCTTCCCAGAGAAAACTAGTTTGAAGTCAAAGAATGTTTTGCTTTTCAGGACCAACAGGTTTGGGCTTTCTTAGTGGAGTGAAAAAAATTATCTTGATATGTTTTCTGTATCAAAATGTATTTTCATTTTATTTTCCTTGAGGATACATTAAGACAGTACTTAAGGAAGAGATAGAATTATCAAAAATACTCAAAATTGTTTGTATAATGTGTAGATTCATTACTCTCAGGGAATGTATACATTTTATAAAATAGAACACATCTAAAAATCCTAAGTATGCTGACATATCAGTAAAGTTCTTTAGTAAGCATAATGAACTGTGAAAATATCTGTGTGACAGTATTTGAACTCATATTTAATTATCATTAACTGGAATTAAATTTTCTGTTATTTTTGTAACAACCAACAATAAACATATATGAAGTGACAAGCCACTATACTACCTTTAACATCATATTTTAGAGAGGGTAGCCATACAGTGAACTAAGAAGTTAAAAAAATTATAGACCCTACTAGTATAGATTATTAAATAGTGATTTAAAAAGCTTTTTGCAAAATTTCTGTTGATTTGCTGAAGAACTTGAAGAGTTTTACTACTTATACTGAATTTCTAAAAAATTCTGTATTCCTCATGTGGAAGAAAAATTCACAGAGAAGGGGAGGTTATCTTAAAGCAGATTTGAAACTGTTTTGTCTACAAAATGAAAGGTTTGCTTTCTGCCTGGAAACTAAGCGCCAGTGCAGTAGTTTTTGTGTTCCTAAATGTAAAGCAAAGAGATCGATACTAACATTAATACAATTCAAAGGAGGCAGCGTGAATAAAAATAAGAATTAAAAAATGGAAATATATGCTACCTCAACTTATTACTAATACGTTTTTGCTTTTAGAATTCTTCTTTAGAAAATATTAAGAGCATAATTCACATCTCTAACTGAGCAGAACTCTATACAGAAAACAAGGTGGAAATACAAATGGAAATTTATAGCTCTTATATGGAGGGAGTGCCAGAGGATAAAGAGTATATTTTGGGAAGCTCTTGGCCCTTGGAACTCTCTAGCATCCTGGAGTAAGCAGAGAATGGGACACTCAAGGAAGTGAGCAAGGTAGAAAGAATCACAGCCTTTTTGCCTTTGCTCCCCAGAATGGGAAATTTTCAAAGGCATCCACCGTTGCTCATCCTGTTTTCAAATCAGTGTGAGAGGTTCGCACTATAGGCACCCCAAGAGTAAGAGGTTTTAATCTGAGACATACGTGAGCCAACAGCAAGGTATATATAGAAACTGATAATTGCACCTTAAAAATATATTTGCTGCATTTTTTCAGCTGCCAAACCCCTAAAAAATGGCATTGCTTCTGACCTGAAGTGAAAGCATCTTAAAAGAGAACTTGATCCTAGAATAGTATAGATGACCCAATTAGCAAAGTATAAGAAACCTGTTCTTACGTGAATATTTTAAAGTAAAATTCTGTGTGTCCATTCATCACATGTGCCTCTTTTATCAAATGAGACAAGTAAGCATTTTCAGGAGGTGGCACAGGTAATTTTAAGACAGATGTGCAAGGTAGATGTACTGCCTTTTGGAGGTGACATTTTTCTCTCCATTGATCACTAGGTTGACCCAGGATGAACTAGATCATGTTTTGATGTCTGCTTTGTAGATAAGTTGAGAAGAAATGTTTCTCAAGTTAGGTTTTTGCCATTTCTTTCTGAAAGAAAATATTCCAATGTTCCTATCACAGAGGAGTCATGGGAAATATTTTTCTTTAAGACTTACATTTCTCTTTCCTGGCAATATTTTTTAAATGTCCATTTGCCCTTCAGGAATCAAAACACATAAATCGCAAAAAAAAATATAATAAAAATGCTCAAAAATAATTGAAAATAGAGAAACATATTTAACCCAAACAAAATTTTCTCAGCAATATTAAAAATCCTCTCCACATTTTTTTTGCCATGAGCATATTAACAGTTTCAGAAGACCAGCTGTGTTGGAGTCCTAAGATATTGCATTTATTTCCCTCATTCATTTGAGAAAACCTAAAGAATTCTTATTATGATGTTGTGTCTTCATTAAATATATACATAAAATAGCAGGACATATTGAATAGGTCATATTAAATATTCATTTACAGCTATCATGGATTCACTAAAGAAAATCCATTTAAATAAAATGGATAAATAAAAAAAATTCTAAATTAAAATTATTTCAAAAACAACAAAATGTAAAATATATAAAATATATATACATTTTTCGCCCTTAATTTATTTGCTAAAATGGTGGTGAAAGAGACACAAGGCCTTGCAGGTTTTTTCCCATAATTTCCTGAAAAAGCAGCTGTTGAAACTAAGTCAATAACCTCAGGTGAGTTTTGCTTGCTAGTGTGGTAAAGTGTGCTGGTTTAGACTGGGATAGAGTTAATTTTCTTCACAGTAGCTGGTATGGGGCTGTGTTTTTGATGTGTACTGAACACAGCATTGATAACTCAAGGATGTTTTTGCTATTTCTGAGCAATGCTTGCACAGTTTCAGGGCCTTTCTCCCTCTCATCCCACGGGGCTGGAGGGGTACGAGAATTTGTGAGGAGACACAGCTGTGACAGCTGACCCCAACTGACCAAAAGGATATTCCATAGCATGTGGCAGCATGCTCAATATATGAAGTGAGGGGAATAAGAAGGAAATGGGATGGTTGGAGTGATGGCATTTCCCTTCCCAAGTAACTGCTGCATGAGATGGAGCCCTGCTTTCCTGGAGATGGCTGAACACCTGCCTGCCCATGGGAAGAGGTGAATCAATTCTTTGCTTTGCTTTGCTGTTGCATGCAGCTTCTGCTTTACCTATTAAACTGTCCTTATTTCAATACTCAATTTTTCTCATTTTTATTCTTCCTATTCTCCCCTCCATCCCACTGGGGCAGGGGGAGTAGGGGGAGTGAGTGATCAGGTGCATAGTGTTTAGTTGCCAGCTGATCTTAAACTGCAACATGAGGTTGTGTGGCTGTGTGTAGAAAACAGTGATTTTGACCACGTTTTAGTTTTAGCCTTAGCCACTCTTGATTCCACCGTCTTATTCCATTCTTGGGTGAAATGAAAACTAGTTCCAAAGCACAATTCTTGATTTGTTCTTGAAAATCACACTTTCAAATTCATCCTACTTCTTGTCTGAGACTGTTTCTTTTGAAATCCTAGGAGCAGTGCTACAGCAACTTACAAGGAGGGAAAGCATCTGTTAAGAAGTTAGACGAGCTTTAGACTGTCTTTTTCAAAACTGATTTCTAATGAATGCATCTCACGGGCACTTCAAACTCAGGTGAACAAAAAAGCACCAATTGGTAAACATACTATGAACATACCATAAATGGGGATCATGAAGATCTTTTCTTACATAGCTTTACACTTGATACAGAGATGTACTAAAACAAAACAAATAAACAAACAAAAGCCGTTTCCTGGCATTCATCCTCTGAAAAAACAGAGGGTTTCATTTCAGAGGTAGACTACCAGACCTTAGTCGTTTCCTCTGTGGTGATCATTTTTGTCTATGTTTGATATCTCCACATCAAAGTGCTAATGATGACAATGGGAATTCTTTATTTGAAAATTATGGTGTAATATATGGTGTAAATGGTCCACCCATACAAACTGTCACAGCTGTAGAGTAAGGAAAAAAACAAAAAAGAGCATTTACAACAGCAAAGGAGCTGCTTCACATAAATATGTTTTCTTTCTTTAAAGTGTCCTGATAGCATGGATGAACCCTGTATTTCCTTAAATTTCTGAATAAATGGGTTTTCCTCTCTCTATGAACAATTTATACAGTCCTTAAGGAAGAGCATTGGATCCTGTCCAGACTCAAATCTGTATGGTAGGTCTTCAACACCATTTTGGAGGCTTTAACTACTAAATAAATTTTTCTGATGAAATTATTTAGTCAATTTAGAAAGACAAGGAGTGCAGCTAGTTCCTTTTTTTTATTTCTTGATTGAGAAGGCTCATTTTACTGTTCTGAGAGCAGAGGAGTACTTTCTATTCTAACAAGTGAAGTATCCTGAGGAAAAAAAATAAATGCTTCTTTTTCCCTAAGAGAATGCCTAACCAAGATATTGTTTTTCTCAAAGGAAAAAAAAAAATATAGACAAAAAAGAGAAGTCCAAAGACTAGGAAATTTTTTGTAGAATTATGATAGCTAACAAATGTAGGAGACCTCTTGGACTAATTAGGACAAAGGAAGAATTACAAATTATGAAATAGGGCAATCTGTAGCAGAAAGGAAGGACCTTAAGACTTGCTTTTTTTTGCTATACATTCTACCTTTTTCTTAGTCAGAGGCTAAATAGCAGCATGTGGTGCAAACAATGGAATAAGTTGTCTTCCTCTTCCTAGATTAATCAAACTGAATTAAAATGTTAATAATAAATTTTAAATTTTAGAATTGAGACATTAAAACTGTGCTTTTTAATAGGAAAAGTACTTTGCAGATGCAACTCGTCCTAAATTAGTCATTTAAAATGTGTCAGTTAAACAGAACTTGAAAAGTTTCGAAGAATCACAGAATGACTGAGGTTCAAAGGGACATCTGCAGGTCAGCTCGTCAAATCCCCTGCTCAAGCAGGGCTACCTGGAGTCTGGTGTCCAGGACCATGTCCAGAAGGCTTTTTCATGTCTCCAAGGATAGAGACTCCACAACCTCCCTGGGCAACCTGTGGCATTGGTTGGTCACCCTCGAAGTGAAGAAAAGCACTTCCTAATGTTCAGAGGGAATCTCCTGTGTTTTAGTGTGTGCCCATTACCTCTGGTCCTGTTACCTGGCACCACCAAGCATGTTTATAGACATTGATGAGATTCCCCTGAGCCTTCTCTTCTCCAGGGTACATTGTCCTAACCTTTCTTTATTTATGAGGTGCTCCAGTCCCTTCATCGTCAATCTATTTTCTCTCCACTTATTCTTAAGAATTTTAAGTTTGTTAACACAGACATACACAATGGAGACACCACGTTTAGTCAGACTCACGTGCTGAAATGACCAGACTTCTTAAGACAACACTGACGTGACTGTACATTGCAAGTATTCATTTCTTCTATGTTTTTCTGACCTATTATCATATTTAACAGAGAAAGCTTTACTGGAATCTTTGGCATATGTAATGTTCAGCTGTTCCAAGAGTTTATGTTTTGAAATGTACTACCTTATTTTCTCGCTCTAGGGGATGTGCTTTCTCAATGTTTCAAAAGTTCAATCTTTTCATGTAATTCCCTTCTGATCACCACAAAGAATACACAGACACTTTCTTCTGAAATACTAGTTTGTTCTGCATCAGTGTATGATCTGGTCTTCTTTGAAACTCACAGGCTGAGCCATAGACAAAACCCAACCAAGTAGCTTTACTTGACCTCTCACCTTTGCAGAACTTCTACCTGGTAAGTGAAGACAGTGTGAATCCTGGTATCAGTGTCATAACATCTTTGGACTTTACAGCCCGTAAAAGGGAGAAAGAAGCAACATACCAGTCTGATATGGAACCTTTCTGTTTTAACATTTAAAATAAAGCCTTGACAAATTAATAATAATATGAACATATTAGAAGAAAATTATTGCAATCAAAGAACTTCAGAGATACATGAGAATTACTTTACTAGCAATTTGATGCTACATTTTTAAAATATTTTTTGAATCTAATAATATTAAAGCTCAATCACAATGAGATCTAAAAATTAAAATCCCAGCTTTTTTCTAAATGGTTATTTTGTTAGCATTATGCAAAAACAGACGAGGCATTGATGTACTTTTGCCTCATGCCTCATTACACATCTAAGGTGTGTATAAATGTGCACTACTTGATGCTCTGCCTAGCCTTGTCCAAATTACTTAAATGAAGGTTTATTGGGGAAACTATAGCAATAAAGACTGAGCTGCCGCTCTGAAGTAGTCCTGCAGTGTAAAACATTGCAGGAAGAGAACCTCAAGGAGGTTTTTAATGTGTTTCTTTTAACCTTGTATTTAAAAAAAAAAAATTGAAAAGTGATAAAACAGTAATGCTTAAAATAAGAAATAAATGAATGCATAGAAATACACAATGCCCTAAAGTTTCCAGCAGTGCTGCAAAGGTACTGCCATGTGAACATTGCCATCTAATGGTTTTTGAGGCGTTAGTTGTCACAACAATTTAAAAAAATCAGTTAAGCTTCATTCCCATGTTGTGGCAGAGCAAATATCTGAACAGTATTAGGAACATTAACAATATATTTATTAGTAGGATCCTGCATTTTCATAATTTAGAGAAATGAAATTTTATATATAATTTTATAGGATTTGACACTGTTCTTATTTTAATATATAACATTTAAAGTTGATTGCACCATGTAATAATCACACAGATATTTATTTGTTTTAAAAGTAAACTGCAACCACTTCAACATTGAAATCATAAAAATAAAAATATCTTTGAAACTATAAATAGAAATATTTTTTTGATCTAGAGATCAAAAAAAATAAAAGGTCAGAATGGGAAGATAGAGATGATACTGACGAAGCAGAAAAGCAAGGAAAAACCTCTGAAGTAGAGTTTATCCCATTCTTAACTGAATGTAAAAACTGAACCACAAGAACTGAAGAACTCTTACTTCTTCCCTACTTTTGATGTCTAACTTCTTATTCTATCTTCCTTTAATAATAAAATACATATAGAGTGGTTTTACTTCATGATTTTACTTTAAGTTGATTTTGGCTATGCAGCCATATTTTCAGTGTAGTGATCTTCAAGGAATTAAATGTTGAAAAACCCTTATATACAGCAAGAATTCTACAGTAGGAACATGTCTCAGTTGCACTAAGATGGCTTAGAATAAATAGAACAAGAAGCTTCCTAAGGAACTTTAAACCATCTTCTAGAATCCAGTATTCCTGTCACAGAATTCTGTAAAACCTATAGGGTTGACAACATACTCTTAAACCATACTGCATTTTTTTTCTGCAGGGGAAAAATAAAAACCAGAACTGTAGTCACAAAAAACCCCACAAGGATGATTGCTGTAATAAAGCTACAGACCATGTTTTATAAAGCTATAAACACGAGCTTCAGCCACAATATAAGCTAGCTGTCTTTAGCCTGCTCACCAAATATATACATTTCCAGAGCCTATAAAATATCTCTGAGCTTCTGACTAATAAAATTCCAAGCTATAACCCATGCAGTTCAGGTAACGCAGTGAACATCTAGCAATGATGTGTACTTGATGCTACTGACACCTATGTTGCAATATCTCGAAGAACTTTTACAGCGTTTAATGTATCATAACTAGAGACAACCTTGCTCTTGAGGACTTGAGCTGTGCATGCAAAATTCCTTCACAGCATTTCTGCTAAAGGGCCTGCAGTCCTCTGCTCTCCTTAAAATGGAGAACTGCCACTGATGTTGGAGAAATAAGAAAAACTATATACATATTAAAACAAAATAAAAAATTAGATGTGGTTCACATCTGCCGTACCATAGAAATGAAGGTCTGGAAGATATTTTAAGAGATCAGAAATTATAGAGGCAGACCATTCTCTAAACTTACAATACAAAAATTCAGTGAAGCAAGTTCCACAGTCTTACAGTGTTGCACCATTCTCAAACTTAGAGTAACATTTCTCATACTAAAAATAAACCTGTTTCTTCCTTTGGATTAAACTAGTGTCTTAAGCTTTTTCTCTATACTTACCTGTTAGATATAGGTATGATCATTCCAAAGAATTACATCTTAATCATCTTAAAGATCAAACAGTGCAGAACAGGCTTTCTCTCTGCCTGGTTCATGCTTTCCAAATATTTTATTACTTTTTATTTCTGTTCTCTGAATTCTGTCTAAAGCTTCCATGTCTTCTTTAATACCAGGTGCCCAAAGTGGAATGAGGACTCTGTGTGAGGCCTCTCCCATTCTGGTCAGAGTGTGACAATAAATTCCTCCCCATGGCTCACATATAGTGTTGCTGTTAAAACCTTCAGAGTGAGGATCAAGTGTTTTGTGGCACACAGCATGGATGACTCATTTTTGTGTTCAAGTATGATTTCAAAATTATTTTCTCCAACGCTGCTCCCTATCCAGGTTTTCCTCTGGCTGGGGGCTCCCACCAGGTAGCAGGTAAGGGGCTGACCATCCAGGGGCCATTACACTCCCTTCCAGGAGCAGGGCACCAGGGGCACTGGGGCAGCCCAGCCCTGGGCATTGGGCACCTCCCCGGGGATGGAGATAGACTGAGGCCAGGCTGGGACATCAGGTCAACAAGATGGGGTCAGGCTCAGGATCAGCAGGAATGAGGCCAGTCAGGCCTGAACAGCTCCCAAGGATGGGAAGGGGGCTCACCCCCACTTCTCCCTAAATTCTCCCGCCTCTTTCTTCTCCCAGCATTCCCCAGCAGCCGAGTTCAAGGCCACAGACCCAAGCTGTATCAGAGCTGGCCAGTGCAGGCTGCCAGCCCCTTTCAGAGGGTTTGGATGCACAGATATGTTCCATGATGCTATCCCTTTCAATTCCACCTAAAACTAATTCCCACTTTGACCAGAAATGACCAAAACCTTCTCTTTGTCTATGGTTTTGTGACCATGTTGTGCACTATCTTCATGGTAATTTCATCACCATAATGAAATTTTGATTCATTATTACCACTCATTTTTTCTGCTGAGCAGAAACAAAACAAGCTGAAGAGCCTTGTTAGGTTGAATAGAGTATTTCTTGTTTGCCCTCCATTGAACAAGGAAGTTATGGTCGCAAAGACAGAGGTCACCCCCGTTTGCAGCAAGAAGTTCAAGGAGTTTTCATTGGTTTATCAGGCTCCAGCTGCTCAGAGGTTGATGGCTTGGCAGGCTGCTTTAGCATCCTGTTGGGAATCACAGTCTGACCAGCAGTTCTGTGACAGGTATGCAGGCAGATGGATTTCAAGGTAAAAGACTCTCCTGAAGCAAGTGTTGCTAAGATTTGGGAGTGACTCAGGTGAGTGAGTCGTGTTACCATCAGCCGTCACCATCTTATGAGTCAAGCAAATAAACTGTAATGACGCATTTTGGAAACCCAGGCACTGGGCAACAACTGCATAGCTTATGGTTTCATTCCTGTCTATTACAGAAAAAATATAAAGCTTGAATTCAAAAAGGCTAATAATATTCCTTTTTAAATAGCAGTAAGTCACTGTAGGTGAGTCAGTTAAAGAATCAGTACGTCACTAATGCTGATACGTAAGAAGTGAAATCTATTGTTTTTATGCCCAGATTGTTTACTCAAAATCTTATGATCCCCCATGTTTTTCCACTGATCTCCACCTTTTTTTCTGGCATTCCTTGTGACCTCTCCAACCTTTACTCCTTATATTAAAATTTTTGCATTCGTTATTCCTTCCACCTATACCAGTTCTATATCAAGACCTTCTTCATTTCCCTCTCTTACGATCTCATGGGTTTTTAATTAACCTTCATTGTGAAAGCACTATTTGCCTTTTCCTGTACCACTCACTCGAAGAGATACTATTTTATGAAGTCATAAGCCAGGGAACTTTCATACACTTGAAATAAATATTTAATTCTCCTTCAAAATAGGAAAATAAAACCTATAAATAAATGTTTCTCACAATTCTCTGAGGGTCTCTTGCCCTTAGTGAAACACCCTAAAGTAATGCAGTATCTTGATTAATGCTGCCATCTAGCGTCCATTGAAGAAATTAAAACTCCTTGACCTACTTAAGACCTATTTAGCTCTTTCCTAGATTCAATTACTTCAGAGCAGACATTCAGCGAAGTGTGTAAGGAGATAGCTCCAAAACTGTCATTTAACATTATATTCTGGTTTCATGTGATGAATTTACAGCTTGTGCCCAACAGTGCAGTTACTAGAAATATTTTTGGGAGTTTGTCCCATGAAGGAGTAATAAGATAAAACAAACATAAAATAAATCAACAATTCTGTTATTTAACAAAAATAAGAATATATTTGTACAAACATTTTGTATATATTTCATTTTCTCGAATATCTTTCCCACCATCAGTTTATACAAGAAAGATTTGTTTTGGGGTTTTTTTGGTTTTTTTTATAATCCGTGAAAAGAAAGAAATTTACAGACAAATAAGTACCATTGATTTCAGTGGATCAAGACCAGACCTATCTCAAAAGCTATAAAACTATTTCAAAGATACGGTTTTATTTCAGAATGAGTGTTCCAATATTGTCAGAGTAAGAAATCTGTCTTAACAATACATGAATGTTATACCTTTTCTCCCAGGATAACTTCATTTGTGTCTACACTTGTAGTTAGAATACTCTCAGGAGTTTTAATGGTATCCCCTTTTCTCCACCGATTTTATAGGTAGTCAGATATTAGCTTTAAGAAGACTGAGTCCTAAAACTTGAAAAGCCTTCCTCTAAAAGAATTCCCTTTTTCACGACTAAGATACTGTGGCATAGATAAGAGTATTTGCCTACCAGCCAGTCCTGCACTGCTTGCAAGTGTTTTATGTCAGTGCATGGGATGGCAGGCAGATAGTTTGGGGGACTGAGGAGGGACAGAAATGCTCTACTTCTTGGGCGTGAACTGGCTGAAAGACAATAAAAAAGTTACATCTCTGAATTAATATGAAACCCTGAGCAGAATCTATGCTTTATCCGCCTAAAGAGGATATCATTTGTTCATTCCAAAACCTACTCATCACTAAGAACATTGTTGGTCTTCCTCCTGTATTTCCTTGATGACTTCCCTAGAAATTCAGTCTTTACTCCAAGTGCTGTATTAGTAAGCAACATAGATATTGCCAGTGCAGGTGCTTGTCACCACAAAGTCATCTTCACTAATTCATAGACCTAGAATGAAAAGCCTTGTTCTCATATACTTCTGTAGAGTAAATAGGATGGTTTTATAGAATTACACTATGCCTTAATGTAGCTATAAGCCTAACTGTTTTAGATGGTTTTATACCTAGTCACAATACTGTGAATCATTATCACTGTGCTAAGCAGCTCCTACAAAATAACAAGGGTAAAATAGTTCAGTGCATTTAATAACTAGGCTTTTATTCAGATATGTTGTTTTATTCCTTCCTCCCTGACTACCATCAAAATAAAACTAGCATTAGGAACAGTTCACAGAAAAGGGAATGCAAAAATGGCTTTATCTATACCTAATTCTACCATTTTATTCACAGTGCTGAGAATCAGCTGACAAAAGAGAGAAATTGTTACAAGCTCAGACAGAGGACTGGATGAAAGGGGTGAAAAATATCTCAACCATATAAAATCTAGTCAAAGATGTGATGCAATATTGAGAACTTTAGCATTTAAATGAGGATACTGAGATTAGTAGATGAATTAGTAAATTAGTTGAGCTTAGTAAATTAGTTCCTAATGAACTGAGAGTCCAAAGTAAAAGGGGCAACAGGTTTTGCAGAATGTGAAGTTTCACCATCCAGATTGAAAATAAGCAAAAAGTAGATCATTCTTGAAACTGATTTATTTAACATTCTGACTATAGGAGCATCACATTAAAAGCTGTGAGCTGTAGATGTATTTTGAACATGTTGTAAAGGCTGAGGATATTCAATACTGGTATCAGTATCAAAGGGTGGGCTAGTGAAAGGGGAAATATAGAACTAATAAAGGTTAGATGGTGCATTTAGAGACTTATACAAGAAAACTTGTATTGTGAACTGAAAATTTACCAGCCTTAAAATGACAGAGAATGAAAAACAATTTTGTTTCCCTGGATCCTGTGAGTTGCCAGTGTAGTAAAACCAAAGCAAACACAATCCTTTACAACTAAGAAATTATTAATTCTGCTATCCTGAGGAGAATTTGAGGAACCGTACATAATTCTGATTAAACTGTTGAAAAGAGATGAACAAAATTTGAAATAAAGAGGAGATCATATGGGCTTAAGAAGAAAAGAAGCCCCAAAGACCAGGCTTGCCTAGTTTAGTGAAACAAAGGTTGAGAAAGGATATAATTCATGGTCCTTTGCTTCTCTTACTGGGGAAAAAAGTGAACAATGAGAACATAAGTGAATGTCATTTCTTGTGATTAAAACCAGATATATGCTGTCTATTCTACTTTCTTATCTTCCACTGAAGACAGAATTCCGGGGGAGAAGAGGAAGTAAAAGGCTAGTGATTTTGGTCTGTCAGAATGATCCCCGAGTGATCATTCCAACAGGCATCACTTTAAAACCATTTGCGGCTTTTCTATAAAGCTATTTCTTGCACTGTGCTACTAGGATCTTGGGGCTTTCCCTCTTCAGCTGTGCCTACCATGAGCTGAATCACAATATAAATGTATAATTTTATCAACTAATGTCACACATTCTGGTTGCAGATCTCTCAGCTAGTCACCTAAGGCTCACTTCACAGTCAACAAAAAAAAATGGGACTTACAGGCACGGTTTATCTGCCTTATCTCAAATTTGTGCTGCAACATCAGTTAAATGGGATCCCAGAAGCGCACACTGAATGACAAGCTGAGAAATGGACTCAAGCTGAGCAAGTGAGATGAATTTGACTCTGTGTTTCTAATATACACATTTTAAAACAGAGGCCGTAAGGGGTACCACACTCCCCAGATACAACAGACTCAGGAGAAAATGAAAGCCACTCCGTGACAGAGATGCAGAAAGAACTCAGAACAGCTGTGGTTTGAGCCATTTATTTGATGCATATTTTACTAAGAACTGCACATGGTATCTGCAATTCTCACAGAATGAAAAATTTAGATCCAGAATGAATGCAAGGACTGAAATTATTTAGGGAGTCCTTTTATCATCATCATAAGCTATCATCATGAGAATACAACTGGAATCAGTTTCTGTGAATCAGCAAATCCAAAGCAGTGAATGTAGCTATGCATGCACTTTGGGACCGTATTATGCCTTTTATAATTTTTGTTTACCACTTGGCATTCTGAAGTATCATAAAAAATCAACGGCCTTCACCATTCGCTGTACCGGGCTCTGAAATGCTGCAAAACACTATAATGAGCAAGAATGAATACTGCCCAATTAACTTCATTTATAGAAACATTCTGTCCTTGAAAGTTCATTACACACAGACTATGCTTTTGATATTTTCCTTCTTTTATGCACAGATTGCAAAGGGGTGAACAATTTTCTGTGTTTGTAGCTGTGATCACAAATTATTTTAACCTCCTTTTGTTAGCAGTGTGTAAACAACAATGCTAATGACTATGGGTTGACAGAAAAGCATATAAATGACAACTTTCTTCTGCGGGGAATTGTTGTTTAATCAAATCTAAGATGAATAATAAAATTACACTGAAAAATATAGTCCGTTAATATTCTAACAGTTATCAATAACTAATAGTTGTTCCTTTGTGTAGCATAGAGGCTGTAGGTCAGTGGAACTCTCATTTTACATTGGATTTTTTTTCTGAATTCAATAAAAACCAAAATAATCACAATTATCAAGGGGAAATGAGCATAAACAAGTGCTCTGTAGATAAAAGTGATTAAGTGGGTATCTCTCCATTGTCTGTTTCAAGAATTTTTGGGGGCTACAAAGTCGTATTTTCTGGCACTTTATTTTTTATTTTGAGTAGCACATGAATTTTCCTTAGGTAATTTATTTTCCTAAGTTAATTTCTTATAGTGTCCAGTGAAGCTCAGAAAGAAAAGTTATGGTTTAGTGAATACAGTGACTACTTAGGTTGCCTCTGAGATTTTTAACTGAATAAAATTCTATAACCTAATAAATAAGGCAACTGTCCTTAAAATCATATTCCTTGAATTTCAAAGAACTGATTGGCTTTTATTGAATTAAGTTGACTAAGATATACTACTTTATGAAGTTACAAAATATGACATGCCTCCAAGTAGTAAATGACATCTGAAACTGAAAAAAAAAATCTTCAGCATCAAGTTTTTTATAATTTTTGAAAAAATTAGTTTCTGAAATACTGAGAATAAGAGTTCATCAAAATAAAATATGTTCATGTGAGATACTGTTGTACTACTGTAGAACAGTATATCTCCATAAGCAAAGTGACCCAGGCATTCAGTTCCTCCAGTATCAGTAACAGAGTGCTTGTTTATGTCAGCCGAGGAGTTGATCTAATATATGAAAGTCATAAACTAAAATATTCAATTGTCTTCTCTCTCCCAAGTTGTCTAGTGAACAATGGCCTCACATATTTAAAAAAGAAAAAAAAAACTAAAAAGCAAAAAAGGCCAACAATTTTATTCCTTGCATTTCATGATATGAATGCTGTAGGGTTTTTAATAAGAACACTTTTAACACTGGGAGAGAAGAATGGATCATACAGGACTAGTAATGCTATTTTTAAATGTCCTAAAATCACCAGCCCCTTAGCTCCAGAGAATCTAAAGACCAGCTTTGCTTCTGATACCAACCCAAATGCATTTACATGCACATTTTTCCAGATTTCCTGTTGATCTAAGAGGTTGGTAGGTTTTTTTGAGATTTTTAGTATAAATAACATCCTGAGTGTGGGAATTTTCTTCATCATAAAGTATTTTCTAATTAACAAGAAGAAATTTAGGGGGAAAAAATCCTTAATCTTGCAATTAAATTTTTAAAGAGCAAATTATTCAAGATTCTGCATGTGACAAAAAAAAGAGAAAAACTAGGAACTTACATTTCAGTGTTCTGAACTGACTGTTAAAGCTATTGATAATGTCTTGAATCCTGGAAGTTTTCCCACACTTACTTTAAGACTGGGGGTTATGTTAATGAATAAAACTGTCAT
>VXAY01003240.1:97310-172467 GCA_013399855.1 Oxyruncus cristatus | reverse complement strand
ATTCTATGATTCTATGATAACCCCTTTAGGCATTGCAGAGGGAAAATCTCCATAGATATAAGTATAGCTATCTGAACGTCTTCAAAAATCTGGCCTGCTCATTAAGCCAGCAAGCTCTCACATCTCCAAGCCTCTTTCTGAAAATGAGGCTAGGCCCAGACCCACAAATGCATTTTCTCCTGAACTAAATGGAAAATAAACCCACGGGTAGCAGACATGGTAAAGGGTACTCAAGGTGAAATGGTTTCACTAGGAGAACTGGGTGGAAATTTTGGCTTTGAAGTATCTCAATATGTTCATGGGAATTGACCTCTAGACTTTATGCGCAACTGGTTCTGGGGACATTTTAAAATTATTCTAACAGTGGGGGGCACAAGCATGAAGCTTCTGCAGTTTTCTCAGTCTCATTTAGGTAAATATGCTTTACTGAAATAGGATCTGCAGAACCCTGTGATCTTCAGATGGTCTTCTAATATCACCTTGAACCTGCACTGGAAAATTTTTTAGATTAGGAGGGGAGGAATTTGACCTCACTTTTATAAGGTAACAGAAAGCTAGTCTATTCTTTAAGACCTTAAATCTCAACAACTTTACTTTCTTGTTGAGTTTCTTCTCTTAAAGGAAATTAATTTCTGTGTGTGAAGAATGGGGAAAAACACACTGGAAGAACTCAGAAATTCAATTAGTAGTGTAAAGACAGCCTTTTCTGCCACTGGAAAGTGCAGGATTTGAGAGAAAGCATGAGAGGATGAAGGAAACAGCTTTATTTGTTTCATAAGGACTTTAACGCTAAATACCATGGGAGTTATGAGAACGGAGCCATGCTACAAACAGGCTTTCAGCACATAATTCATTGTCTTGTTCATTAAGGTCAGGAGAAAATAGACAGCACATTGCACGGCAAATATGTTATAAGCTCAAACAAAACCACATTAGACAAATGCATTACAAGGAGGGAAGTGATTCAAGTTGTACATTATCAGGCAATACTGTGGGAAAAAATACTATCGTACTTCTCATCCAGTCACATAATGTACTGCTACTGTCAATGCCCACAAATAATGTTAGAGTCTTTACAAAAATCCACCCCATACCTCCCTGGATTTGCTCACATCCATAATTAGTTTCATGTTACGACAAGGCAGAGAGTTCTGCCATGCCTCTCTGAAAGTCTCAATGTCACAGCTCCATACATTATTTAAATAAATTAATGGGCTTAAATACAACATGAAAATAGGTCTATCTGGATAATCTTAATATAATAAATCATATGAGCTCTGGGCATTTTTTGGGAGTATGATGTCATCAGAACCCTTCAATTATTTTACTCTCATCTATTATTCTATATATTAACAGAGAAACAGCTGTCATTCTGATGAATGTTCTCAGGACATTCAAAATAATGGCATGTAAAAGTACAGCCAAAATACTTGGCGTCAACTGAAACTCATTACTGGAGTTCACCATCGTGATCAACTTTTAATGAATTATGATCAATTTTCAGTGACCATTTATAATCTCATATTGACTGGCACACTAAATCTTTGACAGAATAGCAAAACAGGGCTAATGCCAATTGTTGTCAAAGTCTGTTGTTGACTGATGTCTCTTCTACACCTTGAAAAATTAAAATACAGCAAACTGCGACAGGCACTGATTCCCAACCAAGGGATTGTTCTAACTGTTCTTGCTCTAAGAGTAGGAAAGGTACTGAAGTGCAAAATGAAAGTGTTAAAAACTTTTCTTTGCTAATGTTCCACATGTTCATAATATAGAAATAATTCAAATTTTGGAGGCAATGGGATTGATTTTCCCAATAAAAGAGATAATTTCTATCCGGCCAATATTATGTTGACTTTATTGGGGCATTCTCTTAATTTGAATGTCTCTTCTTTCCTTCTTTTCATATTCGTGTCTTTTTTATTCATCAAAATTCTCTTTGATTTTATATTCTTAGTCTGTTTAGTTTCACAACAGATAGGTGAATTCCATGACCTATTGTTGCTATTGAGATAGTTAGACTTTTAATAAACAGGCTCACCTCTTTGCATAAATCTTTTGAAATACTCAAGTAAAGTCATTTGGTCTTGGAACAAACAGTTGCAAATCAGTTCAGCATTTGTTTTCATCCAGGTGGATTTTTATAGCCAATAATACTAGATGCAGGCTAGCCAGATACCTCAGCAAAGATAAAATCCTTCAAAGCCTCTTACACAAGCTCTTATTGACATGGTAGTGGTTTTTATTCATATTACATGTATGTAAGATAAAACTTTTTAATAAATAAGTTCAGAATTTACGTATTTATTGGAAAAACCTAAGTGTGCCAAAGTCAGTGTACTTAACTCGACTGCAGCAAGTCTCTTAAACTTGAAAATTGATGATGGCAGTGATTTCTATAGCACTATTTATGGTTATGAACAATCTTAGCCCAATCCAAATTCCAGTGTATTCACTCTGTGTATTCCCTCCTAAAAGAGTCTTTTTCTAATGCAGTATCTGAAGCTTTTGTTTAATTGGTCCTGATGGAGCTAATCCAAAAGGAGTTTAATTTACATATTTCTTTAACCATATTGCCAACAAAACCACAACCTTCTTATAAGGAAGTCATTACAAAAACTTCAAATGTGCAAGAGAGCAGATTGACGCATGCTGCAAAAAACCTGACTTTTATGTATATTTATTTTCATGCTCTAGAGTGTAGGAAACAGTTAAGAATGAAACAATTTAGCCAAAAAAATCCTACCTGAGTGGTCAGCAAAAGAGAGGAAAATCAGCGATAATTCCTCTGATTTCCCACTGCCAGTATTATGCACTTTAAAAATATACTTGTTTATAAGAAAACTAATTGGTTTCCTCTTTTCTGCAATTGTTTTACTGATATTTAAACTCATCTAAATGTTTGGAGTCCACCATACCTTTTGATAATGAGTTTCCATGATACACTTATGCACAGTAGGAAAAAATACTCCTTTTATTCATTTGTAACCTATTGCCTCATCACTTTCTGCTACATTCCCTTCTTTCTGCAATGTGTGAACAGTGATTAATGCTTAACTTCATCTTCTTTATGCTATTTTTAATTTTATAGCACTTTAATCTTCTTTTCCCTCAATTGTTCTTTTCCAGGAAGACCATTACAGGTGTATTTGCTATTGCAAAATCAGGGAGCATCTCCTTTAGCTCAAATGGTTTTGTTTGGACACAATACAACAGCATGAAATCAGATTTCTATGTTCAGGTTAGCAACACAGGAGAGAATTTCATACTGCTGGACTCTGTTTTTGTGTCCTGTGAACTGTCAAAGATCAGCTGTAGCTTTGTTATGTACTATTGGATTTGATATTGTATAACTATTACTGCCACCTACTGCACTGTGAAGTTCTTTCTCATTAATAGCATGCATCACTGTGTCAACCTGAGGAGGCTGCCATAGATTTGTTAAAATATCCATTATGGATTATTATGTGGAAAAGCATGTGGGCCATAATGTTTTATTCAGCAAAATTATCTCACGGGTACCTGGGGTTTGAACGAGGTGCTTAAGGAGGAAGATTTGCTTGCTGACAAATATCTTCCCTTTTTTGTGTGTATTAAATTAATGGGAACCATATGGTAAAGTACAGAAAAAAACCTGTGTTAATATCCCTTGCTAACTACAGCCACCTGTTATAATGGCCAGACTAATAGCAGGCCTGTTGGTGGTTGCTATTAACATATTCAGGGCCATTCTAAGCTTTTTTTTTTTGCAGTCATAGAGAACTGTATGTCATTCTCAAAACTGAAAATCCTGTGGCTAGTTGTTTTGCAGATCCTCAAGGGCAATATGAGGTAGCCGAACATAACCTTCCTACCTAAAAATCTGCTTGATTTAGTTTTTAATCACCTTATTATAAGTCATTTTTGTGTGTTTATATTACAGTCAGCTTTGGAGGCTCACACTCACTAATTCTTGAGTTTTGACATGAATGTGTTACTGTGAAGTTTTTTTTTCAACTGCCATTGTATTTCACCACCTTCTCTTTCTCTGTGCCCTATTCTCTTTGATTATCCCTTAGCAAATTTGATTCTCTAATTTCAGTTGCTTGTCAACATGCCAAAAAGCAGTGGATTGACTGGTAAATTAATAATTGGAACCCATTGAAAATGTGAACTCATCCTTTATAATCACATCTGTTCCATCAGTCTTGTTCTTGTGATAAATAGGCTGCAAAATAATTATGTATAATGGGTTTCATGTACTAGTTAACCATTATTATTAATGTAAGCAACATGTTCTGCCCTATGTATTTGAAGCAGCAGTTGTTCTTCCCCATCAGATTTACAAGTCACAGGGGTGAATCTGTGAATGAAAAGGGTAAAATCAGTTATAACTCCTTTTTATCTGCTTGATTGCCTCTGCTCCTTAAAGGTCCACCAAAATCTATTTTGAAAGAAAAACATCAAGTTAGGAATTGTTAAAACTATCAGAATCAAGCATGTGGTTGGATTATAGCCTTACCAATAATTCAATTACTGCTCAGACACTCTACCCTGTGAACGGCAGCAGTCAGTGACAGTACTGAGAAAGAAAGATTTCAGACCCTGTACAGGATACAGCTGAAGAGTCGGGGAAGAGATCAAAAAAAACATCCTGAGTGTCTTGAAGAGAAGATATTATCTCAGTAGATTGCATGATAAAATGCATTCTTAGGACTCAAGCCAGGAAAAGGCTCCCTTTCATGAGGAATAAAAAGACATTAAAACATGCATACCCTTAAGAATTTGCCACTGGACTTCTGGAGATGAAGCATGTGTCACTGTTGAACTGATCCAGTGTGGTTGGATCAGTTCTTATGAGTCCCTCCTCATGCGTGATCTTCAGGATCCTTGTATTCAGGACCAGATTCCCAAACATTTAGTGATTGGTGTTGAGGTTAGGCCATTAGCTTTTCAACAATTTGTTTCAAGATACTGCTTTCATGGATAATTTAACTCACTGAAAAATGACAATTTTCCAGAAGATTTTAGGGAAAAAAACATTCTTCCTATTCAGTTCACATCACAGTATAGGCCTGCATCTAATGACCATTCAGTTCAACATCTGGAGTTTAGGATACGGTGCCACTTAAATAATTGTAATTGTCATGTATAATAACTATTGATCACAAATATTTCTTAAACTTGATTTTATTTTAGTTTTTGTAATGCTGGCATAGCACGGAAGTGTGAGCTGGAAGAGGGGGGCAGGCAATTCTGCGTAGGTGTCCAGCAGCCTTGTGTGAATTGGGCAGCTCAGGTTTGGAAGCCCCGTATCTTTATTTAGATTGAACTGCACCTCAGAAGGTAAACACAGGGAAGGAAGAGAATTTCTAATGGCAGTCCCAGCTCCCTGAACTATTTATCCATTTTACATCAGCTGTAAGAAAGAACAGAGAGAGATTTAGGGACAAAGACAGGAATCTAAGCTTCCTATCTCCAATTGTCTCTTTTCACCTTGAAACTTGAGTTAACTTCTGTCTCAGAACTTGTGCTAGCTGGAGGGATCAAATTTTCAGTGAGACCCATACTGACAGAATTACAGATAGATATTTAACTGTGTCAGAGATAAATTTGTTTAAATTTTCATTAATTATTGTCTGCCTTTGTTGATGTTTCTTCATCATACTGGAAACTGTAGATAACTTTTCTTGGCATGTAATTCTTGTCTTTTAATGTACAGAGGTGTAGAGGTGTTAGATGCTTAACTCAGGCATATAGATTCTACTCAATAATGAATCTCCCTGGTCTATGACCCCTTTTTTGAGCTGTCCTTCTGTAGATACAAGTACTATTATCCTTGCTATAACCTTAGAGAGTTATTATAAGTACATTCAGGATCGTGATTTGCTTGGTAAATAATAGAACCTACACAATATAACAGATCTCCAGAGGGGAACTGGATGAAATAATTTCTAATTTTTTTTTGCAATTTTTGCATTTTGTTATAAAAATAAATGAACACGTCTTTAGTGATGCCAAAACACTTTCTGAATCAATTTCAAGTCATTGAAATGTTTGTATTATGGAAAAAATGCCATGTAGAAAAAGTCAAACTTCAGTTTGACATTTGCAGTTTGAATGTCTAATTTACTATTAGGTTGAGAAGTAGTCTTTTGTCTTCCAAAAGTTTCAGTTCTGTTTGAACTAAAACAAAAGGTAACAATCTTTTTCATCTGAAATAAGGTTGTTTTTTGGTTTTTCCCAGTTTCTCAAATTTCCATCTTTTCCAAGACAGATAATTGTTTCAGGTTGTCTGCAAAAAACATTCAAATTTGATATTTTTGGAATTGCTAGGTACCCAAAATATATAATGTATTGTGAATCCCAGTCAGTGGCTGATAATGTCTGACAGTTGTGCTGTACAGTTTGCTGTCCTTCTAAAGGTTTATTATTTCCTCTGTTTTCCAGTATGTGAATTTATTACAATGACATATTACTGCTAAGGACAGACAATTAAGAAATGAGGAGTAAAGTGTCTCCCCTCTTCATAAGAGTAAGTAATATTATATTCCTGCTCCAAGCCAAATTCCCTAAGGAGCACTTTATTTAAGAGAATTATAAGATAAATTATTTATAAGTGTAACTGACTTCCTAAGGTAGTTTATCAATAGTTACCAAAATAAAAATATGGTAGACAGCAATACTACAACTTTTTCTTCAATTATGTTGTACGTAGTTTTCATTGTTGTTATAGATTCAGCTCTGTTTCTTTTTTATGTATAAACAGAGCATTTTATCATATAATATTTTCTTCAGATATTACAATATTTTTACATGAGTTAGTTTTAAATGTATATTTCCACCTTCATTTTATCAACAACCTTGTGTATGCAGGCAGAGACTGTTATTACTGCTTCCAATTTCTTTGCTATTTGCTTAATAGCAGGTTTCAGTTGATGTGACCTTTTACTTGATAAAAGAAAATACAGCCAATGGATTGCTATCGTCAATAGGATACAATTAACCAGGCAATGATTTAATGAAAGAATAATGTCAGAAGAACTGTGTTGGAAAAGCTATTTTAAGACTTGGAGACAATTTTATGCAAAAAGCATATGCAGAAAGTAGTGATTTCATTAGCATAGTGCTTAGGAGTTGACAGCAACCTTGATTTTCTTCTCTTTTCTCTAATTTTATGCTTAAGTGATCATTGAGCTAAGTGATGTGGAAAAGAGAAGTACCTCTCCTTTGTCTTTAAAAGATGAAACAAAACATTTAAAGAGTAAAAGGAGGTTTCAGTTATCTGCTTTCCCAGATTACTGTAGTTGCCAAATAATGAAAGCTGTGACCTCCAATAAATGCGGCATGACCTTTGGCTTGCTAGCTAAGTAGAACCTGATCCAAAGAGTTCTAAGCAGGCAAAGAAAAGATACCCTGAGCATTGGTTTAAAGGGCACTATTTTGTAAACTTCATGACCTTTCTTTTGAATAAAACAGCTCAAAGAAAGTAATCAATGGTATCTTGACATGAAGAAAAAGAGACTTCATTATGGAAATATTTTGTGTTTATATTACATATAAATACTACATACAAAGCTTTCATGATCCCTTTTTAATTCCTTTACTATCTCATCTTTGGTATTACTTTTTCATTCATATTGAAAACATCTCTCTCCTCATATTCATCCAGAAAGACTTAACGTGTCATCTCACAAAAATAAAATACAGTTGGACCAAGGACTTTTCAAAAATTATTCATTCATAAGCTTGTCTTAAATCAACTGTGCATTTATTAAACTCTTCTTCAGGCATATTTCCTGTTACTTTTATATTGTATAAATATTATGGCCAGACAACAATATTCTTAGTTTAGCCTTTTGTTGTAATAAGAATTGCAAGTAAGCATGACAGTCCAAAAGGCTTTCACATTAAGAAGTTGAATGAGAAAACATAGCAGAGATACAGAAAGATGAAATTAAAAACCTCTGCGTCCTGAAGAAGAATCAGTTATGCTAAAGGCAGTTTGTGCTGGCACAGGGATTGTGTCGATCTAAAAGGAACACGTTACCTCTCCTATAAAGCACAATGGGAGCCATGGAGAAGAGAATGTAGATTAAGTGACTGATTTCAATAATAATGTCAAAAGCCAGGCCACAGAAAATAACACTCCAACTAAGTATTAATAAGATCATATTTAAAAATAAGAGTAATTTCAGGAAATAAAATAGGAATTATTGTTGTGCTAAAAGAGCACACTGTTAGTCAACATTTCTTTCCCCTCTAAAGGTATTGGGTCCATTCCAGGCATTCAGAGCATGGAGGCTTTGAAATGCCAGTTTCAGACTTCCTAATCTGTACAAAAACATATGGAAAATAAATAGGGGCAAAAAAATATGAGCAAACCATGTCCAGAAAACCATCTTATGTGCTTTATTTTGCCCCTCCTATTCCAAGATAATTGCTTTCGTTGAAGTAGAATTGAAAGCTATGTTAGGATTTGAGTGAAGGTACCTTAACAGGTTATGTGTAATATATTGATGTTAAGGCTCAGGATATGTTCTTGCAATGAAATTTCTGTTCATACAGAGAACAAGACAGCATCCTACAGAGGTACATAGAATTTACACTAATTTTCTTCTTAAAAAAAAAGATATCAAAATATTCCTTGCAAAACTTACTTTTCCTGTCCACACATTACATCTTGAGGAGTGGTCCTCCTCAAGTTATTTTGCTGTTCTCATGCTATCACTTATATGAATGTATAGCATTGTTTTCCAAAAATTGTAGTGCTGTCTCTTGAAAAATTCTAGTGTAGTATCAAAAACAATTGAGTCTCTATGAGCTTTTTTTTTGGGAAAATGATTTTGTATCATGTTTTGACAAATCTTTTACTGTGTTTTTTTGTGTGTGGTTTTATTTGTTTGTTGGTTTGGTTTGGTTTTGGTTTTTTGTTTGTTTGTTTGTTAGTTAGTTTTTTTCTGCTAGTCCTAATTCTGTCTTAACTTCATGGGCTACTTGTTTCTACTAAAGGACTGATGATCTTACATAATTGCTGAATAGTCATCTAAAGTCTAGTTTGCTAACTTAGTTTACAGTATAGATTTTTTTTCTCTTTTCTTCTCTGCTGCTCTATATAAACTAAGAACTATTGATATGTTGTTGATAATTCAGGCCTGAGAAATATCCACAATTCTGCTTTCCAGATAAAACTGCAGATGAAAGAATCAAATAAATTTTTAAAACAGACAGGTAATGTCTTCTGGTTTACGCTCAATTTATTTTTTTGTTACTAACCATGTTTTCATGATAGATTAATACCGTTTGGCTGGAGTTTTATATTGGACATGACATGAAGTATCATTCTTACAGGAACACAAACTTTGACTTTACATCAATATTTACAATGTATCAATAACCAGCACAACTGGCACAGACCAAGGAGTCATTAGAAGCAAGTATTCAGCACATTATTAAAGAAAGAAGGAAAGCACAGTAACCTATTTATTATTCTTTTATACTGCCTTTACACTGTTGTGACTCGGTGTCAGGTGAGTAATTCTTTATCTATGTCTAAAAAAGAAGAAATGCATTTATAGTGCAGGGTAAACTTTTACTTCCCAAATGTAGGGATGTAATTCAAGATGCCGGATTTAAGAAACTAATCTCTATGGGCACCTGTATAATCAGCCATGAGAGAGAAAGGCTGCAACAGTGGGTGACTGAGAGAAGGACATAAAATAGAAGCCTCAGGAGTGCACAATTTTATTTCCATTTTTCTGTTCTAATTAATATCTGTATGAAGTGACTTCATTTTAATGATGCTGTTCTTTTTCTTTCTGGTATTGGAACTTAAATGTGATAACATTCCTTTCTATTTGTTTGTAGTCCAGCAGGAGAAGCAGATAGGCTAATGCTACAAAAATTTTTACCACATTAAGAGCCAGGGGCTTCCTATTAAAGCTGTATGTTCTGTACCCCTACTTGATCTGGAAGAACAGCTTGTTACTGAAGTGCAAAAAATGTAAATTCCAAATTAAAAAAAAAAAAAAAAAGAGAAAGCAAGGGGACATTTAATTATCAAATTTTCTTCTGGCAAAATGAGCTTCCAATTTTCCTTTTTTTTTTCATCCTCTGGAAAACCTGCAGAAATGAGATAACCCTTAATCCAAAACTCATTCTCTTTATTTACTCCCACTGTATTTACCTTTCTTGTCTTGAATTTCTCTATTTTACCAAGTATTGAATATAAAGCATGTGAAAGGCTTCAACCCCACTCTTTCAAACAGGAGGTGGTTATGACGAACAGCTGTGGCATGAGAGCACAGTGTGCCAGGGAAAAGCAATCAATGACTTGTGCCCCCCTCAATAGCATGTTTAAGGAAACACAATCTACGCATAGGTTCATAGTTTAATATAGGTCGGAAAAGACCTTTGAAATCAATGAATCCAGCCATGAAATGAACATTTCCAAGTCCACCGCTAAACCATGTCCCTGAATGCCGCACCTACACATATTTTAAATACCTTCAGGGATGGTAAGTCAGCCACTTCCTTGAGCAGCCTGTGGCAATGCTTGACAACCCTTGACATGGAGAATTTTTTTATAATATCCAATATAATCCTTCACTGGTGCAACACAAGACTATTTCCTCTCATCCTGTCCCTTGTTACCTGATAGAAGAAACCAACCCCCATCTGGCTACAACCTCCTTTCAGGTGGTTTTAGAGAGTGATAAGGTGACCCTGTGGGAACAGTGGAAACCATGTCAGAGGCTTTACTGAAGTCCATTTAGACTAAATCCACAGCCTTTCCCTCATCTGCTAAGCAGGTCAACTTGTTATGGAAGGAGATCAGGTTAGTCAAGCAGGATGTGCCCTTCATAAACCCATGCCGGCTGGGTCTGATCCACTGCTTGTCATGTTCATGTCATACACCTTTAATATAGTAAAATAATCTAGAGGTTTTTACTTGATGTGTCCTTTGTTTGAATATACTTAATAAAATGCTAGCATGCAAATTTTTATTTGAATTACGTACTGCATTCAAATTTGGCAAAGTAATACAAAGTAATAACAGTTGTCCATCAGGAAGAGCAAACTGCCATTGTTTTTTTAAGTGTTTTGAAAGATTCCTGCACTGGTTATTACAAACAATAGCTTGTTCCAAATTCATTTTAATTTTTCAGTCAAAATAACATATAGGTGCAGGACTCATGCTGATCATTTAGCATTTACTGTTTAATTTCCATGGACATGGAAATATAGAGGAGTCCTTGCACAATAAATTGAATAGCATGATTTTAAGGCTAATAATCAGACTGTCCGAAAGTATTCACTGGAAAAAAACCCAAAAGCTTGTCATTCACTTTGACTTCAGTACTGCAAAACTGCATTTATGAAACATTTTAAGTAAAACCACTTTACTTTTCTGAAGAAATTGCTTTTTCAAAAGCATATACCTGGAAGAAATAAAAAAATTGAAATCTTAAATTTGATGCAGATGAATATATGTATCCTGTCTTCAACAGTTCATCTCATATACTTCATTTCCATCCTCCAAAAAGGTCCACTTTAACCCTTATAATGGAATACATATGCTATCTCTAAGGTATTTTGAAATTACTTAGTTGTAGTTAACAAATGTCTCCTTATGAAATTTGTTTTTAAGTTTATATTTCAGACAACTCACACTGAATATTGTGCAATTCTCAACACATATTTGAGGAATGAAGAAGGATGTTTAGTGAAAAAATCAAGAGTATTTTTCCAAGAATTGTGTTCTTTCTTTGACATAATTAAGGAATAAGGTTCATGTATTTTTTAATCATTATTTTAAAAGGCCAGGTTTCTATATTGCTTCACCATTGCTTCTTACACACCTGTTAGGATGTGTACCTCTTCTTATGAAATTCTATCTCCCTCATTTAGGGTGTTTATCAGGGAGAACTGTTTTGGAAACAAGAAAAAAACCTCACTGTTTAACTACTAAGATGCCAGCAAAAGTTATTCAGAAATTTGATTATAGGAAAGATACAGTTTGGAACTCTGGAATTTTCTTAAAATATTAAATCTCACTGCAGATAAAAAGAGCCCAAAAATTCCGTTTAAATCTCATCACTGCACTCTGTCACTTCTGTGTATTGCTAGAAGAGCTGTCAAGGATAATTTTCTATCTATCTGCAACATTAGTAGAAACAATTAGCTGTACAATGTAACTTCTCATAATGAATATATATGATTATATTATAATTATATTTTTGTAGTTCAATTATAGCTAGCATAATTGTAACATTAAAGTTACATTTTCAAGGCATAGTCTATGATTAGAGGTACCAGCAAATAATGGTTCTCAAGCATTGTAAACATTTTTCACCCATGCCTCCATTCAGTGAAAGACTTTTCGAGATATTTTCCAGGAATCCTCTATTTTCCAGTTCTGGCAAATAGAGTTGTTACAAACTCAGTGAAGCAAATAGATATTCATATGGACAAAATCCCGAATTTAAATCTCTGGCTGCTATTTGGGGGGGAAAAAAAGAAGAAGGAAAAAAGAAAGAGGAAAAAAAGGAAAAAAGGAAAAAAAAAGAAAAAAAAAAAAAAGCCCAAAGTAGACACCAAAATTACAGGGGAAAAAAATTTAAATTCTATTTATATTATTCAGGTAGTATAAGCCAATCATTTATAGGCAGTGTATGGACTTTTCCATTCCATGTTCCATTTAAATAACATTCCATTACGGCTATACATAATTCCTTTTAAGAAGTTAAGCAGATATAAATTAACAGCCTAAAATTAATAAGGGATTATTTAAAGGATTCCTTGCTTTTTAACAGGAACAACAGCAAATTCAAAACTAAAACATCTTGCAGGAAAGTGTGGATTTTAGTAATTGTTTAAACTATATGATTTTTTTAAGCTAATAACATTCCTTATTCGATCCTTCAGTTCTAACAATGAATGTAGAGGACAATGTTATGTGAATAAAGCTGAAAATTTCACCTGTATTGTGTAAACATAAATAACTGGTCAAACTTAAACAAGGAATGACAAATTTATTTATGTAACATATTAGTATATTTTTGGTATTTTTGTCTTCTTGTTAAAATTTTAGCTACAGTTTTATACCTTTTCCTAGATATAACAGGAAATGTATTGATGAAGTGGAAGCAGTAAAACAGGTTTAAAATGCAGTTTGAGGGAAAACAGGACTGTATTTGAAAATAAAAAGATAATCAGGAAGCATTCTGCATTAAAATAAAAAAATAGAGAAAGCGTACAGTCTGGTCTATATGCATGCACCAAATCAACTTTTTTTTTCTGTTGTTTTCTCAACCCTTTTGTTGCTCGAGGGGGAAAAAAATTTCCCCAAACCAAAATCAAATTGTTTAAAGTCAAATTGTCTGCAAAAATGGAGCCTCTCTCTAGTGATCTTGCATTCATTAGATTCCAGTCTTATGCCTTCCACTTTTAGCCTAGGTAGTGTACAGCTACACTAGAGTTTCTTAAAATCAACTACAGTGTTTCTATTCCTGAAGATAATGCTATTCTCTGAGGTATAGCCAAACTGACATCGAGTAAAATGAAGAGTGATGGTATCTCTACAACATGCCCACACCGCTGAATGTACAGTGAATGCTTAATGGATTACAGAATCAGAGAATATGCTGAGTTGGAAGGATCATTGAGTCCAGCCCTTAACCTTTCACATGACCATCCCTAGGATTCACAAGATAGAAATTTTTTCAAACAACCTAAAGTGGAAGTAGGGCAAAACAACCTGAAGTGTTTTGTGACTAATGACAGTTGTACAACTTACAGATTCCACTGCTCAAAATATCTCTGTATAAACTTTGGTCTAAAACATTTGCTGAATCCAGACCCAAAGGCCAGGAATTATGCAATGAAAAAGTAAGTTCTGAAACACAGGAGTTTCCTAGGTCTCTCAAACTGGAATTGGCTGCATTATTTTATGGATTTGATTATCAGAACAACATTGAGAACTGCCTAACTGCAGGCCATAAAACCCAATAAAATGATCTATCTCTATCTGCCGCTTCCCTTCAGTGTTCCAAATGACCTTGTAAAAATTGATACCCATTCACTTGGGAAGGGAATGAAAAGTAGAAGGCTCGCCACAGGTAGAAGGAGAAGAGATCACAAGGTGGATGGCCCTTAACCTCCCTTATACTCTGTGGTAACTTGGAGAATGCTATATGGATATCTGCGCACAGCTTTATGCTCTTTTACTGTCTTAACCTTTGCAAGTTTGACTGCAAGGTCTTTGAGGACAGCCAGTCTATCCTGATTTAAGGATTTGTGTAATACTTGTAATTATGGGAATTCCTCATTTCCTATAATAGAAAAGAGTATAGAGTTGGGGTGAAACTAGTCTAAGAGCAGTGGGCTACTTGCTCTAACCCTTCTAACTTTGAACGTAATCTCAAACGTTTTTTTTTTTTGCTCCTCTTCTATGCTTAATGCTGGTTTGTTCATGAGGTGAGGGTGGCTACACAATTCTGCTGTGTGACTGGCATCTTACATGTCGTGATGGAAGGAAATGTATGACTTCTTGGCCAGACAAAGTTATTGTTGTGGGTTGACCTAAGGTGAAACGTTAAGATAATTCTGCACTTCCGAGGCAGGAATTCCACACACTCTCTCTGGAAATTACAGGAAAATATTTCCCAAAGTGTCTTTTCCCAATTAGAGTACAATGGACTTCGACAGGAACCCAAGGAACTAAATCATGTCCTCAGCCCAAATGAGCACTCCATCGTAGGCTACGGTGGGTTGCTGAACACCTGGACAAGCACTCTCTGGTCTCCTCCAAAGTTCATTGAAGACAATTGTTAGATTCTCAATAATGTAATGGGCTTTGAACTATTCTCTAAATTTCCTTTGCTTGGGTCACACTTGGACAGCTCAGTGGAAAAAAAAGACCTGGAATTTTAACTAACCAACACAGCTATACAAAAGACTTTTATTCTGAGGAAGGCAAAAATGACACTGGGTCCCCCTTTTCATCACTGATATGGCATTTTTAATTCATGCCATTTGTTCATAAATCACACACAAACATGCAGGGCATGTGGAATGGAGAGAGACAACCTTAGAAAGCAAAAGAAAGTATAATTGTTGATTGTGTGCAAATTATTTTAAATCTAACACGGAGACTTAAAAAAATAATTGTCTCTGGACTAGCTTGATGGAGCTTTTAGCTCAAGTTTGTTTTTCTAAATTTCTTCTGTAGCATAGAAAGCAAAGATGTGAAGAACAGTTAGATGTAAATGCAGATTTATTGTGTCTGGCATACTTTTTGACTGTGAAACAGAAAGCACAGAAGCAAATCCTTTCTTCAGCATTATTGTCAATCAGTCAAGAGGGGAAGTTATCCAAGCTGCTGTTCCCCTTAAAGAACATCTTTTAGAAGTGCACTGCAAAACAATTCAGTTTCAAGAATTTCTGTCAGTAAAACAGCCCTGAAACAATGTTTAAAAGCTGTTCAGAAGAACAACGAGAAAAGAATAAATATATAGAAGATGTTGAAAAATGCAACATTTGATGAGCAAGACAAATCTTTAGAAAAGAGAACTGTTTAACAAAGCATTTTTAACTCTCATTGTGTTCTTCCCAAGAAGTAAAGAAACAAAATAACATTGCATTAGGTCAAGTGCTGCATTTTTAGAAATGTTGGGTGTGCAAATTTCACTTAAAAATTATTTTGTCTGCCATGAATAAAAAAATATTCTATTCATTTTTTTCATTAAACTTTAAGTTCATTCCAAAGTTACAAAACACATTTTCTTACTGAACTCTCTTCTGCTAATGTAGGCATTTTAATACTAACTGGTGGAAACAAACAACTTCAAATATTGCAGTGAACACAGTATTTTTTTTAATGCAGGATCCTTCTTCGGTAAAATTTATTAAGAGCTCTGTAGAAAAACGTAATCATTACTAGTAGTGTCACAGACCAGGGTAGTGTTTCTGTATCCTGATATTAAAAAGAGTTCCCTGAACTATAGCAGTAGCTAATATAGCATATGCTCTATGCTGATGGTGCTGCTATTCTGTTTTTATGTTATGATGTTGCGTATTCTTCACATCATAAGCCCATTAACCGCTAATCCTCCTTGTACCCCACCTTCCACTCAGTTCACCATCTAAATCTTATGAAGTGTCATGTGTGCATCCCGTGCAGGAATGACTGATGACTTGCTGGCTGTCAGGCCCATTTTACTCCAGCCATCGTTACTTCCTGAAGGATGAATTTGGACTATTGTGAAATGAGCTCAAAGTATAAAATACAAATTATGATCAGGTCTATCAGAAATGTGTAACAGTTTTGTGTGGGGGGGTTGCTTGGACTCTTCAAAAGGGTTTTGGATGAAGGAGGAACTGGATGCTACAGTTTGGTAGGTTCAGGATTTTCTTCAAAAAAGTCAGGCTTTCTTCATTACCTACAGCTAAGACATTCAAGAAGGGGACTGTATGTCAATAGTCTATGTTAAAAATATACAAAGGTATTGTAATATTTTGGGAGAAATGGTGCAGACTGCATTTCATGCTTAAAATAAACTATTCATTATTGAGAAGCAGTAATACTATGTCCTTACTATTCTTTGTCTAGTCTTTGGTATTCGTCCTGGCCGAATGACAACATAATAGTAACATTTCTATGTGGGACTGCTGTTCAGTAGTTTTCAGTCCTACAATTTGGGAAAACAAACAAAGAAAACCTCCCCACATTTTAAAATCATAAACATTCTCTTTGGATTTTCTGAACCTGCTAAAAATTTCCTATATTCCCCTTGTCAGATGATTTATTATCTCCTGTCCTCAGGAGATACACAGACTTAAAACCAGTGGTCTAATGTCTGAAGGTTTTGTGAATAGTTAGGAAATTTGAAACGCTGAAAAGTCTTTTGTAAATGAGTAGTTGACTCTGAAATATTAATTACAACAGGAGGATTAAGATATACTTTCAAAAGGAAATGGACAACTATATTCCAAACTACTTCGGTAATCCTACTAAGGGCATTGATATCTGTTATTTAGCCAGCTATATCCCAAACACAAATGTTAATCATAAATGGTTCAATGATGCATAGCAACAGATGTAAGAATCCCATTGTGTCTGCTAACACTGATTCATCACATGTGCAAGTAACTATTAAATCAGTGCAGTACAAATTTAAAATGTCAGTGAAAGTTCAAACTCATATCAGCATCATCATCTTCGTATACCATATATTAATTTATGCTGTACAAAATTACTCTGGCTACATTTGATCATTTACAGTGACCTAATACGGTTTTAGATTCAGCTACAAAGCTGGGAAAGTATAAGTAAGGAGAAACTTTTTGAAGCAAACTACTGCCATGTCAGAAATATTTCTTTTACTCCAAGGCTAAAGATTAACACTTATAAAGTAACATAAAAGTTAATGTTTATTGAAATTTCATGGGTTTTGCATAGAGGTATCTATAAGAACTTTGTTACCACACTTTATTTTAATTACTGCTTTTCCAAATCTTATAAATTCCTGCTTTTCCACCTGTTTCCTGACACTTCCTTTTTCCCCGCTGTGCTCATCTCAGACTTCTTGTCTCTTTCTATTTCTGCAGTGAGTGAAAGTCAGAGGAAGTGAGAGAGAAGAAATAAAAAGGTTACAGAAAAGAAACAAACTATTCTTGAAACTATTCAGTAGGTGAAACTATTCACCTGGAGCCATTCAGAAGCAACTCCTTTGAATCCCTTTGAAATGCCATTCAAACTTCTAGTTGCACTCACCTCAGTAAATAATGCTCTTTGAAGCCAGGCTCCGGGCACAGATGAACAATGAAAGAAGATGATTCCAGGGAAAAAGCAAAAAACTGTCAAAGCAGAGAAAGACAGGACTGGAAGGGACCATTCTGGCCATATACTAAAATTTCTTTCCACTGCATGCAAACATCTCTTATAACTCTTTTTATGTACAATTGAAAATTTGATTTTAAAATCTATATTCTTTTTTTATATTAGAAAATTACTCTAGAGATCCATTTGTTTTAAAAAAAAATTAACATCCTTTGTAACCTGTATTCATCCCTATAGGAAAAAACTACTATGACTACACCACACTTGGCCCCTGTATACCACCAAATCTTCCATATCTTTAGATGTCTACACACAATGCCCATACTATGCACATGAAATGAAACGTGAACATCAGACTACAAATACTGGTCCAAAGGGCTGAAACAAAACTCTCTTATTATTTTGACACTTGGAACTGGACAATCCCCCCCAGAGTAATACTCGTGTTTAAACACCACAGAAGTGCCACACAGAGCCAGGAGGAGGCCAGGCTGAACACCAGGCAGTGTGGACAGGGCCAGTCTATTCCTTGGTCTTGGTCTCAGAGGTGCTTCTCTCTGTTCTCTCACCTGGGGATTTACAGGTGACTGAGTGGGGTACTGACCTTACCAGAGTAGATACAATTGGAACGGCATCCAGCTGCCAGAATGATTGCCTCTAACCTAACACACAGCCAAATTTTGGTCAGAATTTTTAGAAAAATTGAAATTATGCATTTGTATAGGTAGGTGGCTGTAAAAGGTTCACTGCTAAATATACGTAAATGTAACGAGTGTCTATATTAATGGAGGGGTTCTCAAAACTAATTTTTATAACACATTTAATTCTTTAAGGCTGAATTGGGATCTTATTTGATATGGCAAATATCAGTAGGGGAAAAAAGGAGCATTCACATATTCTGCAAATTACAATGTACATAAATGGATGTTATATTCTCGTCTGATTATATTCTAGTCTGTTTCAAATACATTAAATGAATAAGCAAAAAAAACATAAGCACAAGTATTGTCACGAAAAGTTTACTAAAAAAATTAAAAATCTTTTTAGACAGCCTAATAAAACAGAAGCTAATGATTACGTTAAGAAGGTATATGTATACACAGATGGAGGAGTTCTGTCTATCTCTATTATTTATGAGAAAATAAAATGCTTTTCAGAACAAAAGAGTTGCCTTTTCTTAGCTCACTAGGGGATTACTTCCCTTGAACACTACTGGTGTGTGACAGTATAGAGGGATAATACTTCTATTTTTCCTTTAAGTTATCATATAACTAAATCACAGCTCTTCTGAAATGTTAATAACTGATATGATGGGTTAGAAAAAATAAGCATCTGCCAGTCTGGGGAAGATATCAGCAAGGAATACACACTCTGCAGATGTTGCTACTGCAATATTCACAGGTGGTATCAGTGAATTGCACGGAATGCATTGAAAAATTGACTCCTTGTCTTTTAGTAGAAAAATGGGTAAAATATAATTGCTCAGAGAACTAGCTTATACTTTGTTGCTGCACCCACATATTAATGTAAGGGAGTTAATTGTAATTTAAGAAAATTGTTGAAGCATCTGCAGGTCACACCTGTTTCAGTGGAAATAATTTTTTTCTTCCTCAGGGGTCTGTTCTGTAGTTTATAAACTCAGTAGGTCCTTGGAAGAGATTTTCATGTCTTTTGTACTGTATTTAATAAGATGAGCTCTAATCAAGGCTTGAAGTTGTGTACTGTTGCTACCATCAAAGGAAAAAATATTTTTGATGTTATATTTGTAAATGAATCTGAATTGCTCTGTTCCTAATTTCCCATTATAATGAAGAAAACCTGGGTTAATTTGCATATTTAGTGTTTATGCATATATTGCAATCCTCCCATCTTTAAATAGTGGTTGAGAGAACTGAGTTGAAGGAGTTAAAGATTTACATGTTATTAACAACTGTCCATCAACAACTGGGATCAAGAGTAAAATGCTGCACTTGTTCATAATACCAAATGTATTTGAAAAAATAAAATCTGTGATCTTGGTGTTTTTGTGCCACCATCAAGCCTAGAGCACTCATGTGCTAGTTCCTGTGGCCATTAGTGGATGGCCACAGGAACCATACCTGTATTTCTATGGTTATCTTTGACAATCTATCATCTGTTTGTGAAATTCAAAGAGGCAGTAAGCTCCATGCCACCATAAATGGTTTTGGTCACAGTTATTCCCAGGTCTTAGAGAACTGGTGATGGAGTGAATGGTGGATGGGCTTTTCTATCCTTGGAATTCACACAACCCTAAGTACAGCCAAAAGGTAGAGATACTCCGCAGGGCCTCAGTGAAAACAGTCCCTGAGAACCATTTCATTATCTTGGTTTCATATCACACTTCCCTCCAGCATTTATTTCTCTCTTTTTATGCAAGGTTTAGCATCTGTTCAAAATGCTCTTTATTTGCATCCATGTTGTCGTCGCAATTTGTTGTCTATTCAGTTTTTCCAACGTTTGCATCACTGCCTAGTTTTTGTTTCCATGTAATAAAATTGGCTACTGTGTTAATGGTTCTTGATGGGTTTTTCTAGCTTCTGAGCCTCTCTTTGTATATTTTGAGCCCCATGTTTGTACATTCTGTCTTGATTTATGACACATTTATCCTTCTATTTATCAATTAGACCTGAATTATTTAATTCTCCTCCAAGAGTCTTAATTTACTTAATGTCTCGATTTTGCTATTTTTTTCCACAGTTTTTTTCTTGTTTCCTCCTTTATTTTTTGTATTATATACTCTTTGTTCATTCTATATTTTATATACAATATATTTGTAAGTAAAAAAGTGGGTTCTAACTTTCAAGGTCAGGCAATTATATCAGTCAGTATGAAATGCTGTGTTATTTGATTTCACCTAGATAAATAGTTTGACAAATTGTTGTAGGTGTTCCATAGACAAGGCTCTGTATGACTAATATATTTAACAAGATATGTACCTTTGCTTCCTGGAAGTTGTTCCAAATTTATAAAAAAAATGTTGTATGACTTGTGGAAGAGTCAAGCCACAGGACATATTTTGCTGAAATTATTGGTTAGGACATAGAAACAAACAGGGACCTAGTCTTTTGCTGGTATTTTCTGCAAGTAGGTGGGAAGTAGTATGTAAATTAATCTCTTCAGGAATAAATGTGAGAAACTACAGAAATATGGTGGAGCAGGATTGGGGGAAGAAGTGAGCAGGAAAGTGAACAACATGAAGGAATAGACAACCATTTACTCTTATTTTGCTCCAAGAGGAAGGGCAAACAACTTTAAAAGGTTTTCTCATGTAGTCTATTTTTTCCCAAGATTCCCTGAAGGCCTTCTAGCTCTCACAGAAGACAGTAGGAGAAGAAAGTCTCTAGAACAGTCTGAAAAGTTTGTCAGAAAACTCAGAATAAAAATAATGAAAAAAAATTACCCTGCATTTTGTAAAATATATCACAGCAAATGTCTTTGGTTTTCCAACACATACACAGTTCTGTTAATAAACCGGTGCACCTCAATTCACAGGATGTCCATCAAGACCTCTGTAAGACCAGTAAAAGCAGAATCATCTAGGCCAAAGTAGTAAAAGGAATGCAGTGGTAACAATAGGGTAACACTGAGCTTAAACATGAATTGGTGTAATTTATCAGAAAAAGTACTTTATTCTCAAGTCAGAAAAAGAGCACTAAATAAACTAAGGGGGTTACACTGTATCTGTTACTGTTCATGTTACTGGCTCTACCTCTGCTTAGCTGGTGGCATAGTTACTCTCTGATAAAAGCATAAATATAGGGCAGAGATGCCTGAACTTATTACATCAGTGACCTACATCACTTTTGCAGGATTCTATTCACAACATTAAGAAGTCTGAAGCTCAGAGACTTTCAGAAGTGAAGCCTGTATCAGGTATTTATTATGTCTCCAAATATATGGTCAATTTTTTTCTTCTTCTGCATCCAAACTGCAGAGACCCCTCTTCACTGTTTGCAGAGTCTGCATGAGGGGAAGAAGAGGTTTCTGGGGATCCAGCTCTACTCCTAATGTCGCTAATAGGAGTCTTTTCACTGCTTCAGTGGGAATATGATAGTACCTGGTTAGAATATAATCTTTTCCTTGTTGGAATCATATCTATGGCTTGTTTGTCATGTTCTGAATGTAAATAGATCAGGGGTGTGTGAGAGAGAGATACTGGGAGACTGACAGTGGCAGGGTGTAGTTTGCGTTTCCCAGTTGTGAAATATAAACCTTGAAGTATCTTTGCTTCCAGTGAACCTTTTTCCTCCAAATAGGGTGATAAACCACCATAACTTTAAAAAGAGTTTCCTAAAAAAAAATACATCATTCACCAAAGAGCAGAGGTGCGCTGGGTAAAGGCCTGTAATCCAACATCCGCCGATAATACAAGAATAAAATGCACAACAAACACTGTAGCAAATTTAACTAGAAGCATCATCTGTTAATTACTGATAAATGTTTATTAGTATTCAACAATTAGTTTGGCATCCAGAAAAAAAATATTCTGAATATGCTGTATGGTGTTACATTGGACTGTTTCCAGTGATAAGGTTTTGGCCATAAATCACGAGTCATGACTGCACAGTGTCTCAATACAATGTGACAATACATTTGGTAGTTGGGTATTTTTTCAGCTTTTTATTTGTTGTGATGCCAAACATATCAGCTGTTAATTTAGATAGGTGATATCCCACATCTTTTAAAAAAGGAAGCACTAAAGGAAGAAATATAAAAAGTAAAAAGGAAGTGAAATTATTTTCTTAATTTTGCAGGGAGTGTTCCAAGGTTCTTTCCTGTAATTTTGCCTTTCCCTTCTCCTATTCTTTTGTTTAATATAGAAATTAAAGTGTTTATCCTCTTTTAGCTGTTCCTTGGATGCTCTGGTGTTCCTTGAAGATGGGATGGCATTTGTGCCTTGAACTTCATTACCAGAACAAATAGGAAAGAAGTAGCCTTCAAAAAAATTGAATGCACATAGAGCCTCACTGCTTTATAGGATTAATTTGAGAAAGATGTTATGTGAACAGTTAACCTTGAGGGTGAAAGGCCATAGTTTTAAGCTCTTTATTTCAAACTTTTTATTTTCTTTTGTTATGCTAAACATCAGTCATGACAGACTGCTTGAATTCTGAACACCTACTTCTTTCAACAATATTAATATGAGACCAAAAGATCTGACCTGCTAAGATGAATGACTGGTTAATCCATTACAGCAGTTCCTAAGTTCTAGGCAATAATTCCAAGACACAAAGGCAGCTATTTGCCAGAAACAGTCATATGCAGAGGACATAAGGCCCTTGAACCAAAAGCCAACCAATAATGTAGGAATGAAATATAGGCAGATATCAAAAAGCCAAAATAAGCTTCCCTCTAATCAGATCATAAAAATGGAGAGGACTATCCCACAAGTAAGCTCCCACCAAAGCCCCTTTGGTAAAGGACAACAGCTTAATGGCTCCCATTCATAACATCAGGGAATGATGCTTCAGTAAATAATTTTTCAAAGGGAGGGTCAAAAATAACAATTTGGACTGGATGACTAATGGAAAATATTACGTCTAAATACTGACTTGAATATTTAAATATTTTTATTAAGTGAACATTTATTCCTCTATCATATTTGCTATCAAGAATTATTCCACTGATGCATTTTAGCTCTATTCATGCATGTGAGGTGAAAAAAGGATTTCAAGGAGAATTTTTGGATTTCATTTGTCAGAAATTTAAAAACAAGATCATGTGACTTGTCTTACAATGTGGTAATCTACTTTTAATTCACATACTTATTAAACATGGGAACAAACCCAGTTTGAAAGTTACTTCCAGAATGGATTCACTGAATCAATACAATTTTGTAAATCAAGAGCTACCTATGAGCCTTTTGTAGGTAGAAGAAGGGTCTCAATTAGTGAAATAGTTGCTTTCTTGTTAATTACCTGCTAGACATTTGCTTAAAATTACTTCTTAGTCAAGGAAGGTTGTGTGGCACATTTACCTGAAACAAATCCTTTTACTGTCTTACTATCAGACTTATATCCATCCTTAGATCACAACATTAATCTTCTCTTAACTTCCAAAGAAACTAAAATGAATTATTTCAATTGAAATAATTTACAACTAAAAAATTATCTACATAAGAGTAAGAAATGAATATAATTAGTAGAGATGGGAAAACTTCAAAAGATTCAAAAGAGTAGTTCAGAAGAGTGTTAAAAATCTAATAGAATGTGTGCACTATTGGAAATATTTTCTTTTCCCCCCTGAACTTCAGTTTCTCATTGCTTAAAAATGGTCTCACACGTACTTCAAAGGCAGAGATGCTGCAGATTTCTCCATTCTGTTTTCTGGCATGTGAGTTTTTGAAATGCCAGTAAGAGTTTCCTATATCAAAGAGAAAGTGGTTCTACATTTAAAAAATCCCCAATAGCCTGCTTCTGATTTAATAGAATCATTTGTTTCAGGTATTGCAAGTAGGTGGATTTGGTGAAATCTCTGTGAAGAAAAAAGTTAAAATGGATATAGCAAGCAGATGAGAGAATGAGGCAGTAAAGCCATAAGGATCTGTACTGTGTTATGTAACTATGATAGAAAGTATATTATGTATCAATATATCTGCAATTTATTGCATGATATGCTGAGAAATTATAAATGATGCTACTTTTAAATGTTTCCATTTGCTTTTTTTTTTTCTTACAAAGTTCTTTGTCTTATTTTCCATAAAGGAGAGTGCTTAATCCCTAGAGAGTCGTCACTGAGTTTTGATGAGAAATCTTTCTAAGTTTGAAAGTGTGCTTGCTGTCTTGCATCACTTAGCTTCAGTGTTGTTATTTCTATATTTCACAGAATCACAGGATGGTGGGGATTGAAAGGGCCCTCTAGAGATCATCCGGTCCAACCCCCCTGCTGAGGTAGGCTCACCTAGAAGAGGTTGCACATGATAGTGTCCAGGAAGGTTTTGAATACCTGCAGATAAAGAGACTCCACAACCTTTCTGGGCAGTCTGGTACAGCATTCTGTCACCCTCAATGTGCAGACGTTTTTCCTCGTATTCAGGTTCAGTGTCCCATGTCCTGTTGCTGGGTACCACTGAGGAGAATCTGGCTCCATCCTCTTGAGACCCTCTCTTAAGATACTTATAGACATCGATGAGGTCCCCTCTCAGTCATCTTTTCTTGAAACTGAACAGGCCCAACTCTCTCAGCCTTTCCTCATATGACAGGTGCTCCAGTCCTCTCATCATCTTTGTGGCCCTTCACTGGACCCTCTCCACTAGTTACTTTTTTTTTCTTCGACTGGGGAGCCCAAAACCGGACACAGAACTCTGGATGTGGCCTCACCAGGACTCAGTAGAAGAGGAGGATTGATAAACTCCTCAAGCTGCTGGCCACACTCTTCCTAATGCAGCCCAAGATTTCATTTACCTTGTTGGCACAAGGCTACACGGGCAGCTCATGGACAATGTGTCATCCAGCAGGACTCCCAGCTGCTTTTCCCATACCTGCTTTCCAGCAGGTCAACCCTTAACGGGATCCTTGGGTTAATTCCTTTCTAGGTGCAGGACCCTACATTTCCAACTTTCCAACTGCTTTTTCATAAGACACGATGTCATCAGGCATTTCCACACTACAACTCTCTGGAGAGTGTCTCTCCTTATTTTTCAAGTCCAATTTTGTGTCTCCCGGGATGTAAAAGAGTACGTATAAAACCAATGCAAATCAGATACAGAAAAATAATGGCTTGCTGTTTTTCCACCAGTGAGACAGATGTAGAATAGAGTGACAGAATAACAGAAGAATAAAACTCATCTTCTCTCTCTGTTCTTACCATCTAATAAAAAATTCACTACATTTTTGTAATCTGTCTCCTCAGCTAGGGTGAACCCTTGAGTGATTTAGAAAAGCTGTATTGCTTCGTACACTGTCTTGGGATCTTTCCTTTCACTAGTCCCTTTGTATTCTCTGCATAGTGAGGATTAATTAATGAAGATATTTCTTAAAATTCTGAGAATTTTACATCAAAGATGTTGATGGACATTAAAATAGCCTTATAAAATTTATTTTCCTGATATTATTCTCTCTAAAAACTAGGCTTGAAGAACTTCCTTAGTTTTGTTCTAATTATGCTACCTTGACAAAAGTAGAATAATTATAATGTATTTAATTGCTACAAGATAAACCTTTGAAAAGAACAATTAAAAATTTGAACAGTGAGGAAAGTTACCCAAAAAATATTGAGACATAAGAGACTGTCCAATTTCAGCAGCATAGTCAGTGTTTCCATTGATAAATTCTGATTCTGTGTAATTATATTACAGACAGTTCCAGAATATATAATAAGAAACTAGAAATCTTTTCTTGGCTTGAAAGTCCCAAAAATCTTTTATGACACCGAGAAGAATTCTAGCATAATTCTCTGTAGAACCCATGCACCAGTAAATTGTGTTTTATAATGTGTTACTGTTTCTTCTGTAAAGTTAATCCTAAAGATCTAATCAGGTGCTTTCCTTTCACATTCCAACAAAATGCCTAATACTTTCCTTGTAAACTATATTAGACATCCAATAAAACATCACTGGCCAAACAGTTTTCTAAATCAAAGGTTAATACCAGGTCATATTATAATACCAGATTAATAGCACTACACTTGTAACTATTAACATAATAATGCAATAATGTAAGAAAAATCATCTGTGCTCTTAGGATTGGGTTGTTACGCAGTGATTCCTACTCTTGCACACTGTAGCGCTGGGAAAAGAAAAGGACAATACAGGCCTCAAGTAGCTTCAGTAGACAAAATCTAAAAGGAAATAGAAGTGCTTGACAAGAAAGATATTTCCCCAGGTTTTCTGTATTTACTGGAATAGGACTCCAAAAACTACTAAATGATTAAGAAATATATGGTTTAGAATACTGCCTAGAATAGGCTGTTTTAATGCTTAATTACATCATGGGCCACAGGCTGTTCCCTTTGCTTTTTGAAACTGGTACCACTGGGAGTTTTCATTTCCATCAATAATCTTAACATTTTAATCCATATAATGCTAATATTGTATTGCCATACCTGATAGCCTAAAGTTAATCATAATGAACAGGCAGGAGAGCCAGTATTTATCAGCCAAGATGGGTTGATGGAACATTGCCTAATAAACAACAATAGACAGTTAATAAGAAATAAAAATCAGTATGCTGTCAAATAGGAAGCCAGTGCAATGCAGCTAGGTTGAAAAAAATATGAGTCTTTTTCTTTTAATCTGAGTGGATACCTAAGCAGTTGCATTCCAAATGAGTTAGAATTTATGGACAGCATTCTGGGAGAGACATATAAATAGAGAATTGTAATAATCCTGTCTGGACAGTAAAATCTATAGATCATGAGTGTGCTGCTTTTGTGACCATTTAAAAGCAGGCTATTGAAGGTAGCCATTTTGAGAAAAAAAGATTTTTTTCAAGAACTAGAATGATGCTGGTAGGGCAGTGTTCACAATTCATAGCCTCCTACACCCATGTGCCAATCCTTCTAAATGGAAAGTTTAGTCAGAGAGTCATATAACAGCACTGAGTAAAGTAAACCCGCAAATTACTGTCATCCTGCTCTAACACATAAAAAAAAAAAAATTGTCACCTGGTAAAATCTAGATGTACTCTATTAGATGATTTCATTCCTATGTAAAATGATAGTTTCTCTCACAAAGTGCTTCACTTTTTCTAGATTTCAAGATTTTTTTAGCCAAACTTTTAAATGGATGGAGAGGGTGTAGTGAAAATGAAAACATGTTTTTTTCCAAAAAATTCATTCATCTGCAGAAAAATAATGGAATAGGTCCTTTGGAAAAAAACATAGGTCGTATGTAAATAATGTTTTTTTCTCTTTTTTATTTTTTGCCCCTTGAAGTTAATGAAAAAAACAAATAATGATTTGATTGTAGATGAAAACTTGTCATAAAATACAGAAAAAACTTTTGTAATAGTTTTGAAATAAGACTAGTAGAAAAAATATATATCAAGAATGACTAAGGGAGGGAAAAAAAAAATTCTCCTTTACCCTGTCTTTCCTAGTATCTCGCATTTTCTTACTGGAAAAAAAAAACTCTCAGTGGAACCAAACTTTCCCAATGGGAGCATTCCAAATGAACTTGCTTCTCCCATGGGAGACGTTTTTATGACTGGCCTCACTGTATCTGTGAATCCACAAATCAAAGGCTAGTTTTCTTTCAAGAAGTATTGCAAGGACAACTTTATGTATATATATACTCACTAAGCTTTAAGCCTTTCTTCTGTGTAAATATCATAACAGAAAGAATCCTTCTCTGTTATCATTATATTAAAAAACCCCTTGAGATTTCTCTGTGCTTTCTATTGGAGTTTATACAACTCTGAATTCTGCAGAATACTGTTTCTTTCCTGACATGACAGTGCTTCCTCACAAGAAAGAGAGCAAGGATATAGAGCATGGAGCCTGTTCCATAAGCTTTGAATTCACTTAGTGTTTTTCACTCTCCCATGGACCTGAGGTGATTTGATTGAGGGGATATATGTTTTAGCCCTTATAATATATATAGAAAAGTGAGTGTAATGTTAGTAACTATATCTGATGAACAATTTAGTTACAGGAATCATCTAATTAAACAGGAAAAACACCACAGGACTTACAGAGAGATGTGCAATTTGTAGATGCCAAATAGCAGTGGTTACAAGCAAATATACAATTCAGAATAGGGACTTGGATATGTATTTGTGTATATATGTCTGTTCAATAGTCTCTGTTTTGTAAATCTATGTGTTAATTAGGTAATATCACCCCCAACTGGCCAAGAAAGTAAGCCACTTTGCTAAATATGATAATATTGGAAATAATCTTACTGCAAGTACTTATATTGAATATTTTACAAATATGTTATTATCTGCTCTGTGTACCTTTCAGGTAACTATGCAATGTTACATGATTAGAAGAGTTTAAATACAGAATAAATATGCTAGTGACATGTCACTGTATTAGTAACTTAAAAAATATCATTATCTAACTGATCTTAACTCTAATGAGAAAAACTGTAAACAATAAACAGGAAAAAGTTAGAAATTCAATGAGTGTAGTGTTTTAAAAGTCCATTTTCCTTAATGGATTTTCAAACTATTTTCTCAGGGACTGAGGCACTTAGAACTCCTAAATAGGTACAAAATTCAAAGATTTCATTAAATATAGCCTGCAGCAATAAAGAGGAACATTAGGTTATATTTCACTAGAGTTTGGTTCAAGGTGTAGAAATTGGAAATAGAAGAAAACATCATCAAATTCAGGATATGTGGACTTTTTTTTTATTTTTTTTTTCTTGCTTTTTCTCTGTCTCCCTGCTTCTCTTCTTCTTTCTCTCTTCCTTTCTTTTTCTCTTTTCAGATGCCATGACTTTGAGTTAGGTTCTACAAAACTTCATGAAGGTCTCAAGCAGTTCTGGTGTTTTATCTTGTGAAGCTACACTAATAAAGTCAGGGAAGACAAGCACAGGCAAAGGGGAAAACATAGTTGAAGGTTTATATGCATGCTTTATGCATATGTTTGTTACCAGGAAGATAATATAAATCAAGGAAAGAGGAAGATATGAGTTAATTGTATAGGGATTTGAGGTAGCATTTGCAGCATCATTTACATTTACTTTTTTTGTTGAAGTTGTCACCTTATGCCAGTATACTTCAATTTCTGCACTCTGTATGAATAATGACACTTCAGACTTCCCATGAAGGAATTTAAATTCGGTTTTGAAAAGTACTAGCTAAGTGATATTTTCTATATACTATGTCTAGTGCATTTTCTGAGTTCCATTTGCTAGAACAGTGATTATTTCTTAAAAATAAAATCTATAGGATTTGTACTGTTAAGCTAATTAGTGGGTTTTATCTTTTCTTGAGGGAGAAAGCCTTAACCTCCTTTAAATATCATGTACAGGAAGAGAGCATACTGAAAGAGCATTGTACTATTTACTACTCAATCTGCTAAGGCTAAAATCTGACTTTGTACATCAGTTCCAAAGTTCATATTCAGGGATGTTCATTTGTGTACTTTGAGTATGACAACACTATTTATTTTCAAAACCCAAACAACTTTTCTAAAATATGTATATTTCCAGTGCAAAAGGATGGTATGACAACTTTGTGATAGATTGGTGGAATGTATCTAGGTCCAGGCTGCCTAAAAATTACTGAGAAAACAAGACAGAAAGATTACTCTTCTGCAGAAGCTTATGCCTCAATCATAGGAGGCCATTCTTCATACTATGCCAGAGAAAGAGAGGGAGTGTGAGCAGCAACTTAACGTGGGGCTGCTCCATGTACCCTCTATATGTGCTTACTTCCTTTAAATGATTTCTAGGGAGTCTAAGCAATTAGTTGGCTAATGCTGACTGGGTTTGAATACAGTGAATACTTTGAGTTTGCCCTGTGAATGATGCCTAGAGGACTTATTTGTCTCCACTGTCTGTACTGGGAGTGGACACTAGCCTCCTAAATTGGGTGTGGACGTACTGGTGCTGTTAATAACTTTCACAGTCTCAAGACAAATTTACTTCTGAGTATATTTTCAAGTAGTAGATGATAAGATAGATATGTGCAAAGCGACACAACCTTAGCCTATTAACAGAATTTGAGACTCTCAGACATGTCTTTAGCATTTTCAAGGTATTTGCTGTTACCTAAGTAAAAAAAAAACAACCCTACTGTAGCTTTGCTAGGTGTCTTGGAGAACAGGCAGTCCACCTGAAGAGACTTGACAATGATAATTTATTCTGTGGCTTGTACACTTGCATAGATACAACATGTTCATAAGAGAGGGAAAAGAACTATAACTTCAAAATAGATGTAAAAGATCATCCACTTGATCATGTTGAAACAAACTCCTTTTGAGCTTCACTGAAAGAACTTTGTTCTTGTAAGGATCAGCATCATTGCTCAGAATTGGTTTTTTCTATAAAAGAGAAAGGGTGCCCAAATAGTAAAGAACTTCAGTATGGCATGTATGGCAACTGAGTTCTTCAATAAAAACACAGCTGGATTTTAAAGCTTGATATTACAAACAAAACGAAAAATCAAAATACATTTCACCATGATTTTGCTCTACCAGCCTTCTTTCTAAAAATTTCTTTTCTGGAATTGATTACTATGAGATGTCACCTCATTTCTGATTAAATTGCCTGATATCAATCAACACATCTCTGTAGAGTATAATATTAATCACAAGAAGTGAAGGTGGCAATCCCATATTATAGCTTGATTGTGTGAGATATTCAACATCTTCAAATTATACTGACACTAATGATAATAAAGTATGTTAAACCTTTGACAGCTGTGTTCACTTCTTTTCAAAGCTGTAGTTTCATTTCAAGTATTGAGTTTTCAGTGTTTACAATGAATGTAAGAGATAAGAGATTCAAAATATGGAATATCAGAAAATTTTTGGATCTAGAATGAAAGTTTATGTAACAGGGCCATTTGAGTCTTTCTTTCTTTCTTTCTTTCTTTCTTTGTCTTTCTTTCTTTCTTTCTTTCTTTGTCTTTCTTTCTTTCTTTCTTTTTCTTTTCTTCATCTAAATCTATCTATCTCTGGATCTATATTTATCTAGCTATCTATATTTATACTACTAGAAGCACCAAATATTACAAATCAGACCCCAGGGTCTAATTAATAAATTATTACATTCAAGTTAGTTTTAATTTTGCTGTACACTTCAGTGAAATGAGAGAGGAAACCCTAAAGGTAGACCTTATGCAGAAATGTAAAGCATATTGTAACAGCATTCCTTCCTCAGTAGAATCCCTTAAAATTTTTTAAAACAAGTTGATTCCATTATTCTTCTCGTAACTTTTTTATCTATGTATGAGATGCAAAATAGGATAGTAAATCTTAGAATAGGCTATTACAGCTAAGTTGGTATTGATAAAAAGGAGTGAAATTGCTATATTACATGTTGTAAAACTTATTCCTATCCCACAAAAATATTACATTAAAATTATAATAAATTGCAATACTTTAATCACTTGCAAATGATTTGACTCTTTCCGTTCAATTTATAGTATCATTTCAGTAGCACCTGCTTCATAAAATGTGCCTGTTACTGATACTATTCTGATGGCTTTTATAGGAACCTTTTTGGAATAATTTATGCAATTGCTCTTTTTAACTAATAATTCTTTTCTTCCCCTTTCCTGCATAGCTGTACTTTTACTTTTTCAAAATTTTTTCTGTTATGTTATTTCTCCTCATGTTCACCATTGTCACTTTTTGAGCTAATGAAGTATTTTTTTCCCAGGTAAATTAATCTTCCATTAAAAAAAAAAAAAAAAAAAGCTTTAATATTTCTACTACTTGCCTTAATTTTAAATCACACAAATACAAATTTATAAAATATGAATGTCTCTGAGATTACACTTCTGCTTCAGCTTTATGATACTACATCTTTTCTTTCTAATTAAGTTTTTATTGAATTTTCCATTGAAGAGTAACAAGCAAACCATGAGATGTGGATTATGCATAAGATAAAGCATTCTGTATTAGTCAAAGGGAAAAAGTGTTCATACTTATTCAATACCCATTTTTTCTCATAAAGATTATAGATAGAATCCTACCTTAAAAAAAATAATATATGATCTGTTCCACAACGTGCATTTAAAATCTTGATCTCTCATCCATATTCTGGGGCATAGGAGCATGTGATATACAGAGAGCTGCATTCAGATTTGATCATGACCTTCTAGAATAACTTCAGCAACATGAATACCATAAATATCCTGGAGACCAGTTGAAATCCTTATTCTAAAATCCTTATACGAAATACCGGATCCCAAAAGAACTCAAATTTGGCAGGACAGTACAAGATACTCTCCTGGTCATGGATCTCTTAGAAAAGGAATAGAGTATATTATTTGAGATGAAAATGGTATTTGCTTGAAATTATTTAATTCTACGCAAAATAAGTATTAAAACTAATGAAATACATATTTTTAAAATTAATAAAATAAATAATTTTAAATAATGCAACCTTTTTAGATTAAAATAACATCTGAATATTCCTTTGTTCTTTTGTTTTCAACAGTTTTTTCTTGGATGTGAGGTAGAGAACAGAGAGAAAGGAGAAAATGTCGTCAGGTAACCACATTTTCACTATAATTCTCCTTCTCTCAAAACACCTTCTCTTTAAAAATTATTATCTAAAGAGCTGAAATTCATGACATGAACAGCAAAAAAAAAAAAAAAAGGATTATAAACATGCCATATTCAGATTCCCAAAAAGTCAAAAAGAAGAAACTGTCCTTCCAGTGAGGCTTGATTTGCTCTGACCCCAGAACAGTCAATTCAGTAGTACATATTTTTCAATAAGCCATTTGTCAAGGTTCTGGCCAGGGCAGGGTTACTTTTGCAGTAGCCAGGAGGGGGCATCGGGGTTATTCTATACCGGAACACCACTGCAGGACCTAAAGAGATAAACTCTGTCTTCTTAGGCTGTTAAGAAATAATGATTGGTACTGTGAACGTGGATTTTTTATGAAAGGTAGAGATTTCTTGAAAATGAGGAGACATGACTGTACTTCTTACCAAGGAATTAAAATTGTAATTTTGAGAAAGTATCCTCTTTGAAAAAAATTGCCTCTATAATGATCAGTTGCTATTATTTAAAGTGATGGAATTAAACAGACATGAGAGAAAGATTTTTTGGCCTGACTAATTCTTTTGCTGACACCATCTAATTATATTTTTCACTATAACTATATGACTAGCTCAGGTGGGGTAATGCTCTTTTCCTTGACACACAGGCAGCTCTGTCACTGCATTTAATAACATAAAAGGAAATAAGAAAACATACTAAGTAATTAAATCACACAGATGAGGCAGCCAAACTCGAGTAATTGAATATTTCAATTAATCACAGGAAACTTGCAGAATATACCTCTGATGCTTATCCTAGTTGTAAGGGAGACATGAAAGAGAATTCGAGTCTCACTAAGGGGGATAAGACTTTTACTGTTTAACAGTTTAAAACAATACCTGTTCAATTGATTAATTTAGCATAAGTAAGATATATATCTATGTTAGAAAAAACCCTGATAGCTATGGTAGTATCTTGCAAATAAGTCCCCCAATAGTAAAACCAGACAAAAGTTCTGATTTTAAACACAATGTGAAATAAGCAGTTCCACTGCAGCACTAGCTCTGCTCGTGTGTTTGAAAACATTTGCATGCATAAAGATGTCATCAAAAGGATGAGTGTAACTATACTACACTACGGTGGTAGGCTACGTGACTGTATTAGAGATACATTTTACTGAAAGATCTGTAATTATACAGTTCAGATACTTCTCTCAAGATGGATATATATGTATCATACTGTTATCTACAGGTTAATTGGTAAATTAAACAAATAGACAAAATTAAATCAAATGAATGGAAAAATATTGTTCTAAATAGTACTGACAACAAACTTGACTTTACATGGAAAGAAATTGTGGTAACAAATTGTGGTAAAGCTTCAGCAGTTCTGTTACTTTGAAACAGAGCTGGATACAGAAAAAGATGGCAGGAATAGATCATAAGTAGTCTTTCAAAATAGCAATGGTAAAAATAAAAAAAAATTCCAGGGATACTAAGTTCCTGAATGGTGATTCTTTAAAAGAGACAGTTACCAACAAAGCAGCTTCAGTATAGTCTGAAGATTCTGCCTCATGAGTAAGAGTTCATCAGCAGCTAATGAAAAATGTTGCTAGCAAAAATAATACATGAAGCTGGTGTTAGAAAACCAGCAAGTAAAGGAATATCAGAAAATGGAAGACAAGGAAAAAGGAACTATTCCAAACATTGAGAAACATTGTGGAAAAAAAGAGAAAAAAACAGGAATCTTCTAAACTGAGAGAAGATGACAAATTGAGAGTTCAGAGCAAGCAAGAGCTCTGAACAAGCTGTTCCCATTCTTAGTTATGAGAGAATGGAAAATGAACCAGAGTCTAGTTTTAAAGTGTTCTGACACCATTGAATTTATCTGGATTTATGCTGGTGTAAATGAGCTTGACATCTGATCCATCAAAAAACAAATACTGTTTTCCTTTTTTTTTTTGTTATAGGAACAATAGCATTCTAGGCAAGACATAAAGTATGTGCACAAAAAAGGCCACAATTTAACATTTTAACACATTTGAAAAGTTATCTAGAATATATTTCCTGATGTTAGTTAACCTTCTTTCCATAATTAGCAATATGTATCACTCTAAATGCTTTTCAGCCTGTGTTGAGGGATGAATTGTTTGCACATAACACTGGTTCTTTTGAACTGGACTGTCTGTATGTGCAAATAACCAGGTAAAAAATAGAATTATCCACCAGGTCTAGTTCTTCTTTCATCTTCTTTTTCTAGCATGGTACTACTGACATTAGTGAATTTAGAGTGGTTTTGGTTTATAAACATGCAATAAGAAAATAATGGAGCATATAGTTTCTTAAATAAATACTCAAGAAGATAGAATATATTTCCTCATGTGAGGAATTCAGGTGACAAAATTTGGAAATAGAACTTTAATCCAAAATGGGAGTCTTCTGAGCATCTTGCCTAGAAGAAGATAATTTGGATGATAATAGATTATTGAAAATGCAGGAATATGCATTACAGTTCAGACATTTTAAAGAGACATAATCAAACATGGATCAATTTTTAATGCAAAGAATGGGTGTTAAAAATCAGTATTTTTCAGAATTTTTTAAACCCTCTCTGGTGCTACAGGAACTGTCAAGCAAAGTTAAATATTAAGACTATGCCAGTTTTGACATTTTTAAAGGTGAATAGGTAGTCCTTTGCACTACAGATAGCTCTGTCTCAGACTCTCACCTCTGTTGCTGCAGATTGCAGTGTCAGTTCTGACAACAGTTTTGGTGATGGGTGAGTGAAGACAACTGATGCTGAGGGGCTATAGGTGGGATAGAAATTCAGCTGAGTCCTGTAACAAGCACATGATTTAAGTAACTCAAATATCTTAGACTTACGTATGATGACTAAGAGTTTTGTGAATTATGTGCTAGATGAAAGCTTGGTATTTTAAATTCCTTTTTCCCCAGACAAGTATCAAACCTATATACTGTTTCCAATATTAAGGAAGCTAGAACAGTAAACACAACACTTCTCTAAGTGTTGCCCTTTCCTTTGTGCTAATTCATATTATAAAGTGTTTTTCTGCTCCTTTACATTTTTCTGGTTATCAATTCAGAACAGAGGAAGATAGAGGCATTGGGCCTGGCTCTGCCTCAGTATGACTCTGTTGATTTACGGAGCTGATGATTAGACTCTTCTTCCTAGAAGAATAGAGAACTAGCAGAGTGTTGTAGATTGTTACAGGGAGACTTTAAAGCAGAAGGACTCATCACTTTGAACTAAGGTTTTCTTCTATCTCTAATAACAGATGATCCTCTAAAGGAGTTTACTTTCAGCAACATACTTAAAGTCTGCTGCTTTGAAATTATCCTCATAAAGGCCTGATATTTCTGATCAAAAAATGCAAAGAAAATATGAAGTAATATCACAAAAGAGGTAAGAATTTATCTAGGTTTTGTTGTGAAGCTTCAGCAAGTCTCTATGGAAAAGACTTAGAAAGATTTTTCATAGTCATTTATTATGACTTGTAACAAACAAATGAGACTGATAAATAGGAAAAAATAGGGTTGTGATTTTGGGGGTTTATTTTGTTTTTTTTTTAGTTTGTTTGTTTGAGGGTTTTTTGTTGTTGTTGTTGTTTTTATTTTTGTTTTACAAGATTCCTATCTTCTAGATGTACATTTATTTTTTATAGAAGCAATATGTTTTTCTGGTGATTCATTATTTCAGCTTCACTATGGTTGCTTTGTGCCTGGCTAATGTAGCTTGTTTATTCCCACTGGTCACTGTCATACTCTCAAGATTTAATCCTTTCCTTTACTTTGTTCCTATTCATCAGGAGAGTTTACAACATCATAGTTACCATTTGAATTGTATTTCTAGATTATTTATTTTAAAAACAAAAATTGCTTAACCAAAGCTTTAAACTATGCTAAACCAAGGATTCCAACTATATTCATTACTGAATAAGAGAATAAAATCATGGTGTTATGTTTTCTTCCACTCTACATAATTAAATTTTAAGTGTTTTACATCACTAAAGGTCTCTGAATTACTTATCAGTCATGTGATTCTGTCTTGAACATTTGTCCCTAGAAATATCCAGATATTATCAGAAGAAAATGGCTTTCCATCATAAGAGCAGCTTTGTCATACTAGCATGGTTTTTTTCTTAGCCTAGAAACCACTAAAAATAAATATAACCTCTTAGTCTAGCTAGGAATTCACAGTAAATGATCTAATATTTCTAGGTATGTGATTTGATTTCAACCTACTCTTTGGTGCAAAAAACTTATAGCAAGATACTGTGATAATGGGAAAAGATGGGGGAAGAGGATGGGTAGGACACACACACAAAAAAGTCAAAATCAAGTATTTTTACTACTGGGAAGCCTCTATAGACTTGGTCCCTGGAGCTGATGGTTATTCAACTCGAAGTTCAAGTTGAGACTTCAGTCAAAGTGGAACTGAAGTTGTGGGAAGTTCTGCTCAGTGTCTTGGTTGCTAAACTCAAGGCCCATTCTCAGTTCAAATCATGTAGATAAACTGACAGATTAGGATTCAAGAATGTTGCATCACTTTTGCCTACATTTCATATTACCATATATAAACTGTGCAGAGAGCAGGTAGCCTTCTAAAAGAGGAAAAAGACAGAGGTTCTCTAATGTTTCTGATATTAAAATTGTACTTGTCTTTTATATGCAGAATTCTAAATAGCAATGGCCCACAGAAAGAAAAAACACCACTTTTTTACAGTGCCCAGTGATTATTCTTGAAAATGTCAGCTGAGGAAAAACTCATCTAATGAGAAAAAAAGACTGATGAGTTTTAAAACTAAATTAAGCAGAAACCATTTGTTCCTTAATGTTAGCTGTTTGTTTTGTATAAAATGTCATATCTCCAGCAAGACATTAGGGCAATTTTTTATGAAAGCAAAACACAAAATATATTCTTGTTTAATGTTTTCTGGCTATAACCCAGTTTGTGACTGCATATATTATCTAGATATGTTACTCTGTCTGACATATTGAAATAGAAAAAGCAGGTAAATTAATCACACTGGATTTGAACTTAATGAAGTCTAAGTTATTTCCTTACAACCCAACACTCTGATATGCTTAGGTGACATCTGATTCACTGCTGGATAGAAATGGAGTTATGTGACTTTTAGGCTTCTTTACTGCTCTCCAAAACATGCATCAAGACAATTCTTCTGTACAAGGTGATTTACTATGTAGTTCAGTTCTGCATTTTGCTGAGTACAGCGCCTGTGAAAACTTCCATCTCCTGTTGACAGCAGAGAAGCTACCCTTTGTACTGATGAAAAGGTTGGGGTACCCCACCTGTGTGTTGCTCATCAGGGGCATTCTTAGATCTGCTTATGCTGCAAAGTGAAGAAGTGACTATGTGGAAATAACTTGGCAAGTAACCACTGGAGCTGGCAAGTCCATACAACAGTGTGGAGAGTAGCATTATGGTCCCTTACAGCAGTGTATCTGCCTGGATCTCTGCTTCAATGCAAGTTGCCTGCTGAGGTGCAAAGCTGTGCTGAAATAGCTGTAGTGTTTCTGGTTCTGGAGCAGGTACAATGTCAGCTTTCTATAAAATTTCTGTACTACTCTCTGTCACTGCATGATCTAAAAGTGTTGAGGAACACATTCAGTGCAGGTATGTAAATGTTTACTTTCAAAAATTAGTCTTTTTCTTAAATACTTACAAAGTTACATTTTAAGAAAGGATTCAAAATTCATCTGTTTTTATTTTATCGCATGTGGCATCGTATACAGTCGATATGTAAAATCAGGTTCCTGGGATTTTTTTCCTGGCTTACTCATTAATAAAGATCACATTTCAAAAAGCCCCAAACCTGTTCTAGTCCTCAAAGTTGCAGAGGGAAGTGCCCTTGGCATAAAGTCAAAGTAATCAGTACAGGTAACAGTAATAACTGTGACTAAAAGGAGAAGATTCTGGTCTGAAGTTTTTGGAGGAGAGGTGATAGTGAAGGAATATGCTTTGTGGAGCCCATTTTCCCTGGTACTGGTGTTGTTGGGAGAAGATGGCTTTGCGGTGTTGTCTGTGAGAAATGATATTTGTAACAGCATCCTGTGCGGGGATTGCACTGGCTGGCAGGTGAGCATGAAGCCTGCTCCTCACTGCCCCCCACCATCCAGCAGAGTGGAGGAGAGAATAGGAAGAGCTAGGGTGAGAAAACCTGTGGGTTGAAACAAAGGCAGGGAAATCACCTGGCAAGGATTGCCATGGACAAAACAGACTCAATCTTGTAAATTTAACTAGATTTATGGCAAATTAGCCTCAATATTTAAATACTGATTAGGATTTTGGGGGAAAAATTAACAAACCTAAAAACAGTTAAAACACCTATTACCTTACTGAGGCTCAATCTCACTCTAAGCACTTCTCCTGTTTTATTGTTACCACAGCTTGGAACAGTGTGGAATGGGGCAGATTCTGACCATTTTCCCATAAATGCCACCCCTGCAGATTTGCCCAAGCCTGCCCTCTGCTCTCAAAAATTTGCTGCCTATGCTCAATACCCACTCTGAGTTCTACCTGCTGTCCTAGAGACAGGAGTATTGCAAATTGAAGACTGTTATCAAAAGTGCTTTGCAGTTATCATTAAGTAATCTTGAATAAGTTGGTTTGTTTTTTTTTTCAGTTTTGCCATGCATTTTCATGCTTTCATTGGGCTGGATCTTTCCATAAAATGGAATTTTGTAGCCTGGTCTTAGTAAATACAGAGTTTGACAGAAAATGCACAATATGACAGTTAAAAGAAAAAGAAAACTTTGTGATTTGTAAGATTATTTTGTTTCACTCCTTCCCCCCAAGTCTATCTCTCCTCTCAACTGATTTTCAGATTTCTTGCCTTCAAAAGGCAACAAAGTCTTCCAACCTTGACACAATGCTAGCAGTTTTTCCCTCTTGTACCTTATATCAGTTTCTAGCCAGCTCAGGAATTCTAGCTTACACTAGCATTTATTCTGAAGGTACAGCATTAATGATCACAGAATTACAGAATATTCTGGGTTGGAAGGGACTCACAAGGATCATCAAGTCCAGCTCTTAAATGAATGGCCCGTGTGGGGATCAAACTGATGCTATACTACACTGTATTTAAAACCATATGTGGAAAATCATCTTACTTTGGATCAGTGCTACTTATACTGCATTTAAAAAACACTACTGGCAACTCAGTGGATTTAAAACACTGCATTTAGTTCAGCTTCCATGTTTAAATAGTTTTGTCAGTGAGTCCTCCCCCAAAATGACCCAAGACATGCACACTCTTACAAGAAGAATATAGTGCTCAGTGTTTCAGACACAATCTAACGTAAGTCACTCTTCTATATTTTTATATAAATTGTGTATTTGCATGTATATAAATATGTACATATATATAATTTCCATATTTTTGTATCTGCATTTGTGTGAAATGGGAACTGGAATGTAAACAACATTACATTTTCAGTGTTGCATTTGGTATATGCTGAAGTATTAAATCACCTTTGCATTTTCCAGAGGTTAGTATTTCTTAGAATGTTTGAGCCTATAACAAGACATTCAGAGCAAGAAAGGAGTATGCAAGTGACAAAGGTAATTGTATGTATTTATTTTCTCATTTAGTCTTTTCAGGAAGAGCTAGTTAATTAAAAAATCCACTAATAGAATTTAAATATAAGTGTGGTAAAAGTAAGTCCTATATCTAATGTTCCTATGTACATACCAATCACTAACCCTTAAACAGTTTTAGCTTAATGAGATTGCCTTTAGGTTGATTTTGGATTATTCGTTTCACCCCAAACATGTTCTTTGCTTTTTATTCTAACTCATGTTACTGAATCCAAATGATTGAATCCAAACATTTGACATAATTTGATTCAAATGTTGTTGAAATGTAAATAAATCCAATAGCATTTCCCTACTAACTGAACTGAATGTTGCTTTCAAGACTGAAACAATCTTGAAGGAGGCAGTTATTTAAATATAAATTATTTTAAAATGGACTTGAATTTCCATTCAGTCAACTAATTTGTAAATAGGAAGTGTGAAAACTATTACCATAGTAATCCTTGGAATTTGAACTGATCTTTTTTCTAATCTTTACCTTGGATGACACTGCTGGTTTTAGTAGTTCTAGTTCTCAGTTCTTCATGCTTATGGCTGCAAAACTTGATATATTTGAGTTGAAATATTCGGTACTGGATGTCTGCCACACGATTTTTTTTTTTTTTTGTAAATATTACCTTATTACCCATATAGTTCTGAGAATGTAATCAGGAAAAAATATATTACTTAGGCTATAGTAAAAACAACTTATACAAGTTTTCACTATAAAGTCCCTTGTCTTTTTATTTGAAGATGGGACTAAAAAATTGACAGTACATTAAGGTTCTGAATTTTATCGCTCTTATCAAAACATTGAATCTTGAATAAATGTTCTATGCCAGCAAAATTTTTGTCAAAAAAAAAAAAAAATTACCCATCTTCTCTGAGCATTCTCCAGTTTTACATGACTCTGACACATAATTGTACTGTACAGGCATATATCCATGAATTATCTGGATCTGTCCAAGGCAGAAGAAGCTGGGCAGAAGAAGCTGGGCAGAACTTCCCAGGTAAGTCACTATTTAGATTTGCTCTGCACTGCTCAAGATATATACAAAGAAACTGAAGAATAAAATTATCTGGCTTTTCTAAGAGAGGCCATGCTAGGCTTGAATAGCTTGAGAGAAAACCAGTTTGACTGCCATGGAAAACACAGGAAGGAGCTAGTACTGTGGTGTTAGGATGGAACTAATAGTAGACTGGCACAGAAGTTCAGTCTGATAAGGCCTGGGATTGGCATAGGGGTATCAGAGCAAAGCTCCAGGGGAATTTAAATAGCAGCAATGGGTGAGGTGAGTTAAATTTAACAAGAAGCCAGGAAGAGAAGCTGTCCTGAGCTGGACAGTGACAGTGCCAGAAAGTGCCTGACACTACTCTGTGGTGACTAACTGTACAAGTTTTGTTCCAGAGGTGAAACCCCAAGAATACCACCAGCACGGACTGAAGACAAAATCCTGACCTGGGTCCTTAGCCAGAAGTCCACATACTGACATTTCTGCAGTACAGCAGCTGAAATTAGAGTTCTAATATAAAGCTGGGAATTACTACATAAACAGATTTTTAGTCTGCTGTAATTAATTTTGTTGAGTTGTCGCAAAGCATCTTCACAGACTTCAGCTTCTCTAAAGCTTAATTAATATTTCTTATGCTACAGTTAATTTTTCAAAGCTCTCCATGCTCTGTCTAACATAAGTAATTTTGGATATGAATAATTTCTGAGTTTTCTACTAGCATTGACACTTTTGGTCAAACTCACTGTTGCAGCATGTGAATGTACCTTTTCCTTGTTTTCAAAGATGGAGGTAGGCTCACTGTAAGGAGTTTCTTTGAATGCGGTTTTTATGATAAACTGATAGAAGAGTGCGTGAATTAGACAAAAGCATACGAAGGAAAGAGAGTTTGCTGGGGAACGTAGAGTTAGCATGGGCTTTGCTCAAGTCTCATGATGTGAACTTTCACTAAGGACTTAATACACCATGTCTGCTCTGGGACTCTCAAGCTCATGTAATGATGCGAGAGTTCAGAAAAGATCAGCACAAATCCATGCATCTAAATATGCCTCCAAATAAATCCATCTATTTGGATTTGAAAACAGCACGCAGAGGTAATATAGATCCAGGACAGCTATCCTAAACAAGATACTTTATTGTTGCTTCATTCTGTGACTGTTTTAAGAATTGATCTTCTGTAACAACTGTTTTTCTGCCTTCAAGGACCAGTCTTATCCACAAATTCACAGTTTTTTAGGATATCAAGGAAAACATTTGACTCCAGAAAATGTGTGCAGTGCTATCAGTTTTATCCTGAAAGGCCAGGGACAGCATCAGTCACTCAGCCTTAAATGGTCATCAGGTAAGGTGTGCGTACTTAGGGATATCATTGGTTAAGGAGACAATACTTAGTTCATGGAGGCAGAAGCAAGACCCCAAAACTATGGTTTGAGCAAACAGACCAAATAAAATTTTAAAGCATTTAGGATCTTTTCTGTGGCTGTGTGGGTGATTGGCTCCTGGCTGGGCTCAACTTGCTGTATAATGATGTCTAAAAGCACACCTCTGCACTGTGTTAATTGGCTAAATTGATAGAAATGAGACCATTGTGCTCACTTAGGCTTCAAACCATGTTTGTTCAGCTCTTGTACTGGACAGATCTGGCATTAGTGATTACAGGACTTTGGTCCAATGTAGAAACTGCCAATATTATGGAGTAATGGTTGTCCTTTCAACCAGATAAACTAAGGTTATGTCAACTTTGATCAGACAGTGACCCCATGGTTAGGAGAGCAATCTGGAAGCTGAACAAAAGCAGAGAAAGTGGAAAAGTTAAATAGGAACTTAGGCTGAAGTTACTATTTTGCAGAGAATAATATATTCCATGGTGGGGAAAGGGTGATCTGTTTTAGAAATCTGTGTGAAGTCTGTGCAGGGACTATAGCTGTACGTGTCCATGTCAAACTGGGTGAAGTGTCTGTAAAAGCTCTTGGTGGTAGTCTTGGAAAGGGAGGTACAGTAAAGTTGTATAATAAGTCACTCTTCACAGAATCACAGAATACAGCGAGTTGAAAGGGATCCACAAGTAACCTATGTCATCATAACATGCAGGAAGTGTATTTTTATGCACAGAAAAAATATTGTTGCAGTGCTGGATCCCGGTAGAGTCAAAGGAAGATTAGGTACATGAAAGATAGATTGGAGAGGAACCTAAGGTAGCCTTGGCACACTCATGCAAACTGAGGCTATAACGTGTCTTGTTCTTATGAAGGAACTTTCAGTCACTGTAGGAAGGTCAGGAAGGTCACTGGATTCCCACCTTTCCCTGAACTACCTTGGCTGGGAGATGATAGTTACACATGCTCTGTGAGCTGGGAACAAAGACCAGAATTCATTAACCGGTGGGTTACATTTATGATGGTTGTAAGTCGTTTATTTGTAAACTCTGTTCATAGTACAAAGGAATTAACAATTTCACAAACCAAGAAAAGCTATATTTACTAAAAGTTTTAGGACCTATTTGGTTCAAGTCTAGGTAACTGTTCTATAAAATTCTGACTTCTTTCCATGTGTTCAAATGAAACTCATAACGCTGGGGGGAGAAATATCTTTCCAACCTTTGAAAACATCAAAGACATTGCTTTCTCCCTGATCTTTGAATATGAAAGTCCCAGTGAGAACTGCAAATGAGGAAAAAAAGTCAGAAAAGATTGGGACTAGCATTTGAGAATCTAGATTTGGACTATGAAACAGAATGACAGCTATTGATGAAACCCTCCATGTAAGATAATCAAGATCATACAACTCTAAACAAACCTCAAAGGAAATAAAGCAGACCAGGAAAAAGGAATGACAACACTTCATTTTGTTCCCTTGGAAGACCATGAGTTTAAAACACACACTGAGCAATTTATAACAGCTAAAAGCCACTGTACCAAGAAGCGTGCTACTTAATCCTGATTGCTGGATTTCCTTTTTCTTTTTCATAAGACAGAGCTTACTACTTCCTTTGTGCTGCATAAGAAAGGAGTTAGAACAACTTCCTATCATGTTAGACTTGAATGTGGATTACATGGAAATTAGTGTAATCCCTTATTATTTTGAATTGAGAAGCCTCTATAATTTTTCTTAAAAGGGCCTGGAAACAGAGTGGCCTGTCTTTGTATACTGTCATCTGAAACACTCTGAAAATAGATAGGTATCTTTTGATTATATGCAGGAGAATTATTTGCAGCAAACAGATCTATTCATAAATACAGAGGTTTGTACTGTTCATTAATTGCAAGCAAGTGATCACATCTTCCTGGAATATTTTTATTGCCTGGAATTATTCAACAGTTATTTTATGTGAATATATTTCAACATATAGATTACTGAGAAATTATTTGCTAAGAGGGTTTTACATTTACAGTTTAAACCCCAAGCTGTTTAGATTAGATACATACATCAGAGTTAAAATTCTGTTTAATAATTTCATAAGAGTAGACCTCAGAATCAAGTTCCTATGTAACTTCAAAAATAACTCTAGCTTTAGGCATGGTCTAACAAAGAACATTGGAGAAGAGGAAGACTTTCATATTGTCTTTTGTATGCACTAGTGGCAGAATAAATTCCACTAAGTGGCTCCTAGTAATGAAGTGAGATCCATGATACACCACTAAAATATATCTTCTCTACTAAAAGAGAAACACAGTACAATATATTTATAAGTGACTAATTTTCCTGCTAGATGGAGTTTATTAGACTGTGAATTTCAATTAGAGATAAAAGCTAAAATTATATTTAGAGGTAGCGCATCAACATTTTGTAGATTTTTTGGGGGGGGGAAAAAAGAAAACCAATTTTCCTTATTTAACAACCTTGATTAATTTGCCTCTAATTGTAAAATGTAAGCTTTGTTCAATAATGTGTATGGAAACAATCTTTCTAGTTTTTAAATATGGATTCATTTTGCATTAGTTTGGTTATCCATCCTGAGTTCAGCTACATGGATAGCCATGATTAGTGCACAGAAAGTGCACAATTAATAATTTTACAAAATAAAAGTCAAAGTCTATGAAAATAAATTTTTCTTATTTTCATTTAGGAAAAGGGAAGACACTGAAATCCCTTCCATTTGACACTGATGGCTAAATGTCTTGACTATTTTGCCCACCATTTATGTTTCTGGATTTATCTGTAGATGAGCCCCAAAAAGGAGTTGGGTGCCTAGGAGCACAGTGGAATAGAGTCTAATTCTTGTCTGGCCTCAGAGCACAATTTCAAAGTCAGCAGATAGTTGTCCAAATGCTGGTGAAACCTGGTCTGGTGAGTCTTCTAAGCTGGGTGTCCCTGAGCACCTCCCGGGCTGATGTCTGAAGAGTCCTGGAGCAGTCTCAGCTGACTAAGCTTCCTGCTGGTGGTGCGGAAGCTGCTGGGGTATTATCAGAGCTGAGAAATGGAAGAAAAGATAGGGAAAGGATGAAAACTGTCCTTTTTACCTCTTCCTCCTTCTTCCCTTCATGCCTGCATGCAGTGTAATCTTCACACGTATGCCAAACAGCTTGGAGACAGCTCCTAAACTGTCCAAATTTGTCTTTTCTTGGGTCTAAAAACACCAATATGTTCATTTTGGGGCCCACAGTGTCCTTTTCAGCTCAGGTCAGGACAGACTCTCCTGCCCTAAGCTTTGCTGCCATTGTCTGGGGCACAGCCCTTCCTCTGGAGGGACCATCGCCTGCCCCACTCAGGCTTGGGCAGATGGCATCCCATGGGTGAGGACATGTGCCATGTCCACACCACCTAGACTCCTGACAGAGCCCCTGGAGCAGCCCTGCTTGCCCTGTGCCCTGATGTAGACTGCCAAAAAAAGGTGACTGGTTCTGTCCTGCTGAGTTTAGGCTCCTGTGGTCCCTGAAGGATCCCAAGTCCTGACTCAGAATATTAAAAATCTGTAAGTCAGGTTAGGGCTGAACCCCAGCTCTGGCTTGGGCCTACCATGCAACATGAACTGACCCATGGTGAGGGTCTAAACAGGCCAGCAGGTCCCCAAACAAGAGCTGCTTTGTGTGGATTCAGGGGGTCAGGTGAAAACATGGGTATAGCTGAAGCTCTGGGGATCTCCCAGATTAATGAAGCTCCATTACCTCCAACCCCCGGAAATGGTGGCTGCAGCTGCAGTGTGTGAAAAGCCTCAGCATCCCCCAAGTCATCAGGTGTGCCCTAGCAGGGGCATGTGTGCTCAAGGGGACATATCAGTCCTCAGGGGGGTGTATCATGAAGAGTGTTGTATTTCTGGAATAAAACTGGATTTCAACAATGTACTTTATTCTTTGCCCCATCAAGAATGGACACATGCAAAGACAGTAGCTAGTCACCCGAATTTTAATATCAAAAAATAAAGCATATATAGAATTTCTGGGCCCCTCAGTTCAGGAAGGATATTGAGGTGCTGGAGCAGGTCCAGAGAACAACTAGGCTGGTGAAGGGACTCGAACACAAGTCCTATGAGGAGAGGCTGAGGGAGCTGGGGTTCTTTAGCCTGGAGAAGAGAAGGCTCATCACTCTCTACAGCTACCTAAGAGGAGGTTGTAGCCAAGTGGGGGTTGATCCCTTCTGCCAGGCAGCTATCAGTAAGACAAGAGGGCATGGTCTTAAGTTCTGCCAGGGGAAGTTTAGGTTAGATATTAGGAAGAAATTCTTTACAGAGAGGGTAATCAGAGATTGGAATGGGCTGCCCATGGAGGTGGTGGATTCTCCATCCCTGGAGGTTTTTCAGATGAGACTGGATGTGGCACTTAGTGCCATAGTCTAGTAACCGCCGTGGTAGTGGATCAAGGGTTGGACTTGATGATCTCCAAGGTCCTTTCCAACCCATGTGATTCTGTGATTCTGTGAATTAGAATGCAGTTTATCATAAGTTTTCACGGTTATAACTTTGGATTTTCTCAATCTCTTCCACTCTAGATAGCCCTTGGCACATCTCTGAAACATGATCAGTCAGATTCTTGGTAAACAAAGTGGATTACAGGAAAAAAGAGTTGATATGAAACTCTGATCACTTGGCATAACACAGCTAGTCACTATTGTTTTCCAACCAGTGTATTCATCCTGGTAGTGGAAGTAATCTCTCTGCTGAATGAGGAGCTAAATATCAAATTGTGGGGTTTTTCACATTTAAATCAGCTCAGGAAAAATCCTCATGTGTCATTAAAGTGAGTACTTAAAACAACAACAAAGAAGTCATTCTTATCCTTAACTGTTCTGTCAGCAGGAGAGATCTATTCCAAGAGTGAGGTTTTTGAAAAAATAAATCATTCTTCGTTAGTAGTCTCTACTATTTTTAAAGATGAAAGACGTGGAATATATTTTATGTCTTGCAGTAAGAGTACAGGCATGATATGTCATGGGTATGTTGTCAGGAAATAGTAAGGGTTCAGTTGTAAAGAGAAGGTCTTTGGCTCTTTGCAGATCATATGGGCTCAGGCTTCCATGTTGACTAAATAAATAGTGACATTAAAAATTGTGAAAAGAGACGCAATGGCATTTTCCCACTTTTTCATAACGTGTAAAGACGTGGGTGAGGCAGAGAAGAGCACAACAGATCCTCCACCTTCTGAATGCACTTCAAGAGGAAAAAAAAAGGTGGTTGTAAACAGAGGTGACAAGCCAGGGTAAGATTAAAATGCCATAGGAAAAAGCAATTCTGGGGAAAAGAAGGAAATTTGGAGAACAGAACAAAATATATTTCACAGGTAGGAGGAACAAGAAAAGAATGAGATGGAGGAACATTTAGACAGACAATTTTGTAAACTACAATTTGCTATGACAGAACCAGCAAGTGGGCACAGGTAAGAGATAGATTATAAACCACTTTCTTGGACAGATTTACTAATGAGTAACTGAAGTGAAAAATAGTATTATGACCATACTCAGAAATTCACAATTGCTTTCTAGCACTGGGGGCTTGGTACTAATTTGCTATGGTTGCACTGACAGTAAATTCACTAGGTAGGACTAGGACCACATGTTTTTGACTTCTGTTCTCTTTCTGATTATTCCTAGGATAAGGTAAAAACAATTTTCAGGGCAAATACTTTTAATAAGCCTTCCAAAATACTTCATGTAGTACTTTTCAATGTTCTATAAGGGGACTGATTATATCTAGATAGGTAAAAAAAAAAAATCCCAAATCAACGGAATTTCAGATATGGTCTATTAGTTGTTATATGACACAAAGGAAAAACAGTTTACCTTCCTTGAATTACTCCATGCAATCATAGTATATCTGTTTATAAGCAGTTATCATTTCTATTTGATTTTTTAAAAAACAATACTGCAGTATAACTGTTGATCTATGAGTATATTGCTAAGTGTACAGGCTAGATCCTAAGGTAAAAAGGAATAAGCAAAAGGGATTGTGTTATTGACCTAACAAGAAACAAAGGTATCCAACAGGTTTCTAGAGATACAGTTAATTGTTCTATGCACAAATTTTCTAGAGGTTGGCATACCTTTTCATCAAGTTGCTGTTTCATAATTAGAAGTGACAACCCGCCCTGTGAGTCTAACCACAAAATTCAGGAGCTGAAGAACAACAAAATCCTTAGACAGGCAATGCCTGCAGTTTTGTGCAGACCTACTTTTGCTATTTTTCATCAAGGTTTTAAAACAATATATGTACAGCAATTTGATCAGTGAAGACTTACTGTAAGTACTTGTAAGTATTTGATATGCTGGCTCTACTCCATCTGCAACAGAAATATCACAGTAACTGTGTAACTACAGTAACTACAAGCTTTTCATATTTCTGAAAATAAGTGCTAAGGCTTTTCGCAGTTACTTCCCATAATTGCATGCAATAACCATTGCTCTTTTCTATTCCACTATATACAGAGCAATATTGTCAAACTGGGGAGCCAATACCTGTTTGCCAACATCTGAAACTGCAGCACAAAGGCCTGGTTCACCACAGAGCTAGTGTGTGACTAGTCAGATCTTAGCTGCTGCCGCTGCTTTGGACTTTTCCATAAAGGAGATGTCATCTTCCCACCAAACTTTTCCTATCACATTGAAATAAAAAAGTCCAGATTAAGCAAAACTCATCTTTCTTGTCTCACCAATCCTGTATACACTTCTCCACAATGTGTAGCTGGTGTCCTAGAAATCATTTACAGACTGACGATCCTAAGCAAGAAATTTATTTTCATTTGGTGTGCCACAGTAAAGAAAAATGCACATGTCTTACACAGTGTATAGCAAAGGAAGAGAGGAAGTAAATCAGACTGTTTTTTGTTGTGGCTGACCATTCCCTGTTTCATTGTTTGCTCCTCTTTCGGCAGTTTTATATAGAAATGGAGGCATGTGTTTTTTTCCAAGGAAATGGAAGAAAAGCTGTGTATATTCTCACCCGTGTGGAGAGACAAAGAGAAGACCTTCACTACTGACTTCAGCATTCATAAACGCAGGAATTTCTTCCTGGATCAGCAGTAGACAAATGGACAGGTGTGTGTATAGACTATCAAAAAAATATTATCTTTTTGCTGCAGAATTATATGCTATAGTTTTACATAGAAAAATTTATAGAAATTGGAATACAAAATGTTACAGTGAAATCCACAATGAAATTTAGTGTCTTTCAAACTGAGTTACCTTTAATACAGGTGTTTTTAACAACACAAACAAATAGAAATCTTCTCATCTGACCAATTTGCACAGGAGTTAAGTATTCAATAACTTTGGTTTTGTATATACAAAAATCACTGTAGCTTTACTCTGAAGAACTGTTACAGACGTACTAAACCAATACTTGCATAAACAGAGTACATTAGTAAGCTATGCATGAGACTGATTTATCAGCTTCCCATAGCATTTATGCCATCTACATATAAAATTCCACAAAAGTATTCCTAACCTATTAAGGAAACTGTTATGTACAACTCCTTTTTTAATTTGCTAATTACTGATTTTTAAAATGTTTTTCTGTTAAGACTAATTCTGCCTTCAGGCCTAATTGCCTATGTTTCTGATGTTTCTCTGAATTAAAAAAAAAAAAAATGAAGAAGAAAAGCCAGTAGTGTTTATATCATAGGAATTCAGAAACAATTCTGGTGCGTTGTTTAGGAGAAAAACAGATCTAATAACTTACCTGATGTCTTCTAGTACATTTCTGTACCTAAATGTCTGATATATCAAATGTATTTTGCCTTTGTTTGTATTAGGGGCTATAGAAAATAGAGCTATGTGAGACTTGTGCATTGGGAGTGTATCAGTTTTTCTAATTTATGTAATTTTAAAACAGATTTCACTCCTAATTCCTAATTCACTGTTGGTAGTCAATTAGTTCTTCCACTAAGTGGGACATTGAAGCTCATCCAGGGAGATGAAGTTGCCTAAAATATGGTATTGATTTATTTGAAATGCAATTTTCATTGTAAAATGCACACAGTGGGAAGATATTACGCGGCTGTAGGAATACTAAATGACAATAGCACAGGAAGACAACATGCGAATATTGTATAAAAAAATTATTGTAAGATGCAAGGAGAAGAAAAACAAAATCCTTTTTATGAAGAGGAGGAAAACCAACTTTCTCTTGGCCAATCTGTCTCTTAGTGAGCTTTCTGGGATTTGTCTGTGCATCCCGTACAAATAAGAACTAAAGGAATTACAGCCTGAACTAGTGCTGATAAAACAAAAAGTAGCCTGAACTCTGTATCTGAAATTCAAAAGAGACTTGAAACAAAACACTTTAGATAGTTGAGAGAAAAACATTTTTCATTTTTTTTACCCCAGATGCTCTGATTTTAGTTGGAGTCAGAAGCAAAAATATTTTTGTGCAAATTTATTAGTTGTTGCTTTTCTGAACTGAACCAGCAAGTTTCTCAGTGAAGCCCAATTGTCAGTCTTTTAACACAATTTGCTACAGAGTTGTCTGAACAGAGTCTTGTAGAAAGGTGACCTCTATTTAGCCCTTAGATTGTTGGGAAGGGTGGAGAAGGATAGTAATGCTTTCTGCAGAAAAACAGAAAAAACAGTTTTCTTACGCAATGGCAAATATTTTGCCTCAAAGAATTTGCAGTGGAAATAGGGTCTTATTCAAACCTTTCTCAATTCGGGCTGCAGAAGGAGAACAGAACAATTTGTGAACAGCAATCTTTCTCACGCTGTCAATTCATACTTATTCTTCAGTCTGCGAACTGTGTTCTGCCTTAGTTTTCATCCCCTATGAACTTTATTCCATTTTTAAAATGCTGTAAGGTGTTGGTTTGGTTTTTGTTTCTTTTAAAGAAGGGGCGACCAAGAGTAGAAATAAAGAACCTTGTCTTTGATATGGAACTAACCATGCACATGCCTCATCCAGTTATTGCTGTTCCCAGAAAAGTGGGGGTTTTTATTTGCAAAATAACCCATCAACAATGCACTATTTATGAAGAAAGCACTTAAGATGGGGCAACATTGGTACAAAAGGAATCATCAAGAGCTTTGAGTAGCACAGAGAAGCCATGCAGATTACATTGACTTTGAGTGGAGCTGTTATGTTTTCATCATGCCTGTTTCACAGTGTGGCCATTAAGTGTGAGCTGTTCAAAATACTAATCTGCACTAGGCATGGAAAGCTCAGTTTCAATCTTAAGGAGTTGAGCAAGGGACAGTGTAATCACTATTAGATCAGCTAAGCAGTGTGAAGCAGTATAACATCAGCTCAGTTCCCATAGTAGCTGCCTCGGCCCTTTGTGACTTTTGGCAAACTATGTAAAGGTAAGACTCCTTTATTCAGGAGTGTGACAATCACTGTATTTAACCCCAGGAACAAGGCTCATGTATTGGTGTGAGTAACCTTTCCTTCAGTATCTGATCTAGCTCAGGCACCTCTATTGTATGCTCTAGGCTGTAATTTTAACATGAAAAATAATATTTTAATAATATCAGTAAATACTGAATAGAAAAGGACAACTGGATTCTTTTGATCAATTTTAAACTCCTTGTGTTTCAGCTTTTATAAAGACATATAATCACAATGTGGGGGGAAAAAAATGTATCTTGACCAGGTACTAATACTGTAGTCATTGAAAAGAAATTGGATGTGTCTGAATCACTACTTGCACTTTTAAGCACAGACTTCCTTTTTCTTGTTCCACTAAGGTTCAGGATATTTTTAAATGAAATGTCAGATACAAAGTCCTAGTGCTGTCCCTGTTGAATTCAAGACAGTATAATAATACAACTCAAAACTCCCAGAGTATTTATTTTCAAAAGTATATCTCCATTTGTCATTTCAGAAACAGCAATATGGGTGCTTATTCTCCTTATTTGTAAAATCATTATTTGAAACACTGGATGCAAAACAATCGTCTAAGGAAAGTGCTGACACACAGTTGGCACTTTGAAGCAATTAGAATTTGTTATCATCAACATATTTGGGAGGCAGCAGTTCCCTGTTAGATTTTTGCACTGATTTTTCAGCGTGGCTTGTGTTACCAAATTAACTTTGAACAAAGAACACACAAAGGACAAAGAAATAAGAATGTTGGTAAACAAATACACAAATACAATGAATTCACAGTTGCACAAATTAAAGAGTTTAGGGATTTTGTTCCTTTCAGTAATAATTATTTTGGAGGTTGGTAAGCAGCAAGAGGACTCCAGTCCTGAACATTGCATTGGAGTCCATAGCAGCACAAACAAATCTAGTTGCTGTTTCAATGGTTCCTGCTTTGCATTGACTCCGGGGGCCTCCCTCCCCACTTGGAGTTGGATCAGTGTACTAATCCATCAAACTAACTAGACAAAACAAAATTTTGAGATGGCTTGCTATGCTGGCAGGGGCTACCTTGAAAAAAGAAATGGCAGAGCTAGTGCAGAGGACAGGATGGGTTTGTGCTGCAAGGGGGAGAGGAGGGCTCTGGCAACCAGTAGCTGCTGTGGAGTTGGCCTGGCTGAACAGGAGAAGGGGAGATAAAGAAGGAACTACCTGAAACATCCGGCTAGGAATTTCATCCTTATTATTTAGTCTGTAGCTGGAGTTCAATGCTCCGAAAAATAGTTATTTTGGGGTTTCTTTTGTTTTTTGGTTGTTTTTTTTTTTTCCCTTTAAATATTGTGCATTAAAGTAACATGTGCATGCCATGTAAAAGTAACCTGTGCATACTGTGCATTACAGTCTTCTCTCTAGAGAAGAGAAGGCTTAGGGAGGATCTTATCACAGTATTTCTGCAGTTAAAGAGCTGCTGCAAAGAGGATGGAGACTTTGTCTTTGCAAGAAGCCACACAAGGCTGGCAACAGGCACAAGTTTCACTTGGAGTGGTTTTCATTTCTTAGTGAAATTTTTTTTACTGTCAGAACAGTCATTCACTGGGACAACCTTCCCAGGGACAAGGTGGAGTCCTCATCACAGGAGGTTCTCACAGTGTGATTGGACACGGTGCCAGATGTCCTCTAGGCTCCCTTTCCCAATAAAGTTTGGACCAGATGATCTCTGGAGGTCCCTTCCAACCTGGGCTGTCCTCTCATTCTATGATTCTCTGATTATTTTTGTTTTTTAATATTATTAAGTGGAGAAAAACAAAAGTGAAGAAATGAAAGAATATTTACATGTTTCAGCAACTATAGTGAGACTATTTACAAGCGTATCTATATTGTTTGAAAAAAATATTTTTTAACTTACCTATGGTAGAAGAATATTTGGAGTTTCTCAGTTTTAATGAACCTTTAATGTGTTTCTGATACTTTCTGTGTTTATCTTTTTCAGATGGAATGTATGCAGCATTTAAGACTTTTTTTCTCAAAGCCCCAGCTCCCAGATACTTTGAATTGCAGAAGAAACACGATCTTCACTTGAAAACTGTGACAGATGAAGCTCTAGCCTTGTGGTTTCTGCCAAGCAGACAGAAGTTTACCAGGAGAAAGGGAAGATTGTAAATAATGCCCTGAATTGCCCTTACTTTGCTGGAGGGCTGACCTCATTGACTGTCTCGTGCATCATGGGCTTGCAGCTACACTGCACAAAAGTTTTTCCATTGCTATATGCTATAGCATTTTCTATCCTTCTCTTAGCTCAAAAGCCTTAGGATATGCCTAGTGTTTTTTCTTTCAAGCATAAAGAAGCTTTATCTAAAGCCCCTTTATGAATTCTAGATTTTAGAAAAGTGTAAAGTGTTCTCCAAGTCTCTCATAAGAGTTGGACCCTTTTCTTCTCCTTGCTTTGTATATTATATTAGTAATAGTATCACATTTTTTGTGGGGTTTCAGTTATCTTAGCTGCTTATCTCTAATTCTTTTAATTTTAGCCAACAATGCCAGAGTACTCACCAATAAGCTGTGTTTCATGGAGACTTCAAAAGTTTGGCAACTGCTGTTAAAATGATTCTGAAGTTCCAGACCTATTCTTTCATCCTGATCATTTTCCCCCACAGGCCTGCTTGAAAAAAAAGATAAATCAAATTTAAAATGCAGCACTCAGGATACCCACTGAGACTAAATGTCCTGTTTCCATAGTAAAAAGCTGTTAAAGTTTATTTATTTTTCTTGAAACTTATAGTAATGAAACTATAAAGCTACAAAGATAATTTTACCCCCTCCTCCTTCCACGCATTTCAATAGCTGTGGGGTAAATGCCACAATGAGTCTTAAAATGAAATTACCTTTCATTTTCAGAAAATAATAACTTCTAGCCACATCAGCCATCCGACAATACTTTTTTTCTTTTTTTTAAATGAAAATTGAATATGATAAGGAAAGACAACAATGCCTGAAGAATAATACTGCAGACAAACAAATCATTGTGTCATTGCAGGAAATGACATATAATCTATGTTTTGTAAGCTGAGATGTGAACTTTTAAAGCTGAAATACCTGAGACCACCAGAAATAAGTGGTAGACATAATGGATGGTGACCATGCATTGAAGTTTTGTGATATTTTCCATTATAACTCATTCTTGTTTGATTTCTGAGTTACTTCAGCTTTTCTGGTGATGGTCACAAGACTTAGTGGCATTTTTACTATGTCACATGAAATCCCTTTCCATTCAAGCTATGTACCTATCCCCTCTGTCTCATGTATTACTGAGAAAAGAATGGTATGCAAGCAGCAGGCCCAGATGTGTGGAATGGTCAGGCTCCATGTCAGACAGCCACGACCTTTTACAGCACAGCTTTCACGGCTGATAAATTTTGTTGCACTGACAGGGCAGATTGAACGGGCATCTGAGGTCTGCCAGCTGACCCATCTCTTCTTCATAGGGAAGAATCACATGAGGAACTGAGTTTGGAGTAAGGAGGCAGGAGAATGCAGAGCCTGAGCAGTGCCCTCACCACAGCCCTGCACATGGCACTTCACCAGCGCTGCCTGCTGTTGTGTCTGGACAAGAATATCTGGGCCATATCCTCTCTTATGCCTGCAGACCCAAGAGTCCCATGCTGCCTTTCTTCTGAATCCAGTTCACAGTGTGAACATATTCTTCCCTCTAAAATAACACTCCTTCTGCTGCTAGTTAAAATAGCATGGCACACATGTCACTGCAGCTGTACAGAATAGCTGTGCATTTGTATTCCTGTGAAAATAGAAACTAGAAAATGGCATAAATCTTGTTCTCCCCTGCAGAAAACTAAAATAATCCCAGAGCAATAACTGTGAAGAATGGCATTAAAAGGAAGTTCTCACAGGTCAAGTTCACATGCAAGCTGCTGCTTAAGTTAGTTATCATGCATCAGGTGGGCCACAATAGCTGCACTCTTAACTCAAGGGAAATAGAGGCTAATGGCACTTAATGTGGCCTGTGACAAGACAGTAGAGCTAAGTCACACTACCAAGCATTTGCCATAGTGGCAGAACAAAAGACTCTCTGGCTTAGCTGACATCATAACTTTTAACTGTTGGAAGTTTCAAGCTGTATTTAAATCATTAGTTTTCATTAATATGCACTTGAAAGAGAGCACCAAGATTTTGCTTCCTATGCACCCCTGCATACATTATATTTCTTAACTGTATAATTACATGCTACTTTTCAGGCTCAGGCTCTCCACTGTTTCAGTGCACAGGGCAGATCTGCAGTGAAGAATGAAGACTTCAGGTGGAGTAAAGGTTCCCGCTTCACAGCTGAGCAGCTCTTCTGGCTTAGGAAGGTGCAAAATACACACTGATTGCTCTTTTTGGCAGCTCCGGGGGAATTTACGCTCTTGAAAGAGTGCAAGGAATGTTACTTGTGGGTGGCCCACTGTCTGAAGGCCTAAGCCTTAGTGGTGACGTGGTGACAAAATGCAACAAGTTGCTTTTACTTGTCAACATGCTAGAAGGAGATAGAGAAATATTGCAAGCAAACACTGTAGTCTCAAAATAAAATCTTCAATTCCCAATGCAATAAAACTAGTATTAGGTATTCATTTCTTAGACTCTGCCTCTCAGTTTGTTACTACATTAGAGGTTTTTTATTTGACTTCTTTCCAACACAAAGCCTATCATTAACCACTAATTAGTACTGACACTAGTGTGTCAGTAATACGCTAGGGGGGAAATATTTGTAAACTTAGTAGGCATATTTCAAACCCTAAATATTCAAATAGGAAGAAAGATAATTATTACTCTGATGCAATACGTAAAGTATATGTGTATATATTATCAGTTGAGTTTCATTATGATCTGTTTTTTTGCTTCACTTCACAGTTTTGAGAAACAATTTGTCTTGAGAGGCCAATTTTCATGTAGAGATGAAAAAAAGATTTCTGGGTTATGATATTGACAGTAAATTACCAAATTCTTTTATAAATAGAAAAGCTTTTGAAAAAGTACAATATTCTTTCTTTTTAATTAAAAGTGGTTGCCATGGATAGTCCTTTTCTATCTTTTTTTTTGGTTCTCCATGAACAACATCAGTTAAAAATAGGACACTTTGGATGCTGATACTCCTAAAGTCCTGTCATGGGTTCACTTGTTCTAAAAACTCAACACGGAATTTTTCCCTTCCCCTTGCCCCACTGTGTGTGGGGGGATGTTTGAAGGCAGACTGGGTTTGCCTTGGGTATTTGACTCACACAAAAGCACTGGCCAACAGATTGACATTCCAGGCTAATGGCCTGGGGAGGGGCTAGGAGATTCTTTTTTTTTCTTGATTTTTTTTCCCCTCTCCCGTAGAGGGGGTAAGGAAAAACAGTTCATGGTTGCGGGAACGGAGGGAAGGAGGTGCGTTGCAAAAGCTGGGAACAAAAGCTGTTCTCAGTCTGGCTGTCTGGCTTGCTGGCACCCTGTTTTCTGCCCCCGCCCCGCCCAGGTGGACCTGCTTGGACTTCATNTTTGGGAAGAACCCTTCTTTATTCTTTTTCCCCTTCCCAGTGAGGGGGAGGGAAGGGCTCCATTTTGCTCCCCCCCCCAGCATACCAGGGGCCTCCATGGGGCGACTGCCAGAGCCCAACAGCGCCCCCTATAGCCCAACCCTGAGCACTGCAGGCTCTGCACCTCCAGAGATCCAACAGCACCCCCTGCTGACTGTGGTTAGAATTGCACCAAAAAGCACAAACTGAACTGTTTACTTCTCATTGAAAGGGATTTTTGGGTATAGGATTATTGTTTGGTTGGGGTTTTGTTTTCCGTTCTTTTGTTGTTCTGCCAATACACATATATCCTTTAATACAGGGCTGTTATTTTTTCTTTCTCCACACTTTCTCAATTGGAGCCTCTTAATTTCGGATTAACAATTGCTTGGAGGGAGGATATTTGATCTTCCTTGTAACTCGTCTTCCTTAGCAAAACACTTCTGTCTCATCCAACTGAGACAAGTCCCATATTTCATCTCCTTCCTGTCTTTTATTCTCAGCAACAGAAAATAAGGATTTAGGCCTGAACACAATTTGAAAAAGAATTACTCCAAATTTTTCAAACGAGACTTTAGATTATAGGCACCCATATCTTATTCTGTTTTAATTTCACCCAGCTCTTTTAGAGTCATAGCTTTAGGTGACAATCCTTTTAGTCAACAGCAATTACATAAGTCTTATCATTGTTCTGATTCAGTGAAAGATTTCATATTTAATAGTTTTCTAGAGTAAGATAAAGTATTCATGAAGGATTGCTTTTTCTTATCCCACATATATATTGGCAATGCTTACATTTAAAACAAGCTACTAGTTATTCAAAGAAGTTTTCTTAGCTGAATTACTTTAAGCTGCTTTAACTCCATCCAGCTGGAGTTCTTGCATGACCCATGGTAGAAGTGTGTGTGTGTGTGTGTGTGTGTACTTAGATTCAGAAACAGCCTTGAGCAATGTTCTTTCTGAAAGTATGAGTAATGCTTGAAAACATATTTTGCTCCCATTTGGATAGGTTGTTACTTTGATTTTGTGCTTGTCTGAGAATTTGAAAGGCACTCAAAGAGGTTATAGTATAAAATATTTACTAGCTTAATTTTCAGATAGCTTTTTTATGTACAACCAGAAAACTTTTTTCAATGGTAAATGTCACTGTTCTAATTAAAAAAAGAAACAACCCAGAATATTTTTAAAATTATCTCAATTATTGAAAGAACTCTGGACATTTCCAGCTTTGGAGTAGCACAACAAATACACATCAGATTCAGTAGATCTGGAGGTTGTCTCAGAATCTGTTTTTATTTTCCTCTGCTGAATCAGAACATAGGCAAATGCACAGCCATATCTTAGCACATATCAATTTCCCTTAGTAAATATCTTATATTAACATTAAAGTGGCATGTTGTTATATCACAAGAGTTTGAAAATATCCTACCTACCCAGAAAATTCTTTTAAAATGTGTGTTTATAACTATTGCTATATTTTGATTAAAAAAAAAAAAAGAGGGAATGTAAACAACCAGAGGGAAATAGAAATCAATAGGATCTAAAAAGAAAGAAGAATGAGAATGTCTCAACAGCCACCTAATTACTGCTACTGTATTTTTTTTTCTGAAGTAAAAAGAGAAGATGAAACATAAATATGAGGAGAAAAGATAAGGGTTGATCTCATCTTATACCTGACTTAAAAGTTTAAAGGAAGCACTTAAAGACAATTTAACTGTGACCAGGTGAAACATCCCATTAATGCATTATTAAATGAGACAAGCCATGTGATTAGAATTAACACAAACTTAAATTATGTGTTGAATTAAGCTTTAAGTCTTAAATATACAGCAATTTAATTTAATAGCCACATTCAAAAGCTGAAAGCTTTGTTTGAAGACAACCTGCAGGAAAACTAGAAGACACATTTCCTAATGGAAACCAGGCAAAATTATATGGATGCCGGAAGCATAGTTCTACTTTCTAATTAAGGCCCATAATTACTCAAACTGTTCTGCACAGTTGTTTTCCTTTCCTTCCTATAGTGCTGGAAAGTCACAGGGGGATCTGCTCACATCCATCAGCTTGCTGCATTCGAGTCTAAAATATGGCGTGGCCTACAAAGACAATTCTTTCTGTTTTCTAATTAGCAGCACAATTGGAGACATTACATTTTTGCTCTTTTCCGACCCCACTTCTAGCTTAAGGCCGTATTGCTAAAATCAGCAGTTCCTGCCAGGGAGCAATGCCCGGAGGTGTAAAAATAAGTATTCGATAGCTACTGCAGGAATAGAGTAGCTCCTTTTTCTGGGAAGGTTAATATTGTAGCCATGCTACAATAGAAAAGGGCCCCTTTTGATAAAGGGGTTAACAGAAATTACAGGAGGAACAGCTCACTCAGCAAGGTGAAGTGACAGAAAGGATCTCAAAGATGTGGTTTACCTGTAGAAGACCCAGCTAACCACAAGGGCTGCAACAAGGGGTAAATCTTCAGCCCTCTTCCATTGGTATTTCACTCACAGCTTGTAGATGAACACTTGGTTCTGGCTGTTATTGAAGGTTTTAATTTAGAAACCTCTTTTGCGGATGACTGCTTTCAGAGCGGTGTTAGAAATTAACACTTTTACGTATAGTGTCTGATTTGCATTTGAGTCTTCTCAGGAAAGGGTTTAAAGGTAGGTGGTGACTCTGTGTCTGTAATTTTCCCCTCTGTTTTTCTGTGACTGTATCTTTGGTGCTATTTTGACTCCCTTGAGGAATTAGGAGGTCAAGGGCCCTTTTTTTTTTATTTATTTTGGATTGGACTTAAATGTAAACTGAGCCTTGAGCTGTTTATCATCCAGCATGCAGTACTCAAACTGGGTGTATTCGAAGGCATAACTGCAGCTAAGCAGGGAGACAATTAAACAATTGTTGTGTGTAAGTGTCCCCAGAACTAGACAGTGGTTGTGTGAGGACTTCTCAGTTTGTTTTGGACTTGAACTGCCAGCAGTAGTTGAACTCTCAGGTTAGATGCTGATGGCTTTCTGTCATTCCTATAATATTCTCTTGTTGGTTTTGTCATTTCAGTTTTGGTAGACAGGATGTTCATGATGCAACTTGCTGTGACAGGTTTGTCTAGTTGTAAGTCACCACTGCAATCTTGTGTATATAACATATAAATGCTGACATCATAGTGGGATGGCTGCATGCATGGACAGTGTTGTAACTGTCTGGAAGGCAGCTGGTTTGGTGATTCTCACTTGTGGGAGCATCTCCAGGAGTGAGAGCCTTTTTTCTGGAACGAGTGTAAGTGGTGCCTATCAATTCGTATGCAGACAGTATCCAACATTCTTTTTTGATGAAAATAGTAATTAATGTAAGTCCTACTCTAACCTTTTTCATATCTGGTTTAATACAATTATATCCAGCATATCCCTGAAAGAAACCTAGTGAGTTCTGTTTCCACAGTTGACATTTTCTGGGCTAATATTGATATGAAAAGCTTGAGAAATGTCTGCTTTACTTTTGACTTTTAAATATCTTCCTCCCTCAGAAATTGTACATAGTCTTGTTGTGGCTTCCGTTTTGATTCAGACTCCTGTCAAACCCAGCCTTGTCTCTCAGGAAACTCTGAAGACAGGAGCTGTTGTTTGTTGGTTTATTTTGGTTTTTTTTTAAATGTGATATAATGAATGTTGACCAAACTAAAACATAAAGTTGCAGCATAGGAACAATTCAGACTTATAGATCAAAGATAATAGCTAACTTGTTTTTTATCTAACTGGCTGTTAGGGATATTTTTTAATTCATGTAATTGACTGGAAGTTTCTGTAAATGAACAGTTACATTACATTGTTGTCTTCCTTTATTAGTGAAAATTTGTGTATTAAAGTGAAGATCTTTTGGGGTATTATCTCTAATTAAAGTGTAAATATACAAAAAGATTCAGCCCCAACTAGTTTTTTTTTTTGGTTTTCCCAGTATGCACAGCATCTCATGTAGATTTCAAGAAAAAACCCCCAATGTAGGCTGCTTCCATTCCACCTATTGTTCCTGAAATGGCAGCCCACAAGAATTAACTCTGTCATGCTGAGATAATAGATGAACAGATTTTGCTGGAGTAATGGGGTTTGGTGTTTTTGAAGTTATGAAAGGGAATTATTCTCAGCTAGGTTTGTCAGTGTTTCTCTTTAGCAGGTCTATAAAGTAGGAACAGTGACATGTCTAACTTTCATCAGGTAACTTAAGCAGTAAGGTACATGGTGAATGACTTGCTCCCAGGACATCAGAAATAGTAATTTGCCTTTGTATCAGAGAGACAAGATAGGTGACATGCTCTAGATGGACAGTTCCTGTTTTCTGGACCAAAACCAGAGACAACCTGGAGGCTTATCTGAAGAGTCCCCTCCGCTAGCTATCTATCTTAGAAGGTGTTCAATGAGTCTTCACCTACGAATATGGCATGGCAAAGTAATGCATTTTAAGAGAAGATGCCAAAAGGAATAGAGAGAAGAATGATGGGATAATTCATCCAAAGAGAGAAGGTAGTTGAACATGTTAACTAACGTGTTCCAAAAAAAAAGAGGGAGTTGGTTAAATTCTCTGTAAGGTTTGATAAACAGAGGAAATCTCATGCTTGCCTCAGTTTAAATTTTCAGAATTGACAATTAGTTTTTAACACACATGGTACATATTTTTGATTTCTTACTCCTAGTTTACTTTGAATCAATTTTATGAAAGCATTGGCATATTATCTTTCCCTGCAGTGCTAGGAAAGCAATGCAGAGTTGACAGTAGAAGGGAGATTGAGAAATCAAGGAGGAAGATGGCTCACATTAATGAGGATCAGGTTCACCCTGGGCAGGAAGAGTATGAAAGGAGAACTGCAAACTACCATACGTTAGCATTACCAGGAAATATCTGGTAGACAAAATTCAGGGGCTGGGTTTGTACAGCAATATTTTACCGCTTTAGTAGCAGTCATTAACTGTCAATAATGGGCAGCTCATTAAAACTGGATATGATGATAAGTGTATAGACAACCAGAACCATCTTATAGACAGTAGAATGCAAACAGATACTGGGGTTTTTTTGTAGTGTTGTCTCCAGGTTGGTTATGAGAATTTTAATTTTTCTGCCCAAGACTATTTTTGACACCTAAATTGACACCTTTTATAATTTTCTGCCCTTTAATTTCCAGTGTTTAATGCAGCAACAGGAGGAAAATAGTTTATTAGATTTCACCATGGAAGCAAAACTAGAAATATTCCAGCTGGTTTCTAACTTTGGAAATTAATATATAAAGAAACACAGAAAGTAAGTAGAAGTGTCTAAAGTTTCTTTCTATTTTTTCAAGTGCTGACTCTATGTCCAGTCTAGAAAACTGTGTCTTCTGTCCTCTTCAAAAAAATGAAATGCCTGTTTTATGTGCTAATCTCTGAATTTGCATGTGACACGCTTGATGGAGTGAGTAATGTGCAAGTAGCTAGAAAATCGATTTTATTAGAAAAAAATACATTTTGATGCCATAGTAAGTGGCTGAAGACAACATAATTCTGTGTTGATATCTGCACCATACCTTCCCTGCTCACTAGTGAATACTTTGTAGACAGACATAGCAAGAGAAATTAGGAATGCTTAAAATAATAGCTATTTAACTCAGTTTTGAAGCCCTAACTAATGGGACAAGCTCTCGAAGAACAAACCTCTGAAGTCGCTGTAGCATTCTGTGTGAAGGTGGGATAGTCCATAAGCCTTGTTTTGAACTCTGTCTGGGGCTACAGCATCCCATCTGGCTCCAGCTTACTTGGAAATGCTCCCTGTCTGTGCCGCCTGGAGTTGAGACAATCAAGAATCTGCTCCCTGGGAATATAATTGTACTGAAGTGTGTTTACGTGCTGTGCAGATTAATCTTTCATGATGGTTGCTGAAGCACAGGACAAAGTGCTTGCTTCATTGATTTGACACAGGACATACTATTCTCATCACCGTATGACATGTTCTATAAAATAAAGGATGGATGATTGGTCCTGGCAGGAGAGATATTCCTGAATTGCTTTTCTTCCAGTCTCCTGCCTCATCCCTGCTTTTTGAACTGAGTCTTCTCAGTGGCAACTGCATCACAACAGCTTCTGCTAATGTAAGATTGAAGACAGAAGGCCTCCTTTATGCTGTATAAGTGGGTCCTTATTCTATTTGTACACCATCATTCAGTATATCCAGAATGGTGTCTCAAATTCAAGTTGAATTTGGGAAAATATATTCACCACAGTGCTTCAAATGTTACTTTTGTCAATTCTGTTTCTTAAAATTTGTTCATTCCCAGATGTCCATTGCAACAATGCTTGAATAGGTAGAGGTTTTTTGCATCTTATATAGTAATTTTCACCAGTGTAAAACTACTGATTTTGGTAGAATTGGTAAATATTAGAGGAGGAAAATATTCTTGTCAAGGAAAAATTAGTAAAAAAGACATTTTTTTCTATGTTAACTGACAGAAGTCAGTGAGAGTTTTTGCCTTTTGAAAATCTACATCCATACTATTCTTATATTTCTTCATTATAAGTCTTTTTTTGCAAATTGTTACTGCAAAATCTTGCATGGTTTTGTAGACACAGATCTAAGAAATACAAGATCTAAGCAAATACAACAAAATAGTCACAGAGGCTGACCTTAGCTTAACGCACTAATCTTGTTTGTATTCAATAAGAAAGGAGTAAGAAAGGGAAGGTCTATGTTGAGGGTGGAAGGGAAAAACTTATGTTCGTGCTGGGTTTTGATTTGTTGTTTTTTTATAATTGAATCTGGACTAAAAAACAAAAAAAAAGCATGAGACCCCAACAGAACAAAAGCCTCCCCCCCCAAAAAAAAAAAAATCCACAAAAAACCACAACAGAACAAACCCCAACCAACCTCCTCTGTGGGCTTTAAGGGAGTCAGAATATCTCTGAGAGTCTTTGTTGTATTGCTTTATTACAAGACCAAATGAATTTTTTATATTGATAGTAAATTCACTTTCATAGGCATGATTGACCTTAGAAGTTGAACTTCAATGATACTTGTGGGTGCCTTCCAACTCAGGACATTCTATGATTGAATATATGTTAGCGGGAAGAGTGTTTCCTGGGGAAGATTGGTCTCTGCAACATTACCCACTTGTTACCCTTGAGTCCTTACTAAAATAAAAAATTGAATTACTCAATACTTTTCTGTTGACAGATGTTTAAAATGGATTTTCTAAGTGTCTTACTGAGATTTTTTACTATACATGACTGATTTGAAATTTATTATTTCCAATGGCATAGTCAACAAGGAAGTAAAAAATGGCTTTGCACAGAGATTGAAAAATTGTTTTTTTTCTTCAAAGGGCTAAGTGTCTCTATATCAAAATTAAATACTGCTTCAGCTACAGTAAAATTGTGTAATGAAGCACAACTGATTATGCTGTAGTTTTCCTAATATTAACATTATTATTCAAATGTAAATGCTTATGTATTTTGTGGGGTATATAGTAATGAAACTAATTTATTTTCTCTTCTGAGTGCTGTGTCTTTTAATTCAACATTTGCTATTAGATCATACTTTCAGATACCCGAGAGAGCAGTGCCTGCTTTAGAGTAATAGATTTTTAAGGTCAGAAAGTGACCATAGACTATTAACCAGCAGCTCCTGCATTCAAGCGCAGCAGCTCAAAGAGAGGGTTTTTCAATAGCTAGTTCTTACAAATCCTGTCTAATAGAGAACTAAATAACTCCCTAACCGTTTTCATGCTAATTGCCTATGTGGCCACTTTTTCTAGTTTTCTTTCCCCAGTGTGTGTGCCTCTATTCACCTAGACAGAGTTGTGAACCTGAACAATGCTCAGCTGTGAGGTTGGTCTCATCTTTTTTCTTATCTATTAGCTGCCCTAATGCTTGCATCTGGAAGGCAAAGAAGGCTTTGATGGAGTATGTTTGTCAGTATTTGGAAATGTAAGACATGATATAAACCTGGTTGTCTAAGAGCCAAATGTGTAAAAACACCTGCCTTAATACTAAGACCCAAAAATCATGTCCATTCTGAGCAATTTTCAAGTTGGCAATAAAAAGCCAATGCTAATGTAGAGTTGCGAGCTGAATCCTTTGAGTATAACAGAAAAAAAAAACAGATAAGAACAGATAGGAAGGAACACTTAGCAATGGTTAAAGTTTGAGAAACAGCCAAAGAACAATTAATTTCCACTGGGGCTGAAAGCAAGCACTGGAGGTACTTGGAGGCATAGATTCCCAAGTGTATATTGAATTTCAGTAAATGAATTGCTGACACTTAACATCATCTATAGCGGTCAATTGGAAATCAGTGGATATATAAAAAAAAAAAGGATATTCAAAGGAATAAATAGAATTCAATATCTTACGTTGATTAATCCATTGATTGGATTACACCAGTTTGATAGATAAGCTAAAAATAATTGGTAAATTCCAGGAAAAACTGCAGCAAGTTGCAAACACATTTTTTTGTTTTGTAGGTTTTAAAAGGGTAAAGGTGACAAGCTAGGTGGAATGTCTTTGCCTCTACTATAATGTCTCTAAAGTAGTTAGAAATATAAAATGCTAAATTTGGCCATTAGCTGTAGTTACGTTATCAAGAGACTTTATATTTTATGAATATTTAAAGACATACTTTAAGGTATGTAATGCAGGACTTCCGTATCATAGTCATGATGCAGATAAAGTTCTTACTGACAGCTTTCAATCCAAGACGTTTGCTTTCTGAAACATTAGTACACGAAATGTCTGTGGTAGTATACCTTGTTGGAGAAATTAAGTAGTCTGAATAATTAGCATCATTCTTGAAAGAGCATAATGCTGTTCTTGTTGTGCAAACAGTGGAAGGAACAAATAAAAATCAGTTTTTGTTGAACAAAAGGAAAGAGTCCATAGGAAAGGGTAAGAAGCAGTATGTTGGTGCAGTGACTACTAAAAGCTGCCCTCTCCAAACTACTCTGCTCCTGAGCTCTGCATGTAAAGCTCAATCATCAAAAAGAAGGCATTGTTCAAAGCTAAGGCACAATAAAAGAAAAATTGGTGGTGTTCTCAGATATGTTTATGGTCCCAGAAAGTCCAAAGGTACTTGGGCTTCGCTTTTATCATGGGTTCCACAGAAATAAACTTTAACACAAAATTGAGGCACTCAGTTGGTAACTCACCCAGCTAACAAATATCTATCTTTAGCTGTTTCTAGCTGGGCTCTCAGCTTTCTGATGATAACTGGCCTATTTCAGTAGGGTGCTTCATTAGGAAACTGTGCATTCCACTTGGTGCGTTTGGTTTTTTTTTTAATTTTAAATAAAGGCTGTGTCCCTGGCATATGCGTGAAATGAATAAAGACCAAGGACATATTTTTTCTCTAGAATAAAATGTAGAAAATACAATGTGGTATTTCAGTGAATGAAAATGTGAGAATAATCTGTACTCACATCTCTCCTCCAATAGAATTACAGCAGAGAAGGGGGAAGGAAATCCATAACAGGGAAAATCTCTTTTTTTTTTTTTTTTTTTTTTTTTAAGAAGAGCTTATTGAGTACATTCTTAAAGGTTTTTAGAGAATCCACTCTAAAGGCTGTCAGTATAGGATAGATAGTTAAAACTGGTGTCACAACTTTACCAGCCACCCCCCTCCCCCCCCACGGTTGAAAAATAGTTAATTCCAGGTAGATTTCTGGAGCAAAGCCAATCACAAGTTTTAGTAATGCCTCTGTGAATGACATATTTAAGAGAACAGAAAAGAAGCCTCCGGCGCAGAAGAAACTCCAGCCTGGAGGAGAGCGGAGGAGAACAAGAGATAGTAATGTAGCCTCCAAGGTCAGTGTAGCAGGAGGGGAGAGGAGAGGAGAGGCCCAGAGGGGCCCCGTCTCCCGCTCCAGCAGGTGAAAAGACTTAAAAACTAAAACCCCTGCCACCTGTGGAAAATTATTTGGACTGAGGAGACCCTCCTGCAGTTCATGAAGGAGCCTGTGTCAGAGTAGAGAAGTGCACGGAGGAAGCTGTAACTCCATGGGAGGCCTGAGATGAAACTGGGTCTTGCTGGAGACCTGTGGCCCTTGGAGAGAGAAACNCACGTCGGAGAAGCTCATCCAAGGCTGTCTCCCGTGAAACAGGGGATGGACTCGATGCCATTATCCCCTGTAACAGTGGTGAAGACCCTGGTGCAGCAAGTTGTCCCCTTGCAGTCCATGGAGGACCTCACTAGGTCCGAGAACCCCCCAGCCTCCGGTCCTGGCCTGGCAGGGAGGAGCAGGGACAGTCCTGAGGTCGACGTGCAGCAGAGAGAAAGAGAGAGAGAGATTTCCAGCTATGGCCGATCGGAGCTGTTGCCCTGGAGATAATAGAAGAAAACTTTCAAGTGTTGCAAATTTGATTTAGAGGAACTGTAACCCTGAAAGCAGAGAAGAGGCTTTTCTCCTAGACTGATACGGGGGGGAGGGATAATTTTGTACATACCTAGAATTTTCTTCATAAGAAAACCTAGTTAGAATTGTTGTATATATTATTCTTTAGTCTTTATTCTGCTAGTAATAAATTTAATATTATTCCCCCATGTCAGGTCTCTTTTGTCTGTATAAAACTTCTCTCACCTTTATAGCAATTGGGTAAAGAGTTTAAAAAAATCGATCCGGAGTAAACCCATGACAACTGGTCACTTCCATCCCTTTCATTTTAAATGGAAGGCAACTATAAGTGTGGTAAGGAAGATCTATGACTATTATAGTAGGGAGTGGATGAGCAGATGCAATTTATATAGGACAGGCATAATCTTTTGCAGGTTTGTAGCCCTGCTAATACAGATATGCTTCTGGGGATCTGGCCCCAAAGAAGCACGTGCAGGACAAGTGAACAAAGCAACAAAGGTGTCAATAATTGAACAGAAGATGTAATAATATCTTACAATAGCTACAGAACAATACTGAACTTGAACTTATTGGGTACTAGAAACCTAACACTAGTAGAGACTTTTTGGCTGAGAGCTTGTGCCAACGTACAATAGTTCATACGGCTTCTTTGTATTTATCTTTAAGAAGTCAACTAAAATCTCTTTAATCATAAGCAGTGATGGCATAAACCAATTTATTAGTGAGTCTTCATGTGATTAACTGCTGTGACCTTTGCCCAGTGTATTATACTATATATAGATCTTGTGTTCTAGGATCGTCATAAGCTGTTGAGTATTTGCTCTTAATAGCAGTAAGTGTCAAAGAGATAACGTGTTAAAATGAGGCAATATGCTTCTGGCTTTTTCTTGACTGTGCGTATTTCAACACTTTGAATTTGTGTAGTGCATCCACTGACAGTAAGATGCAATCTTATTTTGCAAGTTATCACTTATATGTATACAGTTCTATAAATCTGTTATCTTGGATTAGGCAGTGGGAAAGATATTAGATGTAAATGTCTTGAGTAGATGAAAATGTAGTTTGCACCATCCAGAACTGTATTAAATATTTTTTTTTTTTACATTCAGTTCATAGGCTTATAGAACCATTTGGGTTGGAAGGGGCCTTAAAGATTATCTAGTTTCAATCCCCCTGCCATGGGCAGGGACACTGAGCAGGTTGCTCAAAACCCCATCTTGACATCATCTGTCCCTGAATACTTCCTTGTACGGGGCAGCCACAGCTTCTCTGGGCACCCTGTTAAAGTGTCTCACCACCATCACAATGAAGAATTTCTTCCTAATATGTAATCCAAACCTACCCTCTCCTTCTTTTAAGCCATTCCCACTTGTCCTATCGCTAGGTGCCCTTGTGAAAACTCCTTCTCCAGCTTTCTTGTAGGCTTTTTTTAGGTACTGTAAGGTTGTTATAAGGTTTGCCCTGAGCCTGCTCTTCTTCAGGCTGAACAACCCCAAAGCTGAGGTGAAATTTCATTTAAAAAAATGATGTATTTTATAGAACCATACAATTTGGAAGTGTGTTTTAAAAATCAAACCTGACATGACTCATCTCTGAATCTGAGGTCTTACTAAACTTGGCATTGGAGAAGTATGCTCTCAAACTGGGCCTAAAATTCTAGGTCCTTAAAAACCAAATGTAAGTGACATAAAATGAAAGGCATATAGAAGTGGAGGAAAATATGAAGTTCAAAAAAACAGGATGTAGGATGGCTTAAGGCTGTAAAGTTTCAAGTCCCCCTTAGTCCTTTTTTAAAATATTTTGTTTCTTTGTTTGTTTTGTAATGGTTTGGGTTTTTTTAAGAGCTCTGGACACTTCTGCCCCCAAAAGGTAAGTTTTGATATGATTTCAAACACCTAGTCCTTGGAGACAATACATACTTATTGAAGAATTTGTTAAATAATTTGCTTTCTAAAGATACAAAGACGTATATAGATACTATTTTACAGTTTATTCAATCTTATGCACTATAAAATACTTCCAACCCTCTTGGAAAACTAACACATGTAATATAAGAGTGTGTTTTGTTGTATGCTATAGATTTTTCTTGAATAAGTGATAAAATGGAGAAAAGTCTATTCTGGAAACCGGTTCAAGATGTAGTGCCCAGGTTGGAAGGACGCAACACGCTAGGGTTCTTTTGAGCAAGGGGGTCATGGTAACCCTCCAATTTATTAAGTGGGCATGATGTCCCGGCACAGAAGTGAGGAGGTCCCTGAGCTCAAGGGTGTGTGGCCCTGAGGGAAGGCAGGGTTGGCCTTTTATAGGCGTGGTAAGGGAAGGTTCCAGAACTGGGGAGGAGTTTGACAAATAAGGGAATCAAGGGGAGGAGAGAAATACAAACTTGGAAAGTAAGGGAGGAGACAACACCTTATATGAAAACAAGGGAGAAGAACAACCAAATAGGGAAAATGCTGCATTGCAGCAAAATCTAACCAATGGGAACTTGGGAATAAACTAAAGGGAATTATAAGGGAAAATGATTTTTAAAACTGTGGGTACAGCATATAAAAAGCATACATTAACAACATATTAAATTGTGATAACTCTTAGAACTTCTTGTGAAACTTCTCCTTGTAACATGAATCTTCACATATTCTGCTTAGGGTAGAGAGTCTTTTTCCATAACTCGAACTTTATGAAAGTTCCTTGTTGCTCCCGACATCAAGAAGCTTCATCAGCACATATGATTTTCTGTGAATGATGAAAGAAAGAGTGATTTCATAAACTACTATCAAATTGGCTATAAATCAGCTGCTCCAGGTACTTCATCCCACGTCCCCGTTTGCATAAACTTAAGAACTTTCTTCGCTGGTTGAAGCTACTCATGCTTTCAAATGCAATACCAACCTTGGACCTTTTTTGAAGTTCATTTTACTTCTACCCCAAGATTCATCTCTGTTGGCTTCTGTTGACATCCAGTGTGGTAGAGACCATCCTGGGTTTTAAGGGATGAGATTTTAATAAGCAAAGGAGCGTTAGCACTGTCAATATAGTCACACAATAGTCTTCACTCAAATTGGGGAAGTACTCTTCAGTCAACTATTTTCAACAATGATTGAGGCATATTTGTCAAGCGAAATGAAATGAAGAATTTTCGCACAGGATTTCTGAGCTCTCACCTGACATTGGCATAAGGAGTAAATCAGACATTCCAACTGAAAAGTAATTTAGCATCTTTCCCTGGAGTAAAAGGATGTTAACGACATTCACCAATAAGCCTTCAAAAGGCACTACTTAATAATAAGAAATCGATTTTGCAGAAATGCAAGATGTCTTTTACAATGACTCTAAAATACTTATTGACACAACAGGAAGAAGTCAGCTTCATAGGCAGAAGACAAACACAGTGCCAAGATCACTTACTTGTTAATAAAACACTTGTTCAGAATGAGAATTAAGTTCTTAAAGGCTTTGTTCTGGCTGAACAAGGTGGATATCACTTCTAGTTTCTGATATGCATGCCTCATTAACACTTTGGCATAACATCAGGTCTGGACTAGTTACAGGGATTCATTTCACCCAACACAAAGCAACTAAATGTGTTGTCTTGTCTCTCCCCATTGGTTGATCAGTCTGTCCAGGTCACAATAGTTGTATTATTTCTGCAATAATGAAAGCATAATAGAAAACTGCTTGGGTGTTTTGACCAAGTTAGGAACCTCACATAAAATGTTAGCTGATGTGAATACTCTTATTAATGGTTCATCATTAATATAATAAGCATATGTAATTCCTTGCACTGTAGGAATTTTTGTAGTATGATAAAATAGAGCTAGCTACTGGGTTTGAGCCCAGTGTTGATACCTGTGAATCACAAGCAAATTTTATAGCTAATTTCTTTGGTCAGGAAACAGCATGGTTCAGCATAACATCTAGACTGTAAGGAGATCAGAAAAAAATGTTCTGAAAAATGAGTATGACAGAGAATCAGATACAACTTCATTAAACTGTCTCAAAAATTCAACATTTAATTTGTCCTAATATAGAAATACCATTTAAATTCATTGCTTCTAAATATTTCATATGCTTCTAATAACCTAATCCACAAATACATACTGTGCAGTGCCACCTCTTTCACCCAAACACATTTACAGAGACATGAGCTTTTTCTTTTATTTTCTTGCTTCTTATTTTCACATCATATGCTGTTACCTTCTTTTCATGAAGCAAAACTGTTTATAGCTGTTTTAGGGACATTGCTGCAGACTTTAAGTTAAAATATATTTATTTTTTAAAACTGTAGTACACTTATCATTTGCACTAATATGATGTCCTCTGTGTCCAGTTAGCTTTGTGTTGTGGTGGTCTCCATACACTTTGCTAGAAAAAGAAGGATTTAGCCTCATTCTGATCTGTCCCAAAAAACACGAAAATCACAGGGAAAAGCTTCTAGTAACACGACTTGGCTTTGGATCAGTCCCTATGACAGAAGATTATTTTTTAATTATGTCATTTTTTTTTTCTGATCAGTAAAATGCTCTGATCTCCATTTCCTCTACTCTTTGGGATCTCAGAACCTGACAATTATTTAAACATTATTTAAACATTTCTTCTTCTTTATGTAACATTTCTTGCAGAATTCTTTTTTGCTTTCATTAACTGAGACATTTGGTAATGTTAATTTCAAATTTTAGGGGCTTTTAAGAGAGCCTTAATGGTTAAATTTGAAAAAAAATGTTTATTGATTAGCATCAAATGTGTGCTTCCTGACATTCTGTCAAGCTTCACCTGCCAAAACTCGTGTGAAGCTTCTAGCCACCTTAATACTGCTTTAATGAGGAAAAATATAGTCATTAGGGTGGCTATTGTTTTTAATATTTAAACTTATTCTTGAAGGGATTATTGTTGCGATATTATTCTTGCTGACAGAACCCACTGCTTAGCTGGTTAATTGCTTCCTCACTTTCATTTTTATTGATACAAATTGCTTTAAAAATTTAAACAAGAGGTTGGTTGCAAATCTTCTATTAATGCTGTTTAAGTCTGCATGCAATAGAGACACTGCATTATTAAAAATGTTATGTTTGACTTTCTATTTTCAGACTTGTGTCCTAAGTGGTTTGCCAAAACAATGGAAATTAATGGGCATTTTTAGAGAATACAGGCAATTTACAGAAAAAATCTCTACCCTGGAAGAAATATTTGTGATTTAATTCATTTCTACACCCCTGTACATACATTGGGTAAAACTGGATGTAGCTGAAACTTTCTGATCTGCTGAATATATTCCCAGGTGAATAATTTTTAATATATAATTTTAGATATAATATATAATAATATATATTATACCATATAATATATAGTATAATATAATAATATATATGAAATAAATAATAAATAATATATAATATTGAATAATATACATACAATATGTCCAATGAAAAATATTCTAGGTTTATTCAAATAATATTGTAACAATGTTCCATAACTAAAATGTAACTGTCATTATAATACTACTTTGCTGGGGTATCACTGGTACTTCAAATCTAACTTATTTAAAGACAGTCTTCTAATATAAACATCTGATGTTTGTTTTAATTCCCATTTCAAAGAAAGCCAAAGATACAGTTGTCTCCTAGAAACCTAAATGGGGAGTGAAACACATGTAGAAAATCTCATGTAGAAAACTCTCTTTTTTTTCCATGAAGAAAAAAGGTTTTGTTTTCTTAATAAGAAAATAGAAACTTGACTTTCTTCACAGAAGTCTACAGCAGTGAAGGAAAGCCCTACATAGTCCATCAGCACGCCTGACCAGATTCATTGTGATTGAGTTGAGATTAAAATATATTATCTTGAAAACTTCCATGGACCTGCATTTGTTTTACAAATGTTAAAGTTTGTCTGCTTTAGAAATGGACTGGTATTAATTTGCAGATGCAGTTACAGTATTAAAGTTATTGTGTGGGCAATTCCATCTGGAAGTGCTTCTAGCATCTTACCAAATTAGCTTAATTTGAGATCTGTTGATTTAAGAATAAGAATGTTGATATAGATATGGAAATTTCTGCTAATACATTTAGGCTGGAGAGTAGGATAAAGAGAAACCTAAGGAGGTTTGACAAGGGCAAGTGTAGGGTCCTGCCCCTGGGGAGGAATAACCCCAAGTACCAGTACAGGTTGGGGGCTGACATACTAAAGAGTAGCTCTGCAGAGAAGGACCTGGGAGTCTTGGTGGATGAAGAGATGACCGTGAGCTGGCAGAGTGCCCTTGTGGCCGGAAGAGCCAATGGTATCCTGGGCTGCATCAGGAAGAGTGTGGCCAGCAGAACATGGGAGATGATCCTCCCCCTCTACTTGGCCCTAGTGAGGCCACATCTGGAGTACTGTGTTCACTTCTAGTCTCCACAGTTTAAGAAAGACAAGGGGTTTCTGGAGAGGGTCCAGCAGAGGGCCACAAAGATGATTAGGAGTATGAAGCATCTCTCCTAGAAGAGACTGAGGGAGCTGGGCTTATTTAGAGAAGAGAAGAGAAGACTGAGAGGGGATCTCATCAACGCACATAAATATTTCAAAGGCAGGTGCCAAGATGATGGTGCCAGACTCGTTCCAGTGGTGCCCAGTGACAGGACAAGAAACAGTGGCAATAAACTAAAGCAGAAGAATTTCCACCTCAACATGAGAAAGAATTCCTTTACATTGAGGGTGGCAGAGAACTGCAACAGGCTGCTCAGGAAGGTCGTGTACTCGTCCTCTCTGGAGACATACCAAACCTATCTGGATGAGTTCATGTGTATCCTGCTGTAGGTGACCCTCTGTACTGGTTTTCGTTGAGACAAAGTTAATTTTCTTCACAGTGGCTTGTATGGGACTATGTTTTCGATTTGTGCTGAACACAGGGTTGATAATGTAGGGATGTTTTTGTTATTGCTGAGCAGTGCTTCCACAGAGTCAAGTCCCTCTCTGCTTTTCATACTGCCATACTG
>VXAY01003240.1:73519-97252 GCA_013399855.1 Oxyruncus cristatus | reverse complement strand
AGTTAATTTTCTTCACAGTGGCTTGTATGGGACTATGTTTTCGATTTGTGCTGAACACAGGGTTGATAATGTAGGGATGTTTTTGTTATTGCTGAGCAGTGCTTCCGCAGAGTCAAGTCCCTCTCTGCTTTTCATACTGCCATACTGACAAGGGAGTTGGGGGTGCATGGGAAGTTGGAAGGAGACACAGCCAGGACAAGTGACCGAAACTGACCAGTCATGCTCAGTGTATGAAGTGAAAGGAAGATGGAAGAAGGGGGGGGGACACATTTGCAGTGATGACATTTGTCTTCCCAAGTAACTGTTACACATGATGGGGCCCTGCTCTCCTGGAGATGGCTGAACAGCTGCCTGGCCGTGGGAAGCAGTGAATTAATTCTTTGGTTTGCTTTGCTTGAGTGCACAGCTTTTGCTTTCCCTATTAAATTGTCTTTATGTCACCCCACAAGTTTTCCAGCTTTTACCATTCTGATCCTTCCCACGATCCTGCTGGAGGGGGAGTGAGTAAGCAGCTCCCTTGCCACTTGTTAGGTTGTTGGCTGGGGTTAAAGACTAGATGATCTCCGATGGTCCCTTCCAATCCTAACTATTCTGTGATATAGTCTATATGAGCAATTATATTGATTCATTACAATAGAATTATATTTTCTTGAGAAAATCCTTATTTTATTTAAGAATCCACCTCTGATGAAGACATTTTGCTTATAGATGTCAATTTTTGAAGCCAGTTTTTCCAGTCTGCCCACCTGGGCACATTGCTGGCTCATGTTCAGCTACCTGTTGATCAACACCCCCAGCTCCTCTTCTGCTGGGCCATTTTCCAGCTAATCTTGCCCCCAATCTGTAGCTCTGCATGGGGTTGTTGTGACCCAAGGGCAAGCCTTGGCACTTGTACTTATCAAACCTCATATCACTGGCCCATCCATATCCCCCTACAGAGCCCTCCTGCCCTCCAGCAGATCAACACTCCTGCCTAGCTTGGTGTCATCTCCAAACTTGCTGAGGGTGTACTCAGACCCCTTGTCCAGGGTGTCAATAAAACTATTAAACAGGACTGAACATAGGTGGATGGGGATAGCCTGTTACTTTGGGAATAGAGAAGGATGAAGTATTTTTCTGAATCAGTCCTGTGTAAGAGGATGTAGATGTCCCATTTTTTAGCCTCAGGTCACTATCAGTGCCTCCCTGCAGCAACCATTGATATTATATGATATAGTATATGAACTGTAAGAAGACTCATTTAGATATAGATCTAACTTCTGTCTAAAGTCACAATTTGAACCCAAGGAAATTCATGTTTCTGGGCAAATATCAGGCCAGGGTTTTTATTGTGTGGTGATTTATCAAGGTTTTTTTATATTGTATGTCCTGAAATAAATGTATGGGGGTTTTATGAGCCTTCACAGTTTCTCCCTCCTCTTTATGTATTATCAAAAATATACTTGACTGTCTCTACTCAGTATTAAGCTTCAGAAGTTTAAAATTTTTATTCAGCCCTTGTCTCTTCAAGCTAAACTGAATTCTAGTCACTAAAATGCAGTGGCTTTGGCTTCCAGAGAGCAATCGTTTCCAGACAGGTATTTATAGCATTGCAATGTAGTTGGTTTACCTTCAAGGTAGAATCCATGTAGGGCAGTTTTAACCCTGTTGAGCTTGTTACTCATTGAGTATGGGGTTGCATTTATTACAGCAGAACTCCTTTAACCCTGAACATTAGCACTCTGTAGCGTCTCCCCCTTTCACTAATTTTTATATGTTTTACTGGCACACGATAATATTGCGAGGGGTGAAATTATTTATGGCTATCAGACATTTAAAATAGAATAATACCTTGAGGTCTGTCCTGTATTTTAAGTTATATATTCTTATTTTGTGGGAGAAGTAAAATTATTTTATTAAGATGAATACAGTTTTAAGTCCATGCTTAGCAGTGAAGTGTATATGCCTCTACATTAGGTAGCCCCAAGTGTTTGGCATTTCTAAATGTGTAGCAAGGTTTTTCAGTTTGTCCAAGAACTTTATTACGTGAAGTTTGTTTTTGTTCAGCCAGGAAATGGTCTCATTTAAGTTTGTGTTGAGCAGAAGTAGCTTCCGATTTCAGTAACAGTGGCAGACCTATTCTGTGATTGATGAATTCAATCAAAAGGAAATAGGTACTGAGGAAAAGGTACACTTTCTTTAGCTATCCTCTTAGCTGTGTGACTTCAGAATTTGTGCTTACAGAATACCGAATGGTTTTAAAGATGTCATCTAGGAAGACTTGGAGCTTGTATGTAAAGGAGCTCACCAAAAGGCTTACCTTGGTCATCCTTAGCTACCCACATATCTCTTTAAGTGCAAGATCAAAGCCAGATGTAGGTGGGAGGTGGTAGTGATAATTTTGATGATGAGTTTGGGGTTTGTTTCCCCTCCTCCTTCAAATTCTTCTTCAATTTAAAGGGATGGAAAAAGGATCAGCTATATCAGGGGTTTACCTGAGGAAAAAATAATTATTAAAAGTTAGCATGAGAGTACACGAGAAAGATGTAGACATATGTACATCAGTCCTGACAAAGGACATGGACAATACCAAAGAACACCATATTGGGACACCATCCAAGTTTTAAACCTGACCACTTGGTTTGAATCCATCAATTTAGTTAGATCATCAGAAGATATGTTGATAAACACAGACACAAAACTTAAGGCAATTGTTATGAAAGAGCAGGAGCAGTAAATTACTCATTTAAATATTGTAGCTCAAGTAGTTATGGGGGAAAAACCACCACCCCCTATCATACTACATGCTGTTTAAAGTAGATTAAATTAATGACGGTATCTATTTATTTGAGATGTGCGAAATCTCATTAGCTTTCTTTGATAGATACATGAGGTATCCCAAGTGGCTTCTAAAGTAGTTGGAATCATTTTTTCAATCGACCTATTCCTGAACCATCATTCTGAACCTGTAAGAGGCTGTAACTTACATCTTTACAAAGTATTCTATGAAAGATTAAGTTATATTTGTGTTACAAATGCCACAAATGTTGAAAATATTTTGGTGCATGCAATATTTTTTACTTTATTTCACTTGCCAATATTAATAGGCACAACATCTGCTCTAAGAATTTTGTCCTTCAGCTGTAAAAGGAAACTTATTTTCCAAGTGTTCCTCAGCCCTTCATGTTTCTGTTGTGTAGGCATTATGACTACGGTCACAAAAGACTTTATTCATTGTCTATAGTACTCATAATGTCAATAGTAATAGGTAAGGTATAGTATTGATAGCTTAAGGTTTCGACATTCTTATTTAGACATTAGTATTACTTGTTCATTAGATTAACTCATATTGGACCTTTTCACAGGGTGTTTCCTGAAGCCTGAATCCCATGGAATCAAAGCATTTTATATCTAGATAACTGCCAAAGGTTATCAGCCTGTGGTGTAACATATCAACTACAAATTACATAACTGCATTTGGTCTTCCTTGTACTGACTACTACAGAAAGGTTTTTAGTGTCATTGTGAAAAGGTCTGGGTTCTTGGATATCTTGGTAGTTTCTAATTAAAAAGGAATGGATTACAAATATCTTTATTCAATTTGCTATATTTTCTTTCAATGAACCATATCCTTTAGAATTTCAACATGTTATTTAAAAGGGTCTTTATGATATATTTCATGCTATGGTTCTAGTTAATCAAATACTTGCTGCACTGCCTCGTTCTTCAATAAACAACCTTCAGAATAGTTTACTAGCTAGAGCTATGACAGTAGGTGGTGTGAACTTTATGGGACCTAATCCCTTCCTGTGTATGTACGAACCTGATATAGAATAGGTATGTCCTCTGTCTAAGGGCAACTGTACATTGTTATACTTATTTTTTTATCTGTGAAACAAAACTCACCGAATCCAGTCATAATGACATGTTTATGATGGAATGACTTGTGGAAAAAAGCAACTTGGAATAACTCCCCAAAGAATCTCTGGTAACTCAATTGTACTTCAAGGACTGATTTAAAAAGTCGAGAATTTTTTTCTGGACCCATTCATAAAATATTTCAGTGTAAACATTCTAGTCCAATTCCTTCTGAAAGTAATATTTTTAAAAGGGTATTTCAGTAGTCTCTTAATAAAGGAACATTTATCCTTCCCAAAGTATATCTATTTACTCAAAGCCACACTTTAAAATGATTCACTGGAATTGCTACTTCCCTGTGATCTAGATGATAAAAATCTCCATTCTTCATAGTTCTCCTTGTTTTCAAGATAGATAACCCATTTCACAGATTACTGGGATGGTTACATGAGCTATTAATGCTTTAACAAAATTAGATAGCTCATATTTCAAGAAATGTACAAAATCTGTATGTGAATAAAAACAAAGAGTTTATAAGTGAAGTAAGGAAAAAAAACAAACCCAAAAAAGCATCTCTACTAGGAGGCACCAGACATCTCTTAGAAAGAAACAAAATAAAATAACTGTCATAGATAAGAAACACATTCATGCACTATGCTGCTCAAGGAATTTTAGTAAATGCTTCTTAAATAAGCCATTGCATGCAGTACTTGTTTCTTACTGAAGTGTTGAGAGCAATTACATTTCAGGCTGTCTGGAAGTAAATTACCATGGTGGTGATGACTCAGGCTTTTCTTTCAAGAGAGAAAACACCACCTTTCAAATTTAGCAAAAGAGATTTTCACTGATTCGTGGGCTCCAAATTCACTTTTATCTTTTAGAAGACCTGTCTGTGCTGTAATATGAACTACTCATGAGAGCTGGTTCCAGAGGAAAAATAAACCACCTTGTTTAAAAATCTTTTCCCTTGGACTTGTGTTAATACTAGCAGCAGTGGTATTCTGAGCAAGTAGGCTTATTGCATTGCCTTTAAGTCAGCCTAGTTCAGGTTGAATTTGATCTAAGTTTCAAGTTAGAAAATCACATGATTTTATAAGCACTCATAAATGTCTATTTCTGTTATAAATTGACTGGTTAGCAAGTGTTTAATTCTCTTAATTTTTCCCAAGTGAGGAAATTAAAAGAAAGGTGAAAACAGTACCCATAAGTTGCAGTTGCAAAGATGATATGCATGACATTTCTGTTCAGTGGTCTTACATGCTTGGGAGAAAAGACAGCAAGGCTGTGGGGCTGCAGAATGGAAAACAATGTGACTGCTGACCAGATTTTTAGTGTTAAACTTAGCCTTTGCTTCTGTGGTAGAGCAACTGTCTACATTTGTAGAGATTTAGCACTCTGCTACTTTGCCTCCTGAGATATCAGGTAACTCTGCTGCTATTTACTAAAGCATACAGATGGCTCCCAGAGACATCTGCAGGAAATACATCCCTGATTCGAGGGGAAATTTGACTTAACACAGGAGGAGAATTCACTGACTACATATATTAAGGTTTCAGAAAGTGAATTAATTTTTAGTTTAAAAACAAACTAATTAAGAGACCTTTGAGGCCCTGGCAATAGAAATGATGAAATGAGCATCTAAAGTCTGTACTGTTGCCTATGACTGTTTTGAAATCTTGTATACAAAAAAAGATGTTTTGTTGTGGTTCATAGGCTCATATACTTGGCATTCAACCCAGAATATTGTTCTAAACTTGAATTTTCCTGAAGGAGAAGGATGCAAGATGGTTGCTTTGAGCCCATGCTGGTTTTTTTTTTTCATACACTGAGCATTGCACTGAAATACTTATTCTTACATTACCATACACAGTGCTCCCTGAGTATCTTATCAACCCTCCTCCATAAAACATTACAACTAATGCATTAGGCTTCTGACTGTTGATTATGGGTGATGTTATGACATGTCCCTTTGGGTTATGCATAGTGCGTTAATTTTTACATGAGTTGGTTTTATACAGAACATCTACATTTCTAAGCAATCTATCAGTCTGTGAGGATAGCTGCCATGTTGTCAAGAGAGTAAGTTCATGTTTCAGTTTTTATTTTTAAATACTCCTAGCTATCTTGGAGCATATTCAACAGAGTAAAAGAGAACAATAACAATTTGTAGATCCTCTGTGTGAAGGAAATGTGGGCTACAATTTGAAGTGGCATGAGCAACTCGGGACAAATCTGATTTTGGCTTTTCTGCTTCTTCTATTGTCAAAGAAGTGTCTCCTAGTTTTTTTTTTGTTTTGTTTTGTTTGTTGTTGTTGTTGTTGTTTCTTTTTGCTCATACTCCTCAGGAAAACCATGTTTCTTGCAGCCATTTTATTTTACCTTCTTGGTACCAGGGGAGTAGAAGATGAGCACCAAAAGCTGTGATTTGTTGGGAACATCAGCTAGAGTGATGTCTGGCTGGGCATGGGCATATTTCAGCTATTCAGTAGGAGCCTGTGAGGAACTGTGAGTTCCTCTTGGCAGTGACACCAGCATCTTTGGAGAGAGGTGCTTTCTCTTCCTTGGAGAAGGCTAGGTGTGCCAATCATGCAAGGCAGCTGTGAGTGATTGGGTTTGGAAGACAAGCTTGTCCCAGAGAATCCTAGTTTCTACAGTCTCCATCAACACAGAGTATATGAAAATGAAGACCAGTGTCCTTGGTGTCAACAAGGACAGTGCCACATTTCTACCTTGATGCAAGAAGCTTGCTAGGCAATGAGGAATAAAAGTCTTGGATCCAGTTATGATAGATTGATGGATGGATGCAGGCAAGCAAGAACTGTGTAACATCTGGGAGGCTTGTAATGGAGAGTATGGATTTTTATGCTTGGGAGACTCAGGAGAGCAGCTGAAGGTTGATATAAAACAACTTCAATGGCAATTCAGAAATTGGGTGCATATATACAAAATGTGAGGGCAGGTTAAGCAAAAGGGAAGGATATATCATTAGAAAAAGGATGTTGGGAAGGAGAAGGGGAAAGGGATTTAAAGTGGTTTAGCATAACTGATGTGTGACATGCCATACATGTAAATGTGTCATGAGTTGTTTGGAGTCTGTAGAGGAAAGGATGTGGAGGTATCCCATCCTTGTTCCATGTGTATCTACTTTTGTTTCCTTCATAACTACATTAGCGTTCTACATGTTTAGAAGTTGAGTAAGTCTAGTGTTTTCATGTTTGACAGCTCTGATGAAAACAACTTTTGTTACCTAAAGCATTCAGAGTATCTGTGATTGTTTGGAAATATGAGTTGAGATGGTGCTCCAGTTGTTTGCCAAAGATTATTTCTTTGTCAGACCATCAGAAAATATGTTATCTTCTAATTTGTGTCAGGTGATTTTGATATTTATGGTGGGGTACTTTGACAGAGTTAGATCTTTGCTGCTTCAGATAGGGTTTCATAAGCTGAAATCTATGCAGATTGTTGTCTTGGTTTCTGGAGAAGGGGAAGTGTAGTACTTAAAACACTGTAAATAGTTCTCCTTTGTAATAGACTGCTGTCTACTGAAAAACAGTTAAAGCACTGAAATAAAATCTGGGAGGAATACAGGCCTCTTGCAGGTTTACTGTTAGATGAGAACACCACTAGAGATAAGGGGGAATAGAGCAAAAAGCAGGAAGGAGAAGAGGAAAATCGATGTGGTGTTCTCCATCAGGAATACAAGGTGGCTCCCTGTCCTCTGTCTCTGGACATAAAAGGCTGTCAGAAGAGCTATCACCCCAAAAGTGAGGGAGACTGACTTCTGTGGATTCTAAGAGCTTTTAACAGCAGTCTCAAGTACTGGTGAGGGGGTTGGAGCCAAGTACTCAAATTGCATGATGCATATATGGCACAGCTTTCTGTCTGGAGCAATCCTAATTAAATAGGTGTAGCAGGAGATCTATAAATCTGTGATTTCCATTGATATTCTGCTTACTTAAATGGATTTGTCTTGTTTTGAATGAGTGACAATGGTTTTTGTACTACAGTTCTCATCATCACCCAAATTCCTGAATGGGAATTATTGATGATAGTTGGAAAAGTTTTTGTTTATGGACTATGTTTCTGCAAAATATATTAAAGAAATATTAGGGAAGGTGGCCAAGTGTCTGGGAGTAGTTTTGGCAAGTTTATTTTTTTTCCCATCTTGCAGTATGTCTGAAAGATGCAACAACTTGTGGATGTGAAAAGACCTTTTTAAGTTAGTGACTTTTCTCATGATTCTCTGAGCATACAGCCTCTTACCTTGTAATGAATTCTCATGTACATTGTAACTGAAAAATTGAATGTATTTCCAGCAGTTGAAAAGATAAAATAAATTTTCAAGTAAAAGTACCACTGTACCAAGGCTGTTAGTTTTTGATGGTATCGAAACTGAGTTTTTAGCCTCATTGTTGAAACCATGAAGTGCTATTGACACTGCATATTAACCCAGTTTACATTAGGCAGCCTCATTGATGGTTAGTTACAAATAACAACTGCACTTATTTATTGTTCCCTTCCTATCTGCATTCTTAAAAGATTTTACTGTGTTCAAAGTAGTTCTGCACTGTTCAAGAATATGAAGTAGATATTGACAGCTGATACAATAGGTAACCAATTAGTTACTACCTAATAGGTACTTATGAGATACTGGTAAATTATTAATATGCTAGTTACCCTTCCCTAAGCCAACTGATAAGTTGGGTTAGCTTGACAGTCATCAGTTAGAGGGCAAGATTGGTCCCACTGATCACTGGAATAGGTTTCCAATTAATTGCTTTTTTCCCTTAGTGTTTTGTACATTTGTGTTAGTTTTACCTCTGGAATCCTTGAGGTACTCACCACCTCTGTTTTAATACTCTTGCACACATCTTTAATTTGACTTTTCTTACTTGCTGTGGCAAGTAAGTGGTTTTCTGACCGCTCTTGCTTGCAACTTAGAAGCTTTTCATCCATCATAACCCAGCTTGCACAGCTGTGCAACATTGAAACCAGGCCTCGAATCACAGAGGCTGGAGTGGCCAGGAGGGGAGTTGCATTATTTTCTGCAGGACCAGGCTTAGTGTCCTGTTGTGGTTGTAGCCGGGTGCAGGTGGGATTCTGCCGATCTCTGCTTTGTTATGTCAGGATACCTGGGTGCATACTTCTTTCCTGCCAGTTCAGTGACCACCTTACACACTGGAAGTGTGTACGTTGACCAGCTGGTGGAGGGGTCAGGGGTTCCCTGTACCTCTATTTATGCTGGGTTATTAGGGTGGAGTGGTAACTCTAAAGGCAAGCAGTGCCAAGTAGTGCCAACTAGACAAGTGGAAATAGCAATGTCTGAACCCTGATAAACCACAGCAAGAACAACACTAAAGTCGATGCTTCAGCTGGTGATTATTACCTTTCCAATTTTCATGCCTTTTTTACCCTCTTAAATATTGTTGAAAGGATTTTTGTAGGACTGTAGCAAGATAGTTTATTAGTATTCTTGTTTCCATTGTCTTTTGAATAATTATTTGATTTGAAGAGGTTATTCCAATATATATGATTAAAATTTCAAACATTTTTTTTCTTTTATCTAATTTTTATCTACAGTTGTGTAGCATATTAGAATTTTGTCCTTCTTTTCCTTCAGGACTGTTGACATGAAAGGTGTCTATGCATATGTAGAATTAAATTACATAAACAGAAATTCTGCCTGACAAAGATCCCCCACTTCTACCTAGCCTTGCTTCATCCACAGTGGTTGCACTGTTCAGTGTAGGTCTGTTGATGTCAGCGACAAATCACGGAATTGTTCCCCTCATTTTGTCTCTTCAGAAGAGAGAAGAAGTATTTGCATTTCATTTTCTAATCAAGGTTGCTAGTTTGAACTTTGAGGAAGAAAATATGGGCACACATGTTTTGATGCTAGAAATAATTTTGCTCTCAAATCCAAACAAAACCTCTTGAGAAAGTGCATGATAACACATCTGTGTGATAATCAGCATCAAGTTGACCAGAATGGCCTTGCCCTACTTTCTTGATGAGTTCCTTGATTAAAAGTTACTAATGCAACGAATAATCTAAAATTTTTTATGACCTCACTCTGCATGCATTCAAATATCTGTAATATTTGCGACCTGAAAATAGTTGGTGGGTTAACCTAGATGTAGGCTTTTGTGGTCTGTGCTATACAGTAGGTGGAAGGTAAAATACATAATTACTTGTATTTTAGGCAATCACAGCTCTGTTTGTGATTCATTGTGTACTAGATTTAAGGTGTCCCTTGTGGATCCCCTTTTAAGAGGGTGGAAATTTTTTTTTTTTGTTTTCAAGAAGGGAGAAGAGTCATTGTTTCATCATTTTTCTAGATAAGAGATAACATCAGTAAAACAATATCAATGAATTTAAGACTGGTTTAGCAGTGCTCTGATAGAAAAGCTACAGAGCTTAGGCATTTTTGCTTTTCTTATTTGCTTCTCCCAGCCTCTCCATTACCTACATCTGACTGTTATACACTGTAAATGAACAAGAAGTCTAAAACTTGTGAATCTGTTCTGTGGAGAAAAATTTATCAAAGAAGAGACTTTAATAGTACTAAAAAAGGGAAAGAACCTTATATAGATTCATATAGGGCTAGAACCATATAGAAGTTTATATAAGGCTAATGTTGAATTCTACTTTATAGGATTTGAAAAAAATTAATTTTGTCCTATTATTCTTCCTTCTTTCTCTTTCCAGTCTCTGGAATGGATCTCTTTACAGCAGCAAAATGGAAAGTGGAAAGAAAGAAGAGTTAGGGAAACAAGGTGTTATAAAAGCAGAAAAGGTCTTTCAAAAAAATCTTAGTCTGAAAATATTCCAAGTCCTTCTCAGTTTTTTTTATCAACTCTGATGAATTCAGAATCCAGGGCTTGACTTTGAACTTCCAACTTGTGGGCCTGTATGGTAGGTTTGTTTGGTTTATATTTTAGAGTCTGTGCACCCTTTGAAGAAACGTGATATAGGTAGGTTTCTGTATCATTTGTGAGATTACTGTTTGTGGTCACTTTCAGCAGAGGAATTAGAAAGATTCCCAAGGGGCAGTGGACCTGAGATTAAAAGTATTTTGGCACTTGGAGCTGTATGAGCTCAGTTGTAAGGCATGGGGACTGTGCTCATGTATACGGGAGCCCTTCTCCTTGCTCAGAGCAAAACACGCAGCTTTGCATCTCAGACGCCTCTCAGCTGGGAGCAAGTCTGTTGCTCTGATCAGATAACGTGTGGAGTTGGCTGTTGATTTTCCCTTTTATTGGAAGGTTATGTTCAGAGAAGATAGGTTTTGGATCTCTATTGACACAAAAAAGTTGCATCCATAAAAAGTATAATTTTTGTTCATGAAGTTAAGACTCTGCTACTAAAATTTATGACTATGTTAATTGCAATTTTGAACTTCTTTTGAGCTGTGCTTTATTTTCATTATTTGAGAGACTAGTTAACAAAGAATCAAGTAGATGAGCAAGCAACCAACATATTGGAAAATGTCACTTATTTATAACTCATGAAGGCTTTTCCACACATTATTAGTTCTGAAAGACTATTCTCACTCAATTAGGTAAAGAAAAAAAACTAACCAAGTTAATGACATTTTTTTTTAAGTAGCAGCATTGTCTTATGTGTTTTCTCAACACAATATTGGTTTGTGGCTTAAGAACAACATCTATAATATTGTTATCTTTTTGGAAAAAATTATTATGAGGAAAGTTAAAAATAAGCTAAGGATTTAGTCCATAGCACAGCTAAAGAATAATACGCATTAAAAGGCATGCTCAGCAGATAGTATACACTCAGCTGAAAGGACTCTCTTGGTAGTGAAAAATAAATTGAGACTGAAAGACCTGGATCCAGATTTAATAAAAATAATCAACTTAAAATTATAATATCCATTAATATTTAAAGTAATATTAAAGGTAAAGTAAAGATCATATTTACCGGATTTTTTCCACACAGAACTGTAACATAAAGCCAAAGACAGAGCCTCAGAGGACATAGGAAAAGTCTGTCTTCTAGAAGCAGCAGAGAAAAGAGTTTGCTGTTGTTCTTTTTCTTCAGGTGTCACCTTCAATGTGTAGTTTGCATCACTTGTGCAGGTAAAACAAAATGGTTATTCTTTGCTAATAAATGTTTTCTACCATTTAAGTATACAGTCCAATTCTTCATCTGTTAGGTTTAATGTAGAACTGATGGAGATTTTTGACTTTCTTGAAAAATAAGTGCTGCCAGTGTGAGTTTTCTGTCATGCAAATGACGGTTGCTGGGATTTCAGATGTCAGTTGCATAATTAAATGAGGAATTTTAATAAAAGAATATCAGTTCTGTGAAAGTTTTTACTAAATCAGATAAATTGGAAAGGAATAGAACAATATCCAAAGGCATGCTCTTTTTAATAACTGAGACAGATTGTTCTCACTGTGCGTTCATAGAGCAGCATTGGTTTGAGTTCAGATATGAAAATAACGCATGTGCAGGCATATTTTGTGTCCATAGAGAATTTTAATTGCATTTGTGATGTGAACATATTAGCTGACTATCTAACATCACCTTGTCAGAGGCTTTATGCTTTACTTATTCTTAAAAATGGCATTAGTGGATGTACCTAGATAAGAGTCTAAGAAATCAGATGGGAACCCCTTCAAAAATTTTGCACTCCTGTGATGAGGAGAGAATTTCTGCTAGCAAGTACAAAGATTGATGCTTTAGTTTAGCTGTGCTTGTGGTATCTCTGATTTGTAAGTGCTGATTTGGAAGGATTTAAACTTCTTCACTCCTGGCTTTCCTTGTCTCATCCACCACATAATATACAGTGCTTTTTTAACTTTTCTTGGTGGACACTAAGGGTGGGAATAAAGAAAAGGAGCTTCTGCTTAGTGTGTCTTTGTTCTTGTGATTTTTTTTCTAGTTTGCTGGTTTGTTGCTTTTTGGTTCTTTTTTTTTTCATTTGTTTAGGGTTTATTTTTATTGTTTTTTAGAAGAGATAATTCAACAATTCTGCAACACTTTCCAAAATGTCTTCTTGTTTGTTTGATTTACTGTTCATCTGAAATGCAAACAATAGAATTAGACTTGGGTGAGAAGTGCGTTCACTGCTTACAAATGATTAACAGAAGACTTCGGAAGCACAGTGTTTGACAAAGATATTTCTACTCAGTTACTATCCTGAATTTAGTCATTAGTAGGAATGCTTTCAAATTTTTATTACTTGATGCTGATGTCTGTGGGTTATTTTATGTCAAAGCATCCAGCTACTTTTCATCCTTAGCCAAGTGTAAATTCAAATTAAAGGAGTTTTTTGACCTTGTCAAAAATAAAGAGATGAAAATACTCCAACAAACAGAACCTTGCCATCTTTCCAATCACTGTTTGTAAAATGTACTTCTGGTCTGTCTGGAAGTCATATTACCAGTGTCAGTAAGAAAACACATTCTATGTAGAAGAAGATTAAAAAAAAATTGTTTTAAAAGTTCTATTATGCACTTGCCCTCCTATGTATTGCTATTGAAATATATTTTGCCAGGATTTTATTTTGGTGTCCAATCCTATGCCTTTGATGACAAATGATCTGTGCCACCAGTAATCCTGTAAATCCTTTGAGGAAAGAATAGACTTTAACAATGATGGTAGGCTATCGAGATTTTGAATAAGGCATTTGGAAACCTAATTAAATGCGAACAACAGACTGGCAACACTTACCTCAAAGGTTGTAAAAAGTGATTTCTATTATTTTTTTTTTTTTAGTTTATCATGAACATACTGCCCTTTCCTAGGGCTGTGAAATTCAAAAGGTATGTATTGGAATGGAAAAGACTGTTAGAAGGATTCATCATCTCGAGTAAATCCCATCAGTATGTCTCATAGGGGGATTTTCTGCTGTTTTACTATTTTTATAATAAATTATATTTACTAATGGTCATTACAAAATAAAAATTATTATTCTTTTTGATAAGGATAAGAGGAAAACTGTCTCATAGAAGTTAATAGGTGTAGCAATTACAGGGTGTGTGTGTTCTGCTTCTAATTCAATTATGAAGTACTAAATCACTAAATTTTTAATTTCTAGAGACTTTAGTCTCTAGAAGACTCCTAGATTTATTGTAAAACATTTTGTACAGATACTTGGCAACCCATTTAAGGTCAAAGATTTTAGAAATAAGATTATTTCTCTTATAAGTTTTTTTGATTAAAATTTAGTTTTATTAAAAATCCCAAGTTTCACACTTGGGAACAAGATATGACAATTTCTTCTTTTNAATATTTTTTTTTTTTTTTTTTTTTTTTTTTTTTTTTTTTTTTTTTTGCTGCTGTTGCATGGTTTTATACTGGTGGAGCTAACCATACTGAATTTATGAACCGCCTCAGAACTCCAGTGGTTTATTTAAGCTGTTTGTCAGCTCAACTCTTCAACATCTCTATGCAACTGCAGATGTATTTTGATGTTTGCCCCCCAAGGATTTCCAATAGGCCCCTGCAGCAGCCTTGTGCTTTTCTGATACACCTTGATTACAGCATGCATAGTTCTCTACCAAAAAAAAATGTCATCTGATTTAGATTTGAATAGAATTAAACCTTTTTTGTATAAGATTTTTCACTGTACATTTCAGAATGTTCTCAACTTTTAAGGTTGATGGGAAAAGAGAAGTTAAATTTATCAAGTTGCTAGCACTTTAACTTCCTAAAGAAACATGTACACTGAGTGGATTTTCACATTATGCCCCAGTAGGGATTCTACATCTTGTAAATGCTTCAGTTTAACAGATATGAAAAAGAAAACTCTATTATTTGCAGAAAAAAACTGGTGCTCAGGTGTTTTAAAAGTTGGTTTGATCTCTTTATTCTGCACATAAAATGAAAGATTAAGGAGTACTCACCATTCCCAGATGCAACTGCTTCTCTGACCTGGCTCTAGGTGAGAGAATATCTTTGCACAGCAGTCTTTTTAAAACTATGGATTCTGGGTGGGTTTGTTTTGATTTTTTGTTTGTTTGTTTGTTTGAGTTTTTTGATTGTTTTTATTTCCTCTACAGAGTTAGAATCCACCACTTCTTTTTTAAAATTAATCCAAACCTCTTATCTGAAAGAAAAAATCTTAATGAGGCTCACAGATATTCTCTTATGGTATAAATTGGGATTTGGAGAGTTGGGAAGTTTTATTTGTCTTGAATGTTGATACATTAATACATGGGTGTTCTACTTGCCTACTCTTCAGCAAAGGCTTGCAGATCTTCTGACAGTATCTCTTGCCTCTTGGCCTTTCTCAAAGGCAAATCCATACCAAAATCATCAGTCACAAAATGAAGAGCCTAACAAGTGAGTAGAATGACTGCAGAGTTTCAGGCCCAGTGCAGAAGTGATGAAGGCCAGATGGTTCCCCAGAGCAGCACAACACTCATAAGAATCTGTATAGCAGATCACGGAACAGAGCTCAGACTTGTCCTAAAAGTCTTTATTACTTCTTCAACTTAAAATGGCTGTTAGGGATATATCATGTGCAGTCCTAACTTGAGTAAAGCTGGAGAATGAGAGATAATGCATATAAAGTAAAAATAAAAAGAAGGATGAGGCAGGGGGAGGGGATATGCTTTGGAAATAATGTAGAATCTCTTAGGCATTTTTATTCATTGTAAACGAATGAAGAAACAAGAAGCAAATTGTTTAAAATCATTTCCAGGTCACCTTTAAAAGTAGCAGTAATATCATTACAATATATGAGCTGAAACATAAGAGAGAAAGAGCTGTTCTTTTTAAAAGCTGAAATAGAGCAATTAGCTGGAAAGAATGTGTCATGCCTTACAATAAAAGTTAAATTACAGTAAAATACTTCCTTGCTAAAATGCTCACCATGTGCCACTGCCCACACATCAAACCATGCTTTCTCCAATCCGTAGCACAGTAGTTCCCCCACCTGCCCAACTGTAAGAATGTGAGGGATGTCAAAGGGCCTCATTCTCTGCTGTGCTATGACACCTTAGTTCTTACTACAAGACTTTGCTGGAGCAGCTCTGTAAAACTAGACTAATAGAGTATGAGGACTTAGGATTTAAAAAAAACCTCTGGTCACCTGATGGTTTAGATAAGCTGTAGATGCTGCTGCCCATCTTTTGACAGTCATGCCAGTAGCTCTCTATCACTAATGAAAACTTTGGGACTTTGTCCACTCCTAGCTGGGTCACGATGTTCTTTTAAATTTTGCTATGTTGTAATATGTTCCATGCTTGCCTCTAATAGTCCATCTGTTTCTTTTCCTGGTGAGGTCTCCCAGAAACCCTCTCAGAAACTCTCTTACCTAACCAAAACTTGTGGAGAACTACCTACAGCAATCAAAATCGATTTTGGAAGGGAAGTTTCAGGTATTTAGGAAGCTACATCACTTCTTATGGTAAGTATCACTCACTTAAATTTGCAAGATGATTTAGAGGGCATGGTGGTATTCGGTCAAAGGAGGCACTTGGTGATCTTGGAGGTATTTTCTAACCTTCAAGATTCTACGATTTTATGATAATGAACCATCCTTAGCCTGAAGTAGAGATTAATCGTCGGGTTGGGAACCTGACATGCACCTGTGTTTTTAAGGGCCAAAAGGTCATGAAAATAACAGATCAGACAGGTTATTCTACAAGTTCTTAAAAGACCAAAAAGAAAAAAAAAAAAAAAAGAAAGAAAGTCTCAAACAACTGGATGTCAGTAGCAGAAATATATGGAAAAATACAAGGGATTATACTAGCCTTTTGTCTTATGGACACCAAAAAACCAGACACTTTATATGCTGAATTTGCCATTTATATGATGTGTTCTTTTAAATTAAAAATTAAGGACAATCGTGTGAGTGCCCATGGAAGGAAGGCTGAATTTCTCCTGTGGCAGTAATTGTTAAGGAAGAGAGAAAGATTTTCACAGGCTGTAGAGAACAGTTTCCTCAGAGAGGTCTGGAAACCTACAGGCTGAGAAATTTCCAGACTGAGAAAAAGGGACTGCTGAGAGCTGGGGAGCCAGTTATCACAATCAAGGAAAATAACCTTTCTAGGGACAATAGAGGACCGTGTAGAATTTGCTACAACTTGAAATTGTTGATTCATCTGAAATCAAACCAAGGAGCAAGGACCCACTGGCAAGGACATAGTGGACAAGAGCAGGGACAGTTATACTCCATGTAGTTCTATGCTGTCTGAACAAGTCACTTGAGATTTCTTAATTTAGAAAACTCATTCTTATTTCACTGTAGCTTTTAAAAAAAGCTTTGTTCTTTTGGAATTTAAAGGGTTTTTTTGGTTGTCTCTACAGATGTTATTGTAGTGTTCTTTTAAGTGATGGGGGGGTTATACTTAAATGTACTTGAACTATTTGGCTGATTTGGTTCCTGTCATAATGAAAAATTACTAATTTTCCATATTCTGTGTGAACATATCAAAAATGTTCATATCCTACAAAAATTAGGAATGGTTACAGCATGTACTGGATACATTTCTGTGCTCTGTTTCCCCAATAATAATAAAAAAAGAACTCTGAACTCCTTTCAGAGGTCAGGCTTTGATGAGGTCTAGCTGACAAGTTGGTGTTAGGTCAAAAGTTGGACCTGATGATCTCAGAGGTCTTTTCCAGCCTAATCGATTCTCTGATTCTGCGTGATTCTGTGATTTGGTGCAACATAAACAGATATACATATGACTCCCAATCTAAAATCGGTCTGGCTTTAAAGTTAGAGATTATTCATGAGTTTTCTGAAATACTGAAAAATATTGCTAATTGTAACTATGTGGTTCTATTAGGAAATCTCAATGCTAATAATATTTTAAAAATAATTAATTTAGGATTTAGACAGTAATGAAAAATGAGTGGGAGCAGTTGATATGTACCGCTTACATTAGATGTACAGGCAAGGGTTTTTATTTCCCTGCTCTTTTTGGTTACAGGGCTGTAAGCACAAGGGCAGTAGGTCAAGTATTTGCATAATGCCTGTGGCTGGGAAGGACTTTGAGGATGAACCAATTTTTCTTATTTTGTGAGCAGGTTAGACCACAAATTTTTTTTAAAGATGATGTTGTCAACAATACTATCTGCCCTTCTTTAGGGATGAGCCCTTCTCAGGGATGGCAGGGAAGGAAGAAGAGGAAATGAAATCTCTGAATCTTCTTTTAGTGTCTTGCAAAAATTCCAGGGTTGGAAACTTTATAGCCTATCTGAATATCATAGGAGAGATGTAATGAAAGAAATGCAATTCATCATCTCTCCATATTCCATAGGCAGCATTTAACACTGATTTCACTCATTTTATTTTTCAATATACTTTTCTCCCTTGACAGTTTCTTAATATCACACAGCTTATTCTATAGCTTACCTGTCTCATATGATGGTCATGTAACACATGAATCTAGTGTTTTTTAATGGAATGGAAAAAAATGTGCTTTTTAACCAGTTACCATTTGTGTGGATTTTTTTTTTTCCTAATATTGGAAGATGATACGTGGTTAAGTTCGTGGAAGTAATTTTGATGGTGGCCATGGCAGACTACATTTGAGTTTTTCTTTCTGTTTTAACAACAAACAATCCCATGACTTTCTGCAGACTGTTGTAAGGAGCAGGCAAATTCTATTTGGTGTCTTGAGCAAATTGTCAACCTATTTTCTGTTACCCATGACCGGGTAGTACCAAACCATCTCCTTCCTAGAACTTCTGTTGCGTGCCTTGGATACAGGTATACAGAAGGCACAGGTGTGTCTGTACCCACAACAGTCTTTCAACCTGTATTTATTTCAGAGCACAGCTGGCATTGAAACTCTGAGACTGAAGGAGAGGAAAAACATTCTGGAACAGTTTAAAAAAATATTTAAAAAACCCACAAAAAATTGGAGGGAGGACTTTGCTCAGATTTTGTCTTTGTAGGCAACACTGTGGTTTACAGACAGTAACGAGGCAGGGTCCTATCTGGAAAAGTTCCTCTCGTGCATTCAGCTGCTGCTTCTTAAAGGAAATGCAACACAAGATCTATTTTTGCTGCTCTTACTTCAGCTGCTGAAATTTTAAGTGTGTGTTTAGTTCTACTCATTTGCAAAGAGAAAAGAAAGCCAATGTGAGTGGTCAGAGCTGGAAATTATGAAACAAACTGACAGTCTCTGGCATGTTTGAAATCAGGTTGCATTTTTTTTCCAGGATGCTTATACGAGCAGCTTTACAGTTTAATGTAAAATGTTCATTCACATTGTAGAGCTGTGAAGACACTTTTTGAATCAAAGTATGCTTTCATTTTCTTTCTTGAGAGTATTTTGTTGTCTGTTTTTTCCTATGATTTTGAGAGTGCTTTCTGTAATTACTGGATCTAGCCATGGGTCATTTGAAAATAAGTAAATAAATCCTGATCTCTGCAAACAAGAAAGGATTTTTGAAACCTGTTCAAATTTGCCAGTTCTTCAGCTCGTTTACCAATTTGGTAAATTCAGTAGGTTAAGGAAGATTATCTTCTGATTGTTTTACTAATAATTGAGCCAATTTAGTTACTCCTGCAGACTCGTTTATTTCCTTTTATTTAACAATTTGGAGTTAAATCTACTTCACAATCATTTTCAGGAGATGCATATGAGGGTATACTAGGATTTAATTTTTGATCATAATTATTTTTGCCACAGGTGATTTTATGTATTTCCTTGTGCCAACATTTGAGAGAAATCATATTTCATTATGTAAGTTAAACTCAGAATCGCTCATAAGCACAAGACTGAATTCTTTAAGAGAAGAACAACTACATCATCAGCTGTTTTTTAACTTTGATGTTAGCTCAGAATCTGACCCCATGAGTATCTAGATGGTGATAGTGAATATCATGAAAGATGATCTGCATGCCCTCACGAAGCGAGTACTGACTGTTGTAGTAATTCCTCAAGCAGACAGCTTACTGAATTAAACCTATGTTCTTTAGTTCCACAAGTGCTGAAATGTGATTTATAGAGCAATGTCCTGTTATCCTTGTAAGGAATAGAAATAAGAAAGAAGAAATTTCAGATTTTTGTTCTCAGTTTAGCAATTTATTTATCACCGATGTGTCAGTCCCTGGGCCAGACTATTTGGTGGTTCAAAGTGTTAGTTGCTGCATATGGAAAACTCAGTTCAAGTTATTAATGCAAATGCTTTGTCAGGTCCCTAATAAATTCACAGTAAAGTATGCCTAATGGTGTCAGTAGTCCATAAAACCAACAAAAAAACAAAAAAACCCCACCACCGCCAACAAAACTTCACCTTAATTTTAATTAGTGAAAACACAGAACTTTCAACATCCACTGTTTTTCCATGTGGAAAATTTGGCCAATGAATGAACCTCAGCAGTCATCTGAGCCAAACCATAAGACAAACATGACCAAATTCACACTTTGTTATGAGTCCTTACTCTGTTATCTGCTGTTCCAGCCTGCTGAAGAAGGTCCTGAGTCAACTGGGTCAATTAAAGGAGACCCAGTGCCAACTGGGATGTTGTAGACTAGGAATTGGAGGGGTGGGAAGCAGACTTTGTTCTATTTTTAGTAACTTGGATCAGAACTAGACTAGAAAGGTCAGGCCTCCAGATGAGAAAATGCAATCAACTTCTTCGTAATATGTTTGCAGCAGAGACTCTAGCAAAAAAGTGGTTTGAGCGTGCTGAACTGCTACTCCTATTTGTTAGTTGGACTTTTCTTGTTTTAAGAAACTGGCTTAAGGCAATGAAGGTAATTTTTTCTTCTGTAGAGGCACTGCGCAACAAAGCTGTCGTTATAAATAATGGTGAGTATGTATCCTCAAAGTCTTGCAATATACTTCATATCACCGACTGCAAAAATAACTACATTAATTATTAAAAGGTCATCTTTCCTTTTTGTTCTATTTTGCAACTAACTAGAAAAAAAAAACAGATTGCATAATCTCAGGTGTTTGGAATCATAGAATCAAAGAATTGTTTGGGTTGGAAGGGGCCTTAAAGACTTTCAATCCCTCCATGCCATGGGAAGGGACTCCTTTGGCTAAAGGAGGTTGCTCAGAGCCCCATTCAACTTCAGCTTGGACACTTCCAGGTATGGGATATCCATGACTTCTCAGGGTGACCTATTCCATTGTCTCACCACCCTCAAAGTGAATAATTTCTTTCTAATATCTAATCTAAATCTACCCTCTTTCAATTTAAAGCCATTCTCTACTGTTGTATCACTTGGTAGTGAAAAGTCCCTCTACAACTTCCCTGTAGACCCCCTTCAGGTACTGGAAAACTGCTTTAAGGTCTCCCTGGAGCCTTCTCTTCTCCAGGCTGAACACAGCCAGCTGTCTCAGGCCATCTTCATAGGCAAGGTGCTCTAGCCCTCTGACAAGCTTAGTGGCTTTCCTCTAGACTCTCTCAAACATATCCACGTCCATCTTATGCTGGGGACCCCAGAAGATGGACACAGTACTCTCTGTGAGTTCCATTATTACATTGACCATTGAACTCAGTGTGACTGAATGAGATACCTCCAAAGAATTGGTTTTCCAGTGGTTTCTTTCTCAGTGCATTGCAGAAACTCCATATACTTTAAGTACCCTTGGCTGGTGACAAACACCTGTTCTTTGTTGCTCAGGCAAATAAGTGAGTTAATCTGTAAATTATTGGATGTAGTCTTTTAACAATGAATGCTATCATTTTTTTCTTCTTTACCTTAAAAAAAAAAAAAAGAAAAAAAGAAGCAATTACATAGCCTAATTCTGGATAAAGATATCTCATTTTGGTGCATAAATTATGCTTGCAAGTAGAGGCTTTAAAAAGGAATTGAAGAGTATCTTCTGCATATTAGCCAATACCCAAAATAGTCCCTTAAAAGTCACGCTGGAAACCTGTTGTCTTCCCCTCCCTCCCAAACAGGAGAAAATCAACAGCTTGACACTTCTCATCTCGATGCAGCACCATGTGTTCCTAGCTGTCAAATTCAACAGTTCCTATTCTGTTGCCTATGTCAGTCTGAATATTCCTGTTCAAGACTCAGAACAGGGAGCCCAGTGGCTCCCTCCTTTTCTCCTGCCTTTTTGTCTCAGCTGAGCAGTCTATAGGCACTTTCCCGAGCTACATGTTGATGACTGTCATCTGTCAGTTGTTTCAGTCTGCTGGTTGTTTTTTTGTCCTGCAGTTTCTGTCCCTAGCTAGTGAAACACAGTAAGCTTTTGTGAAATACCAGTTAGAGTGGTAAAAGGAATTCAGCACCATGATAGAGTTAATTCATCATTATCTTTCATTTGTTCACCCACTTGACTGAACAGTGCAGTATGAGACATGTTCTTTTTTCATTCTAGCAATTATGCTGTTCCATTACCTTCCTCCATTACAAGCTATTGAAGGTGTAAGTACTGCTATGAAAAAAAGAAAGCTTTTTTTAATGGCAAAAAATTCTGAAAATTGGGAAAAGAGAGTTTTATGGATCACTTTGATCACTGGTCTACTAGCACGTGCATTGATAAGCTGCTATTTTGGACATTTGAGTACCCTGAGTAGTCACTACATGCTGAATCTACTTGCTGAGCTTTTTGACGTGTTCTTTAAAAGAGCAATGAGTAAAATGAGGCTGACCATGCACCTCAGGAATCATGGTGCTTTGTAACATAACATGTCTCAGAAATGCAAAGTTAAAAAGGTAACCTATTTTATGAGAGGGGGGAGAGAGAATTTTAAATCTTACGTTGGTAAGAATATGTTTGGTTTTTTTTTCTCAGAAAAAAAAGGCATTAGTGACAGGGAAACTTCAAAATGGTCAGAGACTTAATGTGAAAACACAAGCAATGCTTTCAAGCAATTTTCCTACATCTGAGAAATCCTATAAATCCCAAGTAAAGATTAGGGGCTAGAATTTTCAGTTTGCTCATAAAATAATATTTTCTTTTGAGCAGAGAAAAAAAATAAAACAGGGTATATGGAGGTGCACCTTGAAGCTACATCTCCTGCCATTTTAACATAAAGTGAAGATCCAGATATAAATGTTCTTATTTCAGAGGCATTCATGGTAATCAGGAATACTTTCTTTGTAGATGAAAGACTACACAGAAATAAAATGCAGTAAAAGTGTCCTCAGATTAGGGACAAGACCTGGCAATTATGTCTTGAACAGATATGACTATTTAGCAAAAGAAGTACACATGGTTTTAAATAAATGGAGATACTGGAGAAAATTATACAAGTCCATGGGGTACTCTCCACTGACCAACTCACAGAAGTTAAGCTTAAGTGTGGAATAGTCTTCCTCACCTCTTGTGGCTCAGCGCTGATTGCCCGTTGTTGATATTTTGGGGTGCTATGTAGCTATTCTCTGTATCTAAAATGGAGACTTTTAAATTCCGATACACAGCTTTGAGGTACTTAAGCTAGAAGAGAAGACTGCTAAAATGCATGGAAATTGGAACCTGTATTGCAAAGTAAGAAAATTAATATTAGTGAGTGTCTCAGTTTAATGAGACAGAAGTATTTTGCTAAGGAGGATGAGTTATGAGGAAGACCAAAACTCCTCCATCTAAACAATTGTAAATCTGAAATTAAGAGGCTCCAATTGAGAAAGTGTGGAGAAAGAAAAAATAATAACCCTGTGTTAAAGGATATATGTGTATTGGCAGAACAACAAAAGAACACAAAACAAAACCCCAACCAAACAATAATCCTATACCCAAAAATCCCCTTCAGTGAAAAGTAAACAGTCCAGTTTGTGCTTTTTGGTGCAATTCTAACCACAGTCAGCAGGGGGCGCTGTTGGATCTCTGGAGGTGCAGAGCCTGCAGTGCTCGGGGTTGGCCAGCAGGAGGCGCTGTTGGGCTCTGGCGGTCACCTCGTGGAGGTTCTTGGTGTGCTGGGGGAGCCGAAACGGAGCCCTTCCCTCCCCCTTACCGGGAAAAAGAATAAAGAAGGGTTCTTCCCAAAGGGGACTCACG
>VXAY01003240.1:5399-73336 GCA_013399855.1 Oxyruncus cristatus | reverse complement strand
GGTGCCAGCAAGCTGGGACCAGAGGAAAAAACCAAACCAGCCAGGTTGAGAACAAAGCAGCCTCCCAGCTTTTCCAATGCACACCTTCCCTCCGTTCCTGTAACCATGAACTGTGCCTTGTTACCCCCACTCTAGGTGAGGGAAAAAAACCCCAAACAAATAAAAGAGTGGAATGTCAGTCTGCTGGCCAGTTCTTTTGTGTTAGTCAAATTCCCAAGGCAAAACCAGCCTGCCCATTCAAACATCCCTCCCGCACAGCGGACAGAGGGAAGGGAAAATTCCATGTTTAGCTTTTTAGAACAAGTGAACCCATGTCAGCGAGGCTTTGTTTCTTCACTGAAACATGAAGGGTCAGAAGTAATCTCGTGAACTGCTATTCCAGAAGAATTTTTTTACATACTTTGAAGTATGTTAGGCAAATGCTGGACAGGTTTTCAATTAAGTTTCTTTACCTGCTATTAGAGTCAAGCTAAGGACAAAACTCAACTTTATTGGTTTTAAAAGCTGAGCAAATTTTTTCTGCTTTCTTAGACATCCAGTTCCTTAGCAACAAGGAATGCTTGCATACACAAGACATTTTGAGTCTGATTTAACAAAAGGATTTATTTCAATCAGGAATTTTTCAAAATCATGTAAATTTTCAGTTGCATGGGGTAAGCTGTAATTTACAACTTATATTCCAAGTCTTCTTTTTCAGATTTTTAAAAGCTTTGGGTTTTTCATCTACAATTACTTCATATGGCTCTTTAAATACAATATGTTAATTTCTGTGTTAGTGTCCAATAATAATACAAAATTTTTCCCTTAAACGAAATTTTTCCTCATCTTTTGAATAAACCATAAGGAGAGAATGCTCCTTAGAAGACCCATGGAAATAATATGAGTACTGACAACATCTCGTCCAGTTTCAAAAGAAGATTGCTGAAGAAACATAATCTGTTCTAACCTTACAACTTCTCTGAGTTTTGAAGGAAATATTATTAGATGATGAATCTCATTTTTCCTTTGGGATAACAGGTGTCCGTAGCGTGCTTTGTGAATTTCATTTTTTTTTCCACACAAAGTATTCTTAAAGTATATGCTTAATATACTCAAAGTAAAGTATTAAGTATATACTTAATATATTCAAAGTATATATAATAAAGTATATACTTAATATATTCAAAGTATTTACTTAACATGTTGTTTTTATGAGAAAAAGTGTATTAGACCCTGTCAAAATATTCAGGGAAGTTTATAAGGAAAGGGCTACACGCTGGCCACTAGATGGTGTGTTTATTTAATTTTATTAAAAATAGGTAATTTGAGGCATAACAAACATGTTTAATAAGAATGTATGCGAAAAAGAATCAATGAAATGTAATAACCATTAAACTTTTATGTTACTGTTTTCAAACAACTCTCCAATATCTATAGTTCGAAGCACAGTGCTTTTTCATAGCTAGAAAATGCTGCACTCTTGGGAAGGCACAGAGGAGGTTCCTGCGTGGATAACCACCTACGCTTTATAGTCAGTGCAGTGTTTTGAGCAGCTAAAACATCACCAGCAAAAGAATCTCAGGAACAAATATCTGCCTTTTTAAGACAATGCAGTTTTTATCAGAACTGTTGCAATAAGATTTTTATTGATTTGTGAGAATTTCCTGCCCAAGAAATGATAAGGGGAAGAACACAGCATTCATAGCAGCATAGATACTATAGAGCCTCTCAGCAGTGGAAAGAAATCCACTTAGAGGGAAACAAAAAATATTTATAAATAAGTATTAAAAGACAGGAAAGATTTTCTTCTTCCTTTCTCCCCAGTTTCGGTGGTCAGAAACAAAATGAAATATCCAAAATCCTAAGAGCTTGGTGAGGTTAGAAGGCTACCACATTCAGTTATTGTGTATGTTAATGCCAGAATTTAGCATGAATTTTTGAACTTAGGTCGGTTCTCTGGGCTTGAAGAAAAGGGTTCAGACTGGCACTTCTGTTAGAAACCAAAACTAAGAGAAACCCAAGCAGAAACATGAAGGGATCAAAGACTGAGTCCACTGCAGCAAGCCATCAACACATGCTTTGGACAGTCAAGCCAGTCCATAAATCATGAAAACTGGGACCCAAGAAAATATTTTAGAAACACTCTCGTATCGAGTGTGAAGTGATTTTTCTCATCATGCTTGTCTAAATGGTGTTCATGGAGCAACAGTTGTTTTGAAGTATAATAAGAGTCTAATCTTATCGCATGTAAGTGTTACTTACAATCAGGTGATCTGTATTTCTGTTATCTCAGTGGAGATATAAGTACTATTCTGGGTCTTTGGCATTGCATATAATACCTGGTCCACTGTTCTAAGACTATTTTTTAAAATATATTTCTGAACACTTAAAAATAAAACACTGAATGAGACTATGAAATACTCAAAATTTAGTTTTAAAACACCCATTGAAGCTGGACACTCAAAATGACACTCAGTATTCCAGACAGCTTTTGAAAATTTAACCTTGTTAATGAACAAGAGAAAAGATTGGGGTCTTTGGAGGATGAAAAGAGGCTATAAGCAGAGTACTATTAGTCATTTTATTCATACTTTATAGTCATTTTGTTTTGCTTCTGAAATAAAAACCTAATTTGAAAATATGTGCAAATATTTTTCTTATCAATATGTATATCTCAAAATTGTCCAGAACATAAGCACAGATCCATGCAAAGTGTTTGAGGATTATAGAACTTTTAACTTTCCAGTACTTTCTTCACTTTCTTCAGTGGTAGTGCATCGCATACAGGGAGCATGAGGGCAACATCGACCTGTTGTAGTCCTGGAGATGGCAAATTGTAAACTCCTGCTCCACAAAGCCCTACGTCAGGCCTATGTCTTCATGTGTTACATTGCAGAATAACAAACCCAAGAAACAGACCAGCAGTGTAGTACTGATGTCTGTGCAAAAAATTGGACTTATCATACACATTTTACTCTTCGTTGCCACTCTGACAAATAATCTATTCCTATGTGTGGACAATGGCTTCCTTGAACAGTTAATTTAATTCCCTTTTGCCCTTTCTTAGAAATGCAAATATGTGTCTTGTGTTCCACAGTAAAGCAAACTAACTTGAAGGCAAACTTTGATGCCCATGATATCATGACCCTAAATAGTTATAAACATGGGAAGCATGGAGAATGCGAAGGGAAAGTAATCAGATTTTAATGGGCCACACAATGTATCTTCATGTCTTCATGTCTTGGGATTCTGAAGAGATGAAATACTTCCCTTCAGTGCTTTGTGCACTCATTGATTACTATTAGAGAATGAAACAGCATAATTTTATTTATTTATGTACTTAATTATTTAATTCTATTTTGTCTTTCATGATAACTAAATGCATTTGACTCTACCTATGCAGAAAAGGGGAGGAAAAATGAATCAATGTAACAAAAAAGTAATGCTTAAAACTAGAGTAAAGCCTCAAATGCTAAAATCCAAAAGAAATGCTGTATATGTTGTATATGAAGATTTTATTGGCATCAACTTAGAATGACCTGAATAATTTATTGATGTCTTTCTACTTGTCAGCAATGCATTCTGATACACCCATAATAAAGCCTTAGTGTCCTCATTGGAAATGCTAGTAGGAATAAAAGTGTCTCTCTCCTATTAAATATATAGGATGTTATAAAAAACTGAGTTTCACAGAGTGGTTATAAATTATGAGTTAGGAGATGCAGACAGCAGATGACAAATGAAAATCAGTGGTAAATTCTAGAGCAAATAAGGATAAGGACAAGAATAAACATTTTAGTATCTCTAGGCAAAAAAGAACTTGTCTTTGATTTAGATAGGTAGGTAAGAAGAGAGAGCGATGTTTCAGGAAGCAGATATGTTTGGATAAATACTAATTTAGTGCTTTCAGAAACACTCTCAAAGGTGTTTTCACATCTCCCAGTTGCCTGTACCTTCTAGTTCAAGAGTCTCGAGAGTAGGTATCAAAGAGCAAAGACTCAAGATGTATATCTAAGGTATTTAATAAAAAGTGCCCAAATGTAAGAGGAAGACTCATTTGGATTCCAGAGTCCCAAGATGCAAAACACTGTGGTGAGGAAAGACGTGGGGGAGTGTGCATTCATGTGTAGCTGCCACCCTGTGTCCATCACCAACCACATTCCCTGTTGATGGGCTGGTTTTTAGACATGATACAGGTCCCTCCCATCATCATTTCATGCATGCCATGCCTGGGTGTGGCCACATGGGCAACTGAATAGCAATGAACCAGTAATGAACACGCATTGCAGTCAAGAGTCTGTGGCACACACATGGCACCCATCAATCGCTTTTCAGCTCTGAAGTGTTTACCTAGTGCTTCTCCCTTTCTGGTCTCTCTCCATTCTTTAGGGAGCTCAGGACCAGGTTCTGGATCAGATAGTGTGGGCTCAAGTCAAGAAAGATGCTATGTGGTTAGTCTATTTCCCTTCAGATCTCAGACCAACAGTTTCTTTTTCAGTAGCAAAAATTAAATAATTCTCAAGTAATCTGGCATTCAGGGATTTAAAAAGCATTAGCGAGGGAATTTTCTGAGTTAGTACTGCCAATGTATAAGATGTTTTACAATACTGATGATGTTCAGATAATGATAAAAAAAGCTGCACAAACTGAAGAGCTAATGTCCCAAGATGTCTCTGTCACACTGTCTGTTGCTGAAGTCTGTTGTCACAACAGAACAACTACAGAAACAAGAAAATTTGCGACATAATATCATATGGTTTGGCTGCGGCTTTGTTTTTTGGTTTTGTTTTCTGAGGGCCTAGTTTCATCGAAACTACATATTATTGATTTTTGTGTTTCGTTGAATACAGATGGTCTTTACACAACCAGATGGCTATAGATAGATTAGGAAATACAGCAAGTGATATTTCACAAGCTGCAGCTTTCTCTCAGGTAAGTGAAACTGTAACGTCAAGTGGAGCTGCAAGATATTGTGGAAAGACTAAACAAAATATTACCATTATCCACTGTCTTTTGGTTACATATGCCTCAAAATCAGAAAAGCAAAAAAAAAAATCTGTAACAACATAATCCACTATACTTTTAAAACGTGTTAGGAGATGGCTTCAGTTGTGATCACTTTTGGTATTCAATTTAATTCTCCTCTGTTACAGTCTGTAAGGCTGCAGAAGTCTGACTTGACAGGCACAATTGGGAAGAATAGATTTTCAGGACTATTCAACTATAAAAAAAAAATCTTATAGCATTTTTGTCAAATGTTACAGGTAGCAGATCAGAAAATACTTTTGCTATCATAGCACCGTAGATCGTGAAGTCAATGCTCAATTTTGAATTGCCATTCTTAGTTCAACTGTGGAAAAAAAGCTTGATAAATGTATTCAAAGTCCCTTCCAAATAAAGGATATATGACAAAGTAGTTATAGTAGAATTCAATTCTGCAAGATAAAGTTTATTATAGAGCAATTAACCATTTACTATATATCAATTTAGTTTAAAAAAAACCCCAAAACTACGAAACCAATGCGCTGAGTACTCATAGAACTCATTAGAGACTTACAAAGGTGCAATTTGCACAGTCTTTTCTTTCTTATTGTTTCAGCATCCTGGAATATGTTGGAAAATAAATAGATCTCCACCTGGAGAAGAACTGAATGAATTTTAGGTCCATGGAATTGTGTAGAGCTAGAATATTTTTGTTCTGAATTACTGTGCACATGAAATGAAAAGGACAATCATACTAAAGAACTATAGTAGAGCCCAGAGATAAAATACTTAAAAGAAAATTTCGACTTTTCGAGAGCATTCTAAGCAAAATTACCAGAAATTTCAGGATCTGAGTTTTTCAAAAACAGTGATTTGTTTTGAAAAAAGAGGGTGGTGTTCTTTCTATCTGTCGCAGCCATGAGGAAGGGTAACAGTGTAATTTCATGGAAAAATGAGAAAATACATTTTCAGAAGCAAGTTTTTGCTGGCACTCTGATTGAAACCATCTCTGCTACACAAGGAATGATTCAGGATCTGGCATACAGCAAAGAGAAAAGATTTTTTTTTTTTTTAATTTCTAAAATCATTTTATATTTAATCTTCTTTCCCCAAAAGCAGTTGCAAAAGGTGGTGAAATGCTGTAAGAAGCCACTTTACCTTTCTGGAGAGCAAGATGTGCATTGACAGTGGGAATATGTCAAGCAATAAATAAGGAAAGAATGACACTTGCTTGAGACTGACAAAGTTTAGATAGAAGTACTGTGGTTCTCACTGACATACACAACACATTGTCTACGCTTGGCATCCTGCCTGTTCTCCTTTCTGACACACTTGCCTGCTCATGGGAAGCAGTGAATTAATTCCTTGTTTTGCTTTGCTTGTGTGCATGTCTTTTGCTTTCCCTCTTAAACTGTCTTTATCACAACCCACAAACTTTCCAGCTTTCACTTTTCTGATTCTCAGTTCTCTCCACGATCCTATTGGTGGGGGAGTGAGTGAGTGACTGCATGGTGCTTGGTTGCTGGCTGGGGCTAAACCATGACTACCTGACATGGTAGGTTGTTTAGCCAACCAAACAACAGTTATTTCGAATTCTAAATAGCTAATTTTGGACCATCATCCCTTTACTTCAATGCAAGAACATAGTATTGGAATAGTGAGGGGGGGGGTGTGTGTGCTATTGTTTTTGTTCAGCAATGGGTGCAGCGGATTTTTTTAATGTTATAACAATCCATCCAGTCTGTGTTTATTACAATCCATCGGCTTCTGTTTTCTTCAGGTAACTGTTTCTTTCCATTATTTGGAAACTAATCTGAAATATCTCAATTTCCAGCTGTTGTTTTGCTCCCTGTTTTGGTTTACAAACTTTACTATCAGGTGTCTACCTCCGATCTCTGCTGTGTTATATCCCAAGAGCAGAGGCATCAGAACTGACATAATCCCTGTAATTTTAGCTTAGTGTCTGGACTTTTTCTACCGTTGGAATAAGTACCCAGGCCTATGAACTGCAGAAGCTAAGTCTGATTAGAATTCTTCTCTGAAACCGTAAATTATTCAGAATGTGATGAATGGTTTTTAAAATACCTGGATGACCAAGTGAGAATGGCAGTGGTTGATTATATACTGTAGACACAATGTTATGGGTATTGGAAAGCCATAAGTGTTCAGGTATAAAATAGAAATATTAAACATTGTGTGAATCTTATTATTTTACTTTCAATTACCTGCAGCAGATAATAGTCTGCTTGGAGAGCTGGCAAATAGATCTGTTTGGAATGAAAATGTTTTCTAGTAATGTTTCCTCAATGACCTTTACATGCAACCATTAATCATCTCTCTGAATTCCTCTTTTGGGAGATAAAAGAATTTTCACTGTGCACACCCTGATCTCTATGCTTTAAATAGCTTTTGTTTTTCTTTTCTGAATGTTGCTTAAAAAGAAGCTGAAAAACTACGTGATCACTGTATTTCTCATATGTATGCAAGCTGAATTCCCCGGAACATTTTCTGTCTGGTTATAGAAGAAGCTATTGGCAAAACTTCATACATTTAATAAAATCCAAAATGCAAATCATGCTGTCTGTGAAAACCTCTCATTCTGTGTTTCATGGATTCTCTTTGGGTTTAATTGATAAATCATCAGTGAGAAGTATATTTCTGTGGGAAAAGACATAATACTACTTGTCAAGACATTTTTCCAACGTGACTTACTTTAAATACTTACTTTAAATACTGTGCTACTGCTGTTCTTCAGCAATGCTCTGGCCTTAATACATGAGGGTAGAGAAATTAAAAAAAAAGTCTCTGCTGCATAGAAGTCATTGAAAACATCATTTTAAAATGAATATATAAATACTAACAAACTGGAAAAGTACCTAGTTTGTTTAATGTCACATCTCACTAATATGAGAGAGCTATAGTTTTAGTAAACTACCAGGCTGTGAAGTTTGTACTTGTAATTTGTGAAGTGGGAGCCTAAAGGTACCAAATTTAAGAAAAGAAGGAATCCTCTCTGCAATAAAAAATATGATCCTTTATATAGAACAAATTCACTTTCTTTTCTTAAGACCCAATGCACTCTTTGGAGCTGTGGGTTTTCAGTGAAGTGCTGGCTGTGCAGTCTTTGCTTCTATAAATAATTCTATTTAGCACTTTGGTTCTCAAATTTTAACACTTTACATTAAAATTCATTGTACTTCTGGAGATGTGGGGGAAGACTAATGTATTGATTGTTTCTTGTTTCTGTGCTTTAAGATGGAATATATATTCCTGTTCTTTCCAGTAAGTCTCATTACTTCTAAATGTTTTTAGGCTTCAGATTATTTTTCTACTATAGAAGTAATTTTTTTAAGCATAAAAAATGGTATATGGTCAATATTTATAAAGTTTATATCAACAGTGGAATTAGTTGTTGAACTACAGAATTAGCAGACAAGCAAGAAGGAGTTTTCCTCTTCCAGCACAAAGAATTCTTGCATATACTATCCTAAGTGCTCTCTAAATAGAGGGGTAATTAGCAGATAAATGACTTGTAACTTCTTTTTCTCCCTTTTTTTTTTTCTTATTTTTTTTTCTTCTTTTTTCTTTCTGGTTGGTTTGGATAGCAGGCAGAAAAAAGACTTGTGTAAGTTTTAATTGTGACTTATTTTCAAATATGGCAGATGCTATTAAGAATAAAATAAGAGCATAAATAGATTTCAAACAAGTTACAAGAAGGTATAGGGTTGGTAATACCCATTTCAGAATGAAGCAGAAACTGAACTATGTTTTAACTAAAGGAACTATATTGATGCAACTGAGAACAGAGACAGCCTTACTTCTCACAGGCTCCCGAATTCCCAGATTAACTGTATTCTTTTGTCACTAGATAAAATCTTTCATAAATGTGAATTGGACCACAATGTTCCTGGAAAAATCTGTACCAGACTTGATTCATTCATTACAGGTGAACTGCATCCTTAGAGTACAAGCAGCCTTGATTATTCAGTGCTAAGAAGGAATAAAAATGTGCCTGACTCACTTCCCCCCCTCTTTCTTCCCAAGTGTGTACAAGTGCATTAAGCGATTTTTCTGATTCACTGTAGTGCTGCACCACTCTTTTTTGTCTCTCTCTCTCTTGGTCTAATGGAGTCAGTACTACCTGTACTACCCCTCAGTGGGACTCTGTACACCCTTTTATAACATGCTTCCAACTAGTTCGTTGGGTTTTATTGTTAGTTTTTTTGAGTTTCTTTTCAACAGAAACCAGCCTATGTAAAGCCTGCACCAAGCCTGAAATATTTCAATGTGCATGATTTCCTTTTTGCCAATGTTTCTTTCTCTTTATGTGATACTAAGCTATCTAGACTCAATTTGCAGCAAGCACTCCACCTAACTCCATGTTAGACAGTTGTCAGATGGGTTGTCCTTTTTTGTGTGTGTTAAAGTAGGTATCTTTCTTCTGAAAACAATCTAATACAGCACACAAACATGCAAGAAATATCCCATCTTACATACAGATTGAAAACTCAACTTTTTCTATATGTTGTCATGTACTAATACTGGGGATGACACAAATATTTCATGTTCTCATTTTGTTAGTTAGATCAGATTCCTCTGTTAGAACAGATTCCAGCTAGTTTTCAAAAAAGTTTTTATTTCTTGCATCATCCGTAATAATAATGATGGAGTATTTATTCTAGATTGATTATGTCTTATTTACTGAAAGTGGGTTTTTTTATGATGTTCCTAGAAAAATGGAAAAGATGGCATGAATTTACAGTTTAAACTGTAGTGGTCCATGTATGGACTCAGTACAAATGTATTCAAATGAAATAATCTTTACCAATTCGAAAGTGGGTATCCCTGAGCTGATCCCTGAGCTGAAAACTATTTGTGGAAATGTAAGGAAAAAAAGTTCATGAGGTTGGCATTATCCCTAGAAACTTGGTCACATATAGTCCATTCACGTATGTGTACATTGCAGCGACTCACCCCTGCACTCATCTCTAGGTGTTGATGTGAACTTTCAGAATGACTGCCACGGGTCTTCAGTTCAAGATTTTTGTAGAGATAACTTATGTCACCAGCCAAGGAGACATAATTGTTGGTTATCAGAGAGAGGTAAAAAAACAAGCCCCTCTCTGCAAAGCTCATTATAAAGAGCTTTTTGGCCTCTTGGTTACACTGTGTACCTAAAACTGTACTCAGTCTCCAAGCCAGAAATGCTGGTCCATCTACCCCCTTCCTTCTCATTGGAATTAAGAGTAGTTGCTGTCTGTTTCGAATAAGCATTCACAACCCTAAAAGAAGTACATAGAAGACTTCTATTGTTATTCAAAACAATTAAAAAAAAAAAGGTAAATCTGAAAGATAAAAACCAGTGGTGCTATCATGTCTATTTAAATGTTTATTTACAGCTTGATCACCACATTTTGGATTCATGAAGTAATCCCTGTTTCAGCTGACATTTCCTCACAATGCCTGGGATGATGTGAGCCCGGAGAGAAGGTTCTCCAGCATTTCTCTTCTTGAATGCATGTTTATGTTCAGGCTTTAAAAAATTAACTTTGAACCAAAAGTTTGCATGTAAGAGTAAAGACTATGTGTAAATATTCAAAACTCGTATTGAAAACAACTGGATTGGGGGGATTTTGCTTTTGGGTTTCGTGCATTTGTTTTTCCTAAACTACTGGTTCAGTATAAAGGAAAAAAAAAAAAAAAAGCAAACCCAAAGAGCCAACCAACCAAAAACCTGATCGTGATTTTTTTTGGTGGAATTTGAGTGTCTAGTTCACAATAATTGCTATTTTTCCCTAGTGTTTTGAAGAGGCTGTCTCATGCAGCAGTAAGGCTGCTGCTTTGTACCTAACTTGTCAGTTATATCTGACAGAGATGGATTGCAGAGGGCAGCATTTAGGACTATCATTAAAGTGTGGTAAAAGTGGGACAAATCCTTATGTCATCACATTTAAGTGATATCGCAAACAGAGATGCAAGTGGTAATCCCTTCTGTTAAGAGCAAAACAACAATAAATGGAAGAGTTATAACTCATAACTGGAAAAAAACCTTACTGAAGTAGTATGTAATTTGAGTTTGGCTCACGTAGAATAATGTTACAGCACCAATTTTGAGATAGTGATTGTCAGTTTTCTAAGAAAACTGAAGCTTAAACAATCATTTGCTTCAAGTTACATCAGCTGTAGTTTTGTCAGGGGAGCTAACACATCTTATATCTCTCCCCCTCTTTAAGCTAGCTGGCATAGTAGACATGCTCCTGGATATGTGATTGTATGGAAACACCGTAAAACTGCAGTCCCTTAACCCAAACACAGTTTACATGTACCCAGAAGATGTGCGATAGAAAATTTCACAGCTGACTTAAACTTCTGTGTGTGTGAGAGAAAGAATGTATGGTGGCAGGTAGTTTAGTCACTAGTTTGTGGGTGTTGGGAAAAGGAAATCTAAGCATCTTGTCAGAAACCCTTTGGGCTTCTGCAGGTTTTGCATAGGAAAGGCTTCACACTACCTAGCTTGGATCTAAGTTCAAATGTAATACCCAGAATTTTTTGTACGAATGGAAAGCAACAGTTTCTCCCTGAGTGAGAGGAGATAAGGGAAGAATTGAGCTTTTATTCTGTAGTGATGAATACAGTAGGTATATGGCTGTGATACAATTATAATTAGTTTGCATAAAATCCCTCCTCTCAAGCTGGGGTGTAGGCTCACTGCTTATTTAGCTTCTTAGATAAGAGCAGCAGCTTTTTAATTAAAGAGGAAATACTTTGATTTTTTTTTCCTCCAGTGTTTTATAAAACCTTTTTTTCTTTTTTTTTTTTTTTTTTTTTTTTTTTTTTTTTTTTTTTTTTTTTTTTTTTTTTTTTTTTTTTTTTTTTTTTTTTTTTTTTTTTTTTGTTTGGTTGGTTTGGTTTTTTATTGTTGTTGTCTTGGTTTTTGTTTTTGTTTTCGTTTTTGTTTTGTTTTCCAATATATATTACTATTTAGATGGTATTTCTACTTTAAATGACCTTGACTTAACTAGGAGAGTTTTCTAATTTTTACATGCTGGTACCAAGAGGCAAAAGAAAGTTGTTGGAAATGATGTCTGACTTCTAAAAAAATCTCATATTAGTAAGTATTATTTAGTATATTTTTGAACAATTGAAAAAAGACAGCAGATTTTGAATGGAATGCCTGGATGGTACTAAGTCAAGAGTCACTGAAAATAACACTAAGGACAAAACATACTGAAAAGGATTTGGGGAGATTAGACAGGTAAGCAGGAAAACAAAAAACTAAGATTCATCTCTTGAAAATGCATACTGTGGGAAAGTGGAGCAATCTCAGTGGAAGGCAGAAACTTCAAGAGCTATGGTGACAAATGAGATTTGTGGCTGATAAGGGGCAGTAAATTAAATACAACTTCACAGCGAGATAGGTAGACCTCCCTAGGAGGTACTGGTATATTTTGCAATGTCATGGTGTAGGACAATAATAAGTCTATAGATCTCTACTACATTTCAAGTGAGGCTAGAAATTTGAATGCATTTAAATTGAGTCTTGAATAGGAGGGGCACAACAGTACCTGTTTTTCTTATAGTGAGTGATATATCCTTGTAAAAATATCTTATAACTCTTATGAAGTACTTTTTTTCTCTTCCCTTCTTGATCTTTTTGAGCGATGAAAGTGGGGAAAAGAGCAACCTCATTGGATATAATCTTTTTCCCCACTCATGTCGTCTTAAATTTGTCACTCTTCCTTCAGTTATGTTTTCAGTTTTATTACAGTCACTGGTTATCAGTGCTTCTAGTGCTAGCCCTGTCAGACCTGTATAGTTCATAATTGTGGCTCCTTCTTAGGACATAATGTTTTACCTGATTACACTTGTCCAGTTCCCTGTGGCTCTGCAGCACTTGGAGTTTGAATACCAATGCTGGGTGGTTAGTGCCTGCTAAGCCTGAAGTAGGAAAGGTCCCAGCCCCACAAAAGACAGTCTTGACACTTCCATTGCTGCACAGGACAGAAAGGCTGCACCTCTTAGGATGGTCGGTACCTGCACACATGATGGAGAAGAGCTGTTGGACGTGGGAAAGAGGAATCCTGGCTTTTCCTTTCAGCAGCAAGTAATTTTGCTTTAGAGGATATTTATATTTGTTGTTCTCTTTTTTTGTTGTTACTTTTCTTGGTTTTGCAGCTTACTATTTTTTCAGGAACAGTCTCAGGTTCATAAAAGGATGTAATTTTATGTTGCGCTTGCCCAACTCCTTTTATTGTCTGTTAACAGAAAAATCATACAATTTTGAGGAAAATTTGTTGCCTTTTCAAGTTCCCATTCTCAGAAATTGTAAGTTGTGTCCTACATAAAGTCACATACAAGTCCTAAGTGTCATTTTATACAAGAATAAAGTGAAATTGATAGGTTTTTGCTTATACTGTATATTGTGAAGCCAAATGTGCTTTAAAACTGTCCAGCTATTAAAAATTGAATAATGCTTAGGTTGTGCATAACAGTTGCATACCCTATTTCTTGAAACTACTGTTAAATGAAAGCTGTTACACTGTTTTAGTTTGTCCATTGGAAAACCCTTGACCTCTTCATGCATACAGCTATGAAACAACAACAACAACAACAAAGTTAACAATCAAGGTAGTTCTTGACTTTTAGCTTTTGTATGACGTGTATTTCTCCTAAGCTTGTGTAAGGCATAAAACTAAGTAGCTTTCTGACTGAATTTTCTATTTGAAAAGTGAGCATAGTAAGTAACAAAAAAGCCTCTGATATTTCTGGAGACCTGGGAAGGGTTTTAGCTGGGGAGTTTGCTCTCCATTTTGTGAACACTGACACTTTCTTATGAATTATTAGTTTGAATTTTTTTTAAAGAAATAAATTTTGTCTTTAAAAATTATAAAATGATGAAACATTTTGAAAATTTTTTTTTAATATACATATTTTTAAACAAAAATGAGTTTTATCTCAGGTGCTTGGCGCAAAAAATTTTCTGGGTTCAAATCTGAATTATTTATACTCTATCACTATTGCATATGTGTTACAGTTATTATGGTTTTGAATTCTGATTTTGAGCTTCCTTTTAATTGATTTTGGGATTTTATCAGGAAGCCCAAATCTAAACTTAATTTAAACTGCATTATTTCACAGTACTTTCTTCTTTTACTTTGGTTAATGCTTTCAATACAGAAAAAAAATATTTACGTTAGTGTTTTCCTGACAAAATACTGAATTTTTATTTGCCTACAGGATGAGATTTGCCTTTGAAGAAAATGTGACATAATACTATGTCTTACCCACTTACATTTTTCAAACTGTGTTTTTCAACATTAACATGATTGTCTCCTTTCGAACATTTTTGTAAAATGTTAAGAAAACTGAGCTAAAGCTATATGTAGGCCATTTTTTTTTTCTGACCTTCCTTTTCTTTTATGACTTTTGCCAGGCAGCACATCTTTAATGTATAGTTTTGCACTGATCTTGTTCTTTAATTTCCATTCCCTTCAATAAAAACAAATAGTACAGTTAGAATATAATTTTCAAACAAGTGGAATTTTGAAAATGCTCCATGGTATACTCAATGTCAGTCTTCCAATTTGTTGCATGTTTGGATATGTGCCAGTCAAGTTAACAGAGTAAATATAGCAGATAGCTGTAATAAGTCATCATCCTCTCTGAAGGGGGGTTATTTATCTAGTCAGACAAAGCATTCATTTTGCAAGGTAAGTTGAAGTAGGAGTATTGGGAGTTGAGAGTCTCAGGTCATACTCCCTGTTCTTTGGGAAAACCTTTTTAATAGTAAAATATTTCTCCATCCCTACCTCTTATTTACTGCTTGGTGGTGGGAACAGTGTCCCCTGTCCCCAGACCAAATACCCATCTGCTCTGCATACAGCTACCTTATACAGTATTTTCAGCATTTTGTCTATTATGATAATCTCAACTTTTTTCCTGTCTGCTTCCTCACAGTCTCCACCCATGTTGTTCTCTCACTGTCATAATCCAGTTATTGTGCTACTGCCAGGGTAGATAGTATCTTCTTCCTAATTCTGAGTCCATGCTATATTCACCCCTCATTGGCAGAGATTAATTCTGGGGAAAAATGTCTCTTTAATCAAATCTTATGAAGCACCATGGTCAATGCACACTGTTGCCAATTGTCCAGGGAGCCTGTAATGGGTACCATTTGTTTTATTTTGCATTTTTACTACTGTATTATTTTACTTCAAGAGAAGAGTGTCCATGTTGTCCTGAAATGCCTGGTGGTAAGGAAATTACATGGCATCCTCTGGCTTCTAGGGAGTTTCCTGTCCATCATCTTCTGTTGTCTGGCCCTGTTCTTCTGCCTCTGCGCAGAGATTCCCCTCTGTATCTTTTCTACCTGCTACTCTTGTGGTACCTTGGGAGCTTTTCTGCCTGCAACATTCTTGGCTGCTCTCCAGAAAATGAACAGTGTTGTTTGCTCTTCAGAAAATCACAGATTTTAATGATGCAAAGCTTAGCAGCAAGTACTCAACTGCAAGGACATGCTGGCCCCAGGGAGAACTGATTCTAAACCTGCCTCACTTCCCCGTATTCTCTCTCATTGTGTTACTTTGAAGTCTCTGTATTTAAAATGTAAGCATGCCAGAATTATAGTTTACATCTTAATGAAATCTGAATTTTTAGGTTGTGCATCCGGAAAGACCTGTAAAAAGAAGCCCTACATAGGCTTACTTTATAGCTCTGACTGACTTAATGTCCCAGTACAGAGTCAAAATACTGCATTATGCATATTGAAATAAAAATTTTCAGTGGTTGGTAGCTGTGACAGACTAGGATTGACCACGTGCCTCTTTGAGAGGAGAAGTACCCATGCTAAAATTAAGTCTCCCTTGTGGAGTGCGAAGTGATCACTCTTAGCAAACTTAGCTCCCATTCTGAGAGCTGGATAGAACAAGATAAATGTATTTTCACCTGAACCGTCTTCTGCAATATACCATGGTGTTTTCCAGGGAAGCTGGAGTCTAAGGGACTCTTTGATACTGATGTCTCTTCTGTTCCTGTCCCTTTTGATTATCCTTTTCCTTTGCATGGAAATCAAGGCATTGAGATAAAGGGAGAAATCAGCACTTTGTTGCTTTTTCATCTTGAGTTATAGTCATTATGTGGGTATGATGTGATAGGAGAGGAAATTAGGGCAGGCATCTTGGTATGGAAAATTTTGTCTCAGGTGGCTTAATTTACCAAGGTTAAAGTCTCCTAAGGTATGATCTTATCAATAAAAGAGCAGCAGTGCTCCAATGGTTGACATTTTTGCCTGCCTTCTCTTTACCTATTTACAACCCCTAGGTGGGTATAAACTCTGTAGTTGATCCAGGCAGAAGCTTCAACACATGATTTTTAGGCGTGTGAGTAATCCAACACTGATTTTGGTGAAACTCAAAAAAACCGAATACTTTTCTGGACTGGAGACTGAGGTTAAAATCGTGGTCTCACTGAAGTGACTGTGTACTGCATACACAAATATTGATCCACAGCAAATGGACATACAAGTGCCATGGGTTTATGTGGCTGGGGTTTTGGTAGTGGGGGCGTCTCTAAGGGTGGCTTCAGTTAGGAGCTGCTAGAAGCTTCCCCTGTGCTATGAGGAGCCAGTGATAGCCAGCTCCAGGACGGACTTCCTGCTGCAGGCTAAGGCTGAGCCAATTAGAAATGATAATATAATGCTTCTGTGATAACATATTTAAGAATAGAGGACTGTTGTGCAGAAGAAAATTCCAGCTGGGAAGAGCAGAGGAGAACATGGAATAACAATACAGACTCCCAGGTCAGTGCAGCAGGGGCGCAGGGTGGAGGGCCCCAGGTGCCCCCTCTCCCCCTCCAGCAGGGGAAGGACTTAGAGCCGAGGCCCCTGCTGCCTGTGGAAGACCACTGAGCTGCAGAGACACCCCCCTCCCCCTACAGCTCATGGAGGAACCCATGCTGGAATAAGTAGTTGCATGAAGGAGGCTGTGACCCCCTGTCGGAGACCCAAGATGGAACAGAGTCCTGCTGGAGACCTGTGGCCTGTGGAGAGGAAAACCCACACTGGAGCAAGTTTTTCCTGGATGGGACTCACGGCCCTGTGAGGGACCCACGTCGCTACAGCTCATCTGTGAAGAACTGCACCTCATGGAGGAGTGACCCACAGGACAGTAGATTGGGAAGAACTGCTGCCCGAGGGATGGACTCACGCTGGAGAGGTCCATAAAGGACTGTCTCCCGTGGGAAGGGACCCCCTGGAAGCAGGGGAAGGACTCAGGGCTGTGGACCCCCTGTAGCCCGTGGTGAAGACCATGGTGAAGCAAGTTGTCCCCTTGTAGCCCATGGAGGACAATCGGGATGCAGAGACCCCCCTGCACCCCATGGAAAATGACAACTGACTGCAAAACCCCCATTCCCTGTCCCCCTGCACTGCTGGAGGGGGAGGAAGGAGAACATGCAAGGAAGGAGGGGTGGGGGGAAGGTGCTTTAAGACTGTTTTATTTCTCACTTTATAAGTTTTATTCTGTTAATAAAATTATTAATTTAAGCTCTACTCCCATTTTGAGTCTGTTTTGCTCATCAGCAAGTGACTTCTCTCAGCTCTTATCTCTACTCTGGAATCCTTAGCTGTTTTTTTTTCTCTCCTCTGTGTAGTTGCAGAGCAGGGGGGTGGGTGTGATGTAGCTGCTTTTGGTGGGTATTTGAAATCCAGCCAGGGTCAACCCACTACAGCAAGAGAACATAAAAAGGCACTTGGAGAATGGAGGTGGAGGGTTCATTTTCATATTTCAGCTGTTCTCCTCAGTTACTTTGTTTCCTTGGTACTACTGTCTAGATGTTCTTTCCTTATTTATGAAATGATGCTATAAATAATGTCTTTACAGTAATTTTTTGAAATTTGAATCAAAAAAACTGGAATTGAATGGGTCAAGAACTCATGTCTTATCTTCAAATGTAAGGAAATTTTAGATTCTGAAAAAATGTGTCATAAAAATAGTACTTTTGGTGATAAAAGAAAGTATTCTTATTTTTACTAATGATCCAACTTTCTGGTATTCTTGTGTTCCATTGTATGCCTGCTGAGGAAAAAAAAAGTGATTTTGTGGAGAAAAACAAAGAAAAATGCCACAAAACAGAGTGGAGAAAACCCCATCTGACCAATCCAAAACCCCACACTTGTCAAATAACAAAAGAGAATTCCAGTGCCAATTAGGACTTCACTGGCAGAAAAAAGCTGTAGAGGGTTAGCATCATCTACTTATGCTTATATGCTGGAAGGTAAGAAAAACACTTTTAAAAGAACTTTCATAAATTAGCAAGATGCAGTATAAATTTTAATCAGGCATCTTGTCAATCAGGAAATAATTATAATGAATTGGCTTAATTGAAAGCAGCATTTTTTGCCTTATTTTTCTGTGGTGAATATGAATGAAATGCCAATTACTCTAAAACACATAGCCAACAATTTAACCTTCTAGCACAGGTTAATATGTCTAAAACTAACTAGCTTACTTCAAAGCATAGTAAAGGTTGTAGGTCAGTAATCAGTTAATTCTTAATGTAACACATACATACATACATATTCTATTAGAGAGATAAGTAATAATTAGGTCATGAGAATTTGTATTAATTTGCAATATTTTCTTTATATTGCAGCTGTAAATCCAGATGTACTGACACATGATCATTGTTAACTGAAGATCAAGTTATGGACTATCAAAGTCAGTTGAAGAAACTTCCACTCAATCCGGCAAGACAAAGATTTCTCTCAATATATTTAATTAATCATGACTATATCTATATAGTAATAATTTAAACAATCATCCCTAAGCAGAAAGAGTCCTTGCTGGTACAAGTTCCTCTAATATAGAGCTAGTCTGAATTCTGCATAGACATGGTATTAATAAGCTTTTACCACTTTACATGGAGTACTTAATCTGTTTAAATAAAAGATTTACATCTTATAGAGAAAATTCACGTATTAGAAATTACCCTAATTTACATTACATGGTTTAGATAGAGGTGTATCTCTTTATGTCAACTGAGGATCTAGAATTAGGTTGAATTTTCCTCTCCCTATATCCACATCATTTAATAGAAAATCTTTATAGAAACAAAAACTATAAATGCTTCTTATACTCCATAATTAACAGGATTAAAAAAAAAAAGTGTAAATGCTGTAAAAAACAAAAAAATGCAAACCCATTTATCCCTGTGTGATTTATCTAGTAAAAGAGAAACACAAACTTTTGATACATAAAATTCTAGGTTTTGCTGCGATCTGCGACTTCCACTGCAATCTACAGTGTGTTGTTGTATTATTTTTATTCCCTTTTTATAGTCTACAGTTCAGTTAATAAAGTCTGAAAAAAACTTCAATTAGAAAAACCTCCAAAATAATTACATAGCTACAGTGTATAGTTTCATTGCGATCACTTTGAGTGTCTTGGCTTTTAGTCATGGAATGAAAGGGGAAAAAAATATCCTGATATGGCTGTTACTGATACCCTCTCTCCTGGGGGTTCTGGTGACTTAAAGTTATCAAAAATACTTATTGATAAGATGCAGGCACATATCAGCTACTAAACTTATCAGACTTCAGCTAACTCCACTGCATTAACAGTTACTGTGTGCACCCAGGAGTGGATTAAAGCAGCCTCCTGTTAAATGTGCACCTCTGGGCTGGCTCTGGGGGTCTGAGAACTATTCTCACCCAAATGACCAGTGTAATATCTTTGTGAAAGGTGTACCTGAGTAACTCCCCAGGGTGTGTAAGTTGATTTTGAGTCTTTATAGTTTTTTCTGATCTCAGTGAGGGAAATGGTAACCTCTCTAGGGGAGGAAAGATGGGTTTTTTTATGTTTTTATAGCCCTTAGCACAGAGTGCTTACATTCCAGTGATATTTGCAGATACACATACTTGCTCTTATAACAAGTAAAGGAAGTAGTATTAGACCCAAAGCTAGTGAATGTTGGTTATTGCCTATCCCTGAGCCTCATATGGCTGGATTTTCTGATATCCTGTAAAGGGAGAGCACTGACAGAGATGTTACTGCTCGAGACATTCATGTAATGTCTTTCCATGGTGACTTGGAAGGGTGGCCCTCAGCTTTTTCTCAAATTAATGGTTTTCTTGCCTTCTTTTGTCAAACTTGAGGGAAGTTGATATCTTTGGGACTTTTTGATTGAAATTTGCTAAGCTTCAAAGCGGTGAGAGAGACAGTGATATGCAAGTGTGTCCACACATGCACATATGCCAAGAGATTCAGAGGGTTCATGGCCTCCAGAGCTTATGTAGCAAACCAAGTTTATAAGTAAGCTAACATCACTGTCCAACTTGTACTTGAGACAGCAATTTTTTTTTTAATTTCTTTTATCTCAGATGTTGTTTTCACATTCACTGGTACACTTGTAAATGACGGCCAGAGAATTTCTGGTTAAAATATACGTAGTATCTCAGAATAACTGTGTCTCATAATTTTCATGTACTGAAACTGTATCATTTCTGCAATGGGTTTTTAAGTTAGAATCTCTGGACTTACATCAAATTTTAGAATATCAACCCAGTTGTTGCTCATTTTCTTTTAGGAGAGAAACTCTCTCTTTGAAGTGTTATGAGTTTTCCGCATTAGAAGTCTTCAAAGCAAAATGTTTAGACTGGTTCATGATTCCTGTCTTACAGCCCTTGTTAGATGTAAAAGCAAACAACAGACTTCACTAGCAAACCACTTTAACTTTGCCTCATGGGACACAGAGAAAACTGTTGTTCATCTGACCAGTTTGAGGCTATATATAAAATACTAGTTCTTATCTCCAAACAAAAACTTTCTTCATCATTGGTATCTTCCCAGGGTCAGACTGTGATTGAAGACACAAGGCATAAAGAAAGGAGGGATGGACAGATGAAAGAGATAAGAAAGAAAAGCTAAAAAAGCAATCCTTTCTTGCTATCTCTTTCCAGTCTCCTTTCATCTGAAGACCAGGAGAAAAATAGTACACCAATATAGCTCCTAAGGGCACAAACAGTACATTTATTTGGTCTGTGGCATTTAGGTAAAAAGGTAAGAGCCTTAAGAAAGCTTTTGAGATAAATGGTTCAATAAGGTTATGAGGGCACGGGTGAAAGTGGTAAAAAGGTAGAACTCTCAGTGAATTTTAACTTCATTTATTTGAAAATCCTTTGTAGGATGCTATTGCCTTCATATTAGAAGGAGGATGGGCATGTGAAAGAAAATTTAGGCAAGAACACTGTTGGAGGAATCCAGACAGGTAAAGAACTGGAGACAACATTTATCAGGCACATTATGTTTTCAGTAAAGACGCCTCTGTATTAACAAGACCTTGTTCTGACTCAAACTTCCCAGAGATATTTCTGTTGCCATTAGAGTCTCTGGAAGTAATAACAACAGCAACAACAAAAATACTATTACTAATAAAAAAACCCTGAAGTCATATTTTGGTTCCACTATCCCAAGAAGCTCAAACAGATGGGGGAGGAAAGAAAAATTAATCTCAAAATCCAATGTGATTACAAGATTATTTTTGTTTTGTTTTGTCAGAGGCAAAAAGTAAGGCTGAAATGTGTGCCAGGTCAGGATTCACTGGATTTTACTGAATTGCAGTGTATTCTGTAAGATGTTGAAAGAATGACAGCCTGATGAAATTTGAAAGGCATACACTCTCCTTTTGACTGTAAATAACTCGTGTTCACACATGAATGCACATTGAAGGAGAAGATGGAGTGATGACCTATGGAACAGATAGAAAAAAAACTTACCGAAATCTTAATTCACATTTTAGTCTAGATGTTATTTAGTAAAAAAAAAAAAAAAAAAACCAAATCTTTTTATTACAGGAAAGTCTTTCATACAATCAAATATGACCCAGAAAAACTAGTCTTTACATACTTTTATCAAAAAAAAGATAATTTTAGCATTCACACATATTATTTTTTCTATTTTGCAGATATAAAATAAGTAATTTTAGTTTATATTGCCTGTGTTGGGGGAGAAAAAAAAAGTCCACAAGTTTTAAGTTAGATTAGGTAAGATGGTACAAGAGACAGGCTGAAGTTTACTGATAACTTACCGGGTTTGCAAGACTGACTTGAGGTTCACATATAAGCTAACATGTACATTTAAAACAAGAAGAGGATTTTGCATAAAATACAATTGAGTGAAGTTGTACATAAAAAAAAAAAAGTGTATCAAATGTATACAGTTTATACAGTGTATACATTAGCAGGCACTTGTCTATGTATAAAACGTGAAATGTTGAGGAAATTTGAATATATTTTTCTGTTTATCCAACTTGGGAAGAAAAGATTGACAATAGCCCATTTTAGAGAGGGTGTTATGATGAAATTCATATGAAATGTTTTGTTTTTTTCATTTCATTGGCAACCGGAAAACATCAGAGGTCAAACTACTTTTTAGAGGAGCAGACACATTTTTTCATATGATCCAAAAACACTTTTTGCATGTTTAATGATAAATGATTGTGAACTCAGTTTTAAAGCATTCTGGAAAAGTAGACTAACTGTTCAGGAAATGTTAAAATGAAGCTTCTCTGCCTACCAGGCCTATGCCGCCCCAAAAACCCAACACATGAACAGTCAACAAGAACAACAAAGAAAAAAATAAACAACAACAACAAAATCCAACCAAGTCTTCTTGGTCAAAATCTGTTTGGGTAAATGAATCAGCTGAACACTAATTCACCCTGTTGTGGTAGTGTGCTCTGGGCAGTGAAAGACTGATGCCTTCTGCAATGGTAACTGAGTGAAACAAATCCTTGGGCTTGGGTCTTCTACAATTAAAACTTCAAGGGAATTTAAGGCTCTGGCAGTAGGTTCTGTTTGGGTACATTATGCTGTGTTCATGCAGTCATGGTATCCCTTACGGGAGCTTATCATTGCAATGTTCTGGACAGTCTGGCATGTCAGAGCACCACCAAGAAAATAATTTCTTAAACAACTCAGATGAGAATGACCTGTTGGTAAAAGTGAAGTGTGAGCAGAAAGAAGTTATAATGGAGTTGCATAGTGAGAAGCAACAAGGTAGCTATCTTGAACCAGAAGTTAGATGGTGGGTGATGAATATTGCTGTGGATACCTGATGATGCTGATAGCATGAATTTTTATAATCTTGTGCTTACATGGAGTTGCGATAATATTATCTGGAGACGTGTTGAGCTTTAAACTGATTTTCTGTGTTTTATTTCATTTTTGTGTTTTACAGATCTGCTTTTAACTGGCATAAACAGGGTAGTGTTAGTATTTGCCCTATTTGGTAGTGTAGAAGATTAAAACAAAACAAAAAAAGGCGTGTTCAGTGGTATGAGGAGAGTTGGGCTTCATTTCAGGATGATGTGTCAGTGCTTATGATGCTCATCTAGGATTTGCAAGACTTGGTTTATTCCCCTGACTGGTCAAATGCTCCCCATATAAACAAATAACTATGCTTGATGTTCCATACAGAAATAAATAGTGTAGTCAGCATGCTTAGAACAGCTAATTAACCCTGTCTGAATGCAGTACTAATGAAGCTTATCTGACTTGTAGTAATAAAGCTAGCTGCCCTGCTTTATCTGTACTACCCTTCCTCTCCAGCCCACCCCTTCTGACTAACAAGCCTGTGGAGAGTGGAATGCAAGGAGTGCTTTCTCTTTCTGGCTTTCCCTTTCTTGAACTATCTGGCTTTCCTCACACATCTTCAGAGCTTTTTCATGCAGACCTCTGGGTGTCTCATTAATCCTTTGCTTTGCAAACCTCCTCTTTATTCTTCTCCAGATATTCTACCTAATCACCTAAGCATGCTGTCATGCTGGGGAAAAAAAAAAAAAAAAAAAAAGGCAGCAGCATATTTTGTATCATAGCTCGTGCATAGTCCAGAACTGTCTTCTGAAGAGACTACTTACTTCAGTGAAGGTACTTCATCCAGCTCTTTTGCTGTGGAGTTTAGTGGGGCAGGCACAAGGTAGGAGTACTTTAGAGCTGAGCCCTTCTGATGTGTCCTGATAGATCTCAATGCAGCTTGTCAGTAATATGTTCAGAAAGAAGCAGGAGCTCAGACATCACATGCCAGGGGACGTGCCATAATTATGGAAGGCTTTTCACAGTTTCACTGTTAGATACTTTGCTGAAATTCCTCCAAAGTCCTGTTTTGAAGCTGGCCAACTTTGTTCCTCCCTTGTCTGTCTGTGAAAGGAAGAGTTAACGGTTCTTTTCTATTCTAAGGTAGTTATGAAGTTAAGAAAAAAAATGTTTTTGTTATGATGCACAGTTATTTCTTTGCTTGTTCTTGGGAAGGTACAGCTTTTTTGCAATGCATGGGGGGTTTGTTATAAATTTGGAACAGCTTAGTTGCTTAAATACATATATACCCTGTTCCACATGTTAAAAAAGAAAAAAAATGTACTATTGTTTACTGATGGCTACCAATTGTAATTAGCACTTGTCTACCTGGGGAAGCCAGTCTTTTTGAAATGTTAGAGGAATACGATTTGACCTCAAAATGTTTTTGACTTACTTTTTCTTCAAAGGTATCTTCTCATGAGACCTTACTCCTAGTATATTTTCATTATCTACCATAATAATAAAAAAATTGGTCCTCCTGCTATGTTTCCCCCACTATCCTGGAGCAAGTTAAAGATGACTTGTGTATTTTTCCAGCAAGATATCTTTTCTGTTTCATCTTTGAGCACACTTACCTTCTCATGTTTGCCTGCACAGATCTCACCTTCAACTGTTTTATCATTTACAGAGATACTGTAGTCTCCTTTTGAGAAATGTCCCAGAGCAGCATTCTTTTCTCCCTTGTCATCTTTATTTCTGTGTGTATTTTAGTTAGAAAAAATATAATTATGATTAATCTAAGGTAGAAATGGAATCTAAATAATATTCCAAAGGTCCAGAGGGGTCGCCAGGAGGTAACTAGAGAATTAAACTTCCTAAAGTTCAGCATTATTCAGCTATAAAAATTTTATTAAGCATAATCTATCTGCTGAAAAGCTTGTTTATTCCTTTATATACTGGGAAAATCAATAGTATTGCAGTTTTTTGAAACCACCTAAAATGAAAAAAAAACCTATAAAAAGTAACCTGTTTTCCATTTACACTGTATACTTAATTTTACCTTGAAGGTGTTCATTACTGATGGTTCTCTATCTTGTTTAAAAGATGAATTGTTAATTTTCATTTTTGCTTCTGGAAATGTTTGTTGCTTTTTCCCTAGAAAAAGTATTCTAGCATATCTACACAGTACAGTTACCTCATGCTAAGTTATAAGTCCTTGAGCTGATGCTGAACCATCAAGTCGATCTCTCTGTAGAGCATCACCACACTGGGAAGAGATGCTTTGCTCAGTCACAGATTTCTGTACAATATGTACAGTCACATTAATTTGAGGGCTGCACTTATGTGGTGCAGGGCTGGCTAATGACATCAGGTGTAGACTTGCTGTGATTCAGGCATGCAGTTCTCCACACTTAGCTCCACAAGGGGCTAGCTGTGAGTTCTGCAATTAGCTCTTCATTTAGCACTACATAGCAACTGATCCAGGGAGGTGCTTCTTGATTCATCCAGGAGATTTTTTTTCTATTTAGAAAGCTAATAAATGTAGTCTGTGCTGATTTGGTTTTGCTGCTACATTGCATCAAAACCCCACTTATTTCCCACTTTCGATCCTGTACCTCTTTTGTTAGGAACATCACCACAGAATGGACATAGTAGAGCTGAAAGCCTCTGAGATTTGGCATAAGATAGATGATTTCTGCTGTGGTTATGAAGTTGGATAGTCCTTGTGAAAGATCCCAATCTTTGGGTTGTCATTTTTGTTGCATTCCTTCAGTAAATTTTTTCCTGTCAGCTTAGTACTTATAGAAAATACTAGTAAAAGCTTCAGAAGCTGTTATTTGTCCTCAAGCTGCACTTAGGTCTCATTTTACTGTATTAAAAATTGAATCATACAACTTTGCTGTTTGTGTGGCTTTTTACATGTATTTTGTTTCAACTGAAAGAGTTATTAACCAGCATATGTTATGAGCTGCAAGCACTATGTAACATCACTGAAGTTTTCCAAAACAATTGTCCTATTGCAGATTTCTCATCTGAAATATCTTAAAACATTTACCCTGATGTGTAGGTGTGGTCAATAATCTTAGCCTGGGGAGCTTTCTATGGGTCTTATGTTAATGTATGTATATTAGAAGCAGAAAGTGACTATGTTTGCCAAGACCAAATAGTCTTCAAGTAGCAGATGTGTGGATGTTGTTGATGCCTTAAGCCCTAACAGTTTTTTAGTTTTCTAATTTTTGTAAGCTTTATAAGTTTTATAAGTAGTAGAAGTAGTTTTTAAAAGCAGCAGCCCTTGTTCCCTTACTCCGTAGTACATTCCTAACCCTTTTACCCCATTCTATGCTCCCCATATCAAATCTACCCCTGAATTCAGTAGAAGTGTTTAGTCTCTTGTCAAGGCAAGGCCTAGGCTGTTTGGGAACAGCCAAATCAGGGCCTGAACAACAAAACAGGGTCAAAAACTAGGTAACTGTGTACCCTTTGTGCTCTGAAGAGGTGGTCCCAAAATGCCCCCAGACCCAATTCTTGGGGGTGGGTCAGGAGGTGGACCAGAGCAAAGGTTACGAGGCGGATACATTTAGGATTGGACAATTAGTATTATAAAAGATGTGATACCACTGTATTCTGCGCGCGCGTCTTGTAACAACTATTACCTTGGCACAGTAAATCCTTTCCTTATCTCACTCTAATTAACTGCTCCTGAGTTATTTCTTAAGTCCAGGTGCAAGCAGGCGTCATTGTAGTAGAGCTGGTATAATGGTATGTTGTGGTTACTGAGGTTACAGAAGAACTGAATTATCTTTCCTTACCTAATTTACAGTGACCACCTATCCTGTCTTTATTAGCGCTTTGAAACTGTTTTACTGTGATGTTGACAAAAATTAACCTTAACCAGGAGTTACAAACCACTTCCAGTAGTGATTTTAGTTCATTCAATCAGATGTGACATCTCAGCTGGGTGGTGGTAATTAACAACCAAGAAAAAACTTTACAAATACTTGCTCAGGCATAATTGAGCTGTGCACCTAGCATATTTTGGAGCAACTGACAGAATGAATAGGTTCTTGTTTGATGCATAATATATTTGATTTACAGTAGTAAACCAGTATTTATGGTTTATTACTGTAAACAAAAAACATTTTTTGTTGCATGATATACTACATATATAAGACTAAAGTATAACTGAAGAAAAATACCAACATTTGTAGAAATTATTTGAGGTACACCATTTCACCAATGCAAGGTACTACTTAAAAGATTTTCCTTAAGTTGTAGGCCGTATTCTGATTTCCGACTTTTCCCGGACTCAAATAAAAGTAAAGATTGAAGACAGTAATCATACAACAATTTGTCAGAGAATGGCTATGAGACAAATGATATCATATATAGTGCTGAAGTTTGTCGTGCACATTAGAAGGATTAGGAGAAGGTGGGAAGGCAGAGGATAATCTGTGTTTGGAAATTTTTAGGTAAGGTTTACTGTACTAATGTCACATTTCAATGTTTCTTCGAAGTAGTTAAATTCTTGATTTTTAGGATTTTGCCTATTAAGTGTATTATTACTTATCTTACTGGTGTAATGGTTAGTTTTATTTCATTGTCAGCTATGAACTTTCACTTCTTGGGAAAAAGTAATTTATCTAGGTTTCAGATTTTTAGAAGATGATGAGTTGGAGAGAAATTCCTCAAATCATGTAGCAACACCATGAAATTACATCAGCTAAAAAAAACGATAGTAGCATAAACAGATTTTCTTGTCTTGCTAAATTATTAGTCTTAAATTTTTGATTTCTCCCCTTTTTCTTACACTTTCAGAGAACTGGGAGGTGGGGTGCTTGTATATTAAGAATTGTCTAAGGGAGGAAAATATTAGCTTTACTTGTGTGCTGATAACCTGATCGGATAACATACCCATGAAAATTACTGTAAGGGGCTGGTGGGACTTTAACTTACATGTTCCAGGTTGTTTTGCTGAATAAGGTAACTTGGGAATGAAAATTTACTTGGAAGTTATAAATTGGTTTATATGCAGCTGTCAGCTGCTCTACTCACCATGCAGATATTGAGCAATAGGGGAAAAAAAAAATCTCTTTTTGTATTTTGGGGTTGTCAGTATTGGAAACAAGGGCTGAATCTGCTAATGCCAGGTTATTACCACAGTGTAGAAAAACAGTATTTTAAAATAATTGGCATTTTGTAAGGTAGGTTGCATTTCTACTATTTTTCTCATTACTTACCTGCTGCAGGCATAAGGCTGTCTTTTTTTTTAATCAAGAAATTTCCAGTCTCTCTGCATATCTGTCTGACTCTCCTCCTCTCTGTCTCACACATACACATGCACACACAAAGAATATTTGAAAATTACTAGTACTACCATCAAGCCAATGAGGCTGCAACAGTTTAATTTGTGGCCTGCTCTCCTTTTCATATTTAAGACAGCATTTAACATAAAAGAGCTGTCTATCAATTTTCTTGTTTCATCTTGTTTCTGAAATAAACTTCCAGTCTCTGGGATGGGTGCCCTCTTTGCTGGGATGTCTTGTGAAGGAAACAGAAATGTGTCAAAACTCAGGAAGCTACACAATAGTCCTGCTTTCAGTGATCATAGAATCATGGAATCATAGAATCAGATGGGTTGGAAAGGACCTCTGAGATCATCAAGTCCAACTGTTGATCCAACACCACCGCTGTTACTAGACTACAGAACTAAGTGCCACGTCCAGCCTCATCTTAAAAACCTCCAGGGACGGAGAATCCACCACTTCCCTGGGCAGCCCATTCCAATGGCTGATTACTCCCTCTGTAAAGAATTTCTTTCTAATATCCAACCTAAACCTCCCCTGGCACAGCTTAAGCCCACGCCCTCTTGTCTTACGGCTGGTTGCCTGGGAGAAGAGACCAACCCCCACCTGGCTACAACCTCCTCTCAGGTAGTTATAGAGAGTGATGAGGTCTCCCCTGAGCCTTCTCTTCTCCAGGCTAAACAGCTCCCTCAGCCGCTCCTCACAAGACTTGTGCTCAAGTCCCTTCACCAGCCTTGTTGCTCTTCTCTGGACCTGCTCCAGCACCTCAATATCTGGGCCCAACACTGATCCCTGGGGGACACCACTAGTGACTGGCAGCCAACTTGATGCAGCCCCGTTCACCACCACTCTCTGGGCCCGGCCCTCCAACCAGTTCCCAATCCAGCACAGAGTGCCCCTGTCCAATCCATGGGCTGCCAGCTTTTCCAGGAGTGTGCTGTGGAAGACAGTGTTGAAGGCTTTGCTGAAGTCCAGATAGACACATCCACAGCCTTCCCCTCATCCACCAGGCATGTCACCTGATCATAGAAGGAGACCAGGTTGGTCAGACAGGACCTGCCCTTCCTAAACCTGTGCTGGCTGGGTCTGATCCCTTGTCCATCCTATAGGTGCTGTGTGATTGCACTTAGGATGATCTTAGGATAATGGTGGAATCTTCTCTAATAGAGAGGATGTGAGACCTGACTTGAGAAAATTTAGATCAAATTGTGTTAATATTCAAAAAAAAGAAACATCTTTCCACTCTCCCAACCCTTTCAAGATGAGCACAATCCTAAGAAGATTTAGTTATCTAACAAAGACCACTGAAATCAATTTCCTCCTGTTCAATGCACTTAAAGGAAATTTATGTCTTCTGTAGTCTGCCATTTGTTAAAATATAAGAACATTTATAATTTTTTTCATTTATAAACAAAGAAAACACACCAAACTTCACCTATAGTCATAAATTTAAAGAAAACATAACATTTAGGTGGGTGAGAAAAACTTAAATCAGAGACAAACATCTGTGGTTTATTCTGTTGTAAGGGAAGAAGTTGAAATTCTGATGTTATACTCCCAGCGGGATATAAGTAAATAATGGAGTTATTCCAGATTTCTGACTGTAACTAAATGCTAACTTTAGCTGGTATAGAAGTAAGAGTAGTGTGAGATTACACAAACTGAAGGAAGTTTGGATACCGTCCCTAGTCAGTGAAACCACTCTACTATACATATCCGTAATCCAGCACAATTCTGGTAGAGTCACACTATTCCGTATCTCCTCTTTACAGCTGCAAAACCTAAATCAAATCCCCTGATCGCAAATTAATTTAAAATGTTTCCTCTTTACACTTATTTGAACTACTGTCTCCAAACAAAGTGAAGTTTGATAGTTCTGTCTGTTCTTTTGTCTTACAAAAAGTCAGCAAATATTGTTTGTTATTTTCTTGTGTAGACTGTATATCATTCTGATCGGAAGTGTTTTATGCACTTGGTATTTTAATGTGTGCAGATTATTTAGAAAAACCGACATCTAGATAGGCTAGTTAAATTATAAATAACATGCTGTTACCAGCTTCATCCTAAAGTTACTCAACCTTGGCTATGAGAGAAGTGCCAGTTTTCTCACTGCCTGCAAATCAGATGTCATGTGCCAATTGGACCACATCTCCTCTTCCTCACATTGAGCAGTCTCATCACGTGCTGTTAACTCAATCCAGTTCTACTAACTGCTATGGACTGAATTTCTGTCCACCTCCCTGCCCCCATCTTTACCTCAACTGAATGCCCACAACTTTTGAGAGAACAAGTTTTGGCCCAGTTGCAAAGGACACGTCATCATTCCTTTCGTTAATGCTCTGGTGAAATGATTTACAAAGAAGAACTTGAGTCAGAGAAAGAAATCTCTTAGAGTCAAGCATGGGGAATGGACATGATTTCTGTGTGTGTGATTAAAACTTTTCTCTTTTCAACATTTTAAGTAAGATATGTGAGAATGTAAAATTTAGCTAAATACTAATATACAACCATTATATTTGGACTTGACTAATGTTATGCTAATGTGAAATACACTACATATTAATAAAATACTAAGGGAAGGATAATGAATTATGCAGAGTGGGTGGATATGAACTAAGTAATATATTAAAAGTGTCTGAGGGCTTTCTGAGGGGCATGGAAATTAAAATGTATGGTTTTAAGAGAACATTTGAATAACTAATGGGAATAGATGGTTACTGCTTGTTAGAAGGAGTTAGCAGGGACAACAGGGAGGAGCCAAAACTACACTGATCTTTTCAGGATGTGTATGTAGATGTTTTAGGGATACCTTGAGATATCTGGGGGAGGTCCAGTCTTAAACATTTGTGAGTGGTGATTTTGTTCTAGATGAGTAATATGGGGTGCAAAATGGAAATGACTGGGGAAATGCCTTAGTGTCAGGAGAAGACAAAATCTCCTTGGCAGGCTCCAGGAGAAAAGTACATGTAGCTGAGCTAGAGTCAGAGCTGGGTGGAGAACTGACACAAACGTACCTTGCTGACAGTGAAAGATACACACAGGTAAGAGTGACCAGTGGAAGAAGCGGGTCAGTTTACTGGGCAGAGAAGTCTAGGCTGATGTTAAGCATTTCTCAACTACTGTCCCAACTATGACTGCATACACTCTCCTTATAGATGATTTTTGTCTGTCAAAATCAAAATGGAAATAGCAAGATCTGAGCTCTCTGGCATTTTGGCAATGCCAGGAGTGAAAACGCAGGCCAGCAGCATGCCTGTCATTCCACGCTAGGAGTCATAAAGGCAGATCAACCTGCATGTGTGAATACACTGTGATATGTCTGAGAGCTGGAAACTTTGCTGTTGTTTTCTTACTTCAAAGGTTTGTGACTGCTATGCTGTCAGCCTGAAGTGTTTTTGAAAATGTCATCATTGCAATTAGTAGAAATAAGTACAAATGGATTTATTTAGCTCTGATTATCTACATATTGTTCATGCACAACACATACCAAACACCTTTAATGCATTAATTTCAGATACTTTTGATCTTGCACATGCATCAAGGAAATGATGGAGACTCACACTTGTTGTTTGTTTGGTTTGGTTTTTTTAGTGATTGAGGGAAAAAAAAATCTATTTAGGTATTAAATACCCAAATAATAGCATCATTTTGAAACAGAATGAGCTACACTATCAAACAATGGAAACTTGTAAACCCTGGAAACTATGGTAGCATAAAAAAAATGGGAAAGTTCCATGTGAAACTTGGTATTATACTATTCCTAATCATAAATCTGAAAATCTAAAGAACTCTCTGGAGAGAAAAAAAAAAAAAAACAAAACCCACCAAAAAAACACCCAAAAGAAAGCTCAATGTTTTGTAAAGTATTATGCTTGTGTTTTCAAAGAGAGTCCATAGGTATGTAGCCAGATTTCAAATGCTGGTCCTGTATCATTTCTTTTGGGATGAAGTGCTAAGCTCCCAAGTCTCTAGGGCCAGCTACTGCCAGGGAGTCATGATCATTCTCTGTTGTTAAAAATTGTTGATTTATTACTCTTTAACTTAATGAAATAATTTATAAACTATCCTAAACAAAAGGCATAATAGAAAACTGACAATACTATGTTATGAAAGCCTTTATATAAGCTTTCAGGCAGATTAACCTCATGTATTGCTCAGATCTCAAAAGTACAAGCTGTCAGGCTCAAATGATATAATATTTTTATTGAGCTGCACTGTCCTTCTCTGCTGCTAAATTGTTAATTAATAACTTAGGACACATGTAGTTTTGAAGTTCATATAAGGCAATATTTTTTAAAATCTTGATTTCCTATCATGTGACAACAATAAACAATTGATTTTATAACAGGGCAAGGATGTATCAGCAGGAATCTCTACATTTTTGCTCTGAAAAAATAATTTGTCATATTTTTCAGGAAGTATGAGTCCGTAAGGCTTTAAACCATTTTTTATTGTCTGTCAGTGAACACTAGCTTAAGATCTGGCCCACTTTTAGCTGCAGCAAAATAAAATGTATGGAAAAGACTGAATTCTATTTACCATATTTCCTGTTTTAAATTTCTTAGAAATTAAAATAATGAAACATAAATTTCTAGATTTTTTAGAAGCCCCAGCTAATATATACAAGGTAGTATATCTTCCCTTTTTTATAACACTGGGTTGAATTTTTCAAGAGATATACACTGGTGTTATTAACCTGAAATGAATTTGTGTTTGATTTCTCTAGGCCTTCGGTTTTTATAACTTTTTGTGTCTAAAACAAAGAAGTATTTTTAGTACTTGCTTGTATATCATCTGTTTCTCTTTTCCTTCCATATCTCCCAGCCACCCTAGCTTTACATTATTTTGTAGTAGAATCACTGTTAGAATGTATACCTTGAGTAATTTTGGGTCAATTAGTAAAAGTCTGTGAAAAGACCAGATAATAGATTGAGTGTCTTGTCTTCATTTGCACATTGAGTTGAATCTGTGTTGAAATCTTAGCTGTCGTTGCTCATTTTAACATAAAACCAACAGAACTACTAGATAGAAAAAAAATGCAGCTGACTCACCCAGCACAAAATAATAGGCATATTGCTTTTCAAGATTACATGTTTTAAAGAAATCTAGGACTCACTGGTGATTATTATAGTTGAGCTGATTTATAAACTTAAATCATTTAGGAAAAGCCACATCTTTCCTACATTGAGGTATATAAGTGTGAGATGGGATTCCTATGACTAAATGTCCCTGTATCTATTTGATCTGTTAGCCCTGAACTCTTTCCATAGTTAATGACCACTGATCTAGTCAATCACAAACAATCTATGGTTTGCCTTACCCCAAAACAGCCTTCTGAAACAGGTTCAATGCACCATTACTTAAACAAAGCTATTTCTGATTTTTATCTTTAAGGAAAACACTTGGATAAATCAGTTGTAGACATTTACCTCAAGTGTTTAAATTAAGCTTAGATATATAGAATAGTGTTCTGTCAGTGGGGTACAATGTGACGAATGTCCTTGTGGGGATACATATTTTTTCTCTCCCTAAAGTGAGACACTTTTGTGATCAGTTGTGTAAACCAGGTAAGGTGCTGAAATTCTGCATAACTGAAGCTTTGTGGGATCCTTCTTCCATTAATTTACTTTCTGGAAAAAAACTAAAAAAAAGACTCTATATGTAACAGAAAAATGTAATCACTTTGTACCAAGGTAAATTTCATGCCATTGTTACAGGATAATTTTTGCCTCTGAGTTAATGAAAAGGATAACCACAGAGCTATTTTTTCTCCCATTTTGGCTATCATGAGATCACAACAAGGGAAAGAACTCCTTGAAAAGATGTTTTTAGATCTCTCCTATTTCTACCTTTATTTCATGTTGTACTAATAGCAGTTGTTGCATGGAAAAATAGTGTAGGGTTGCAGTTGAAATAGATAAGATGATTCCCATTGATTCCAATGAGGTTTTGGGTCAGATATATTCCTAATTTGTATGAAAATAAGTGCAGATTTACAGATATTGTTTAAATATGTCTTAAGAAAAGAGTTCCAACATCAGTTCAGAGTCACTACCAAAATTAGATTGTACTTTTATTGGAGGTCTTTGAAGGGATGCTGAATACACATCACTTACCCTAAGCAAGTCAAAAGATTTCAATGAAGGTCCATCTGAAAAGTCGTAGTCTTCTGTAAAATTATCATCTAAGTGAATGTCCTGTAAGCACAATTAAGTTGTATTGTGTTTTAGAATAGAAACTTAGTATACAGTGGCACACCTTCAGGTTCTGACTTCATTGATAATGTTGTAAATCTTGATTGACAGTATAGCTGCCAGTAGAGACCTTCATTAGTGTAAGTGGGATTTGGGATACTCCATAGAAATTATACTGAGTGGAAAATGCTTAACAAGCTTAATTTAAAAATTAGCTGGCAAGTCTGCACCTCTTAGGCTGCAGAATTTGGTTGAAGTCTTCAGGACAATAGTGGCAGAAGGCTCACGGAGAAAACACATTTTTCTGGCCAGAGTACATAGAATATATCAGAAAGAAAAAGGAGTGGCTAAAGGGTTGAATTGCTGTGCACCGTTCCCATAATCTATGCTTTAGTTCTCCAGATTGCATAGCAAGCAGGAGTACTAAGAGTTCATGAGTTTTTCCTAAGGAAAAAAAAACAACAAACTAATGAGAAAAGCACTGGTGGGCAAAAAATTAGGAAGCAAGTAAAAAAAAAAAAAATCACCTTCCCTGAACTTCCTAGACACCTTCAAAAGATGGGGACTCTTGATTTTATAACCACATTTTATAGATTTCATGGATCTTCTCAGCCTCTTTTTCCTGGAGAGTTTCTATGACCAGCACCAGGTTCTAGCTCTTGATTGATGTTACATGTGGCTTTGTTTTTTCTGTCTATAAACTGAAGTTCCCTCAGTTTCTCCCTGCATGAAAAAAGAGGCTGTATGAACATTTAGCTCCATGAGAGTTTCTTTCACTCCATTGGAATTTCTTTTAATTTACATGTCATATGTGGTTTTGAAAAATCTGACATCACTTCATTTTGTCCCGAGTCTAGAAATGTTTCAACCAAGTATCAGGTTTGTTTTGCCATGAAAGGAAGTTGTGCATAAAGAAAGATTGTTTTGGCATTTTGATGACCTAGAAGTGTGTTTCTTAGCCTTGTCAGCTGACTCTTTTTTTATATGCATGCCCTCAGATACTATCTCTTCTCATAACTGTTGAGTTAAAAAATAAAAATGTTAGACAGTTGGAAATGAGACACCCTTTAAACTACCCAACTGTATGACCTGCAGCAGCTATTTTCAGTGTCACCAGTAATATTACTAAGGGTTGCAAAATATAATTCCCAAAATGAAATGCTGAGCACTCCGTGTCCCCTAAGATGAACCCACACAACCATGACAGATGTTCACCAGCTGGAGGACATGATTTTGACGCATAACTTTTGAAAGAAAAAGAATGTAAAGTTTTTTCCTAGTATGATATTAATGAACACAGAAAGCTGAAGCAGTTTGCAGAGAAATATTAAAATTCTGCATCTTATAATTTTTTTTAATGCTCACAGTTTTTGTCAGATTCAAGGTCATTCAAAGTGATCATTCAGATATTAATATTTTCTAGTACAGTATATATACAATTAAAACACAGCCTTTTATTAGTTCAGATAATTTAGCAGGCCTAAGAATATTTTTGTTTGATGCTATGTTAGTTTAAGGAACCGAAACAACGTTTGACCCAAATTCTTAAGTGCATTAATAAAAATTTACCATTAATTACTAGTGGAGAGAGGGTTTTCAGCATTCCTTTTGCTTTTGTAAAGTGTTTCTTGGCTCTACAAGTCCTTTACACTGGACAGTTCTCTACGACTCTGTGACCAAAGCAGAGTACACCTCCCTTCCAAAGAGAAACCCAAAGTCTTGAAAAGTAATTTCTTACTGCCACGTGAGTGATACTTCAGAAACAATTTGCATTGTTTGGCTGGTTGCTTGAATTGAACAGATCAGTCTTGCTTATAGTTTGGCCACGACTAATAAATACACGAATCTTTCTCTCTTAATGTTGTGTATGTATGAATTTTCCATGTGTTTTATGTGTTATTCTGTCTAGTGTATGAACTTCGTATATTTTGTAGCCAGCATTAATTTTCTGTAATACAAATTTAGTATAATAAATTGAGAAGTCTGGAGCCAAGTTTTGGTGCCCTTTGAGCCTCAGTATATGATAGATTATGGCTTAATTCAACATTTAAAGGGGCAACTGCTAAGATGGTATAGTTGACCATATAAACACCCTAGAATAGTAGTAAGATAATGTATGCCCATAAATTTGTGAGGCGGACTGTTTTAGAATAAACTTCTACTGCTGAAGTTTAAGCTAGCATGTTTGCTCTTTGCAAATGTATGCACAAATTGAGAAAGTGCCTTAAATTTTAAATAACTTATTATCCTGTTCTAGCTTGACTGCATTTCATCATATGCTAATAAACTTTTTTCATACTGAAAGGCGCAATGTCAATGTTATTTATTACCGAAATGGCTGTACTTGCCACAAAGTCTAATATGAAGGGGCCAAGCTCCCTATATCCTGCTCTGAGTTCAGGAGAAAATTCCATTTCCTCAAGCTTTTTCTTTTTACAGCTTTTTTTTTTTTTTTTTCCTTTGGTATTTTACACAAATGGATTCAGGGAACTTTATCAACTGGCTACTTCAGTGAAAGTTATATAACTATTTATAGCTAGACTCATCTACTAGATATGTGCTAAAGAGCAGTTGAAAGGCACAATCTTTAGTGCAGTATTAGGATAAAGAGATCCAATGTGGTTATGTTTAGTGCACAATATTTTGTTCTTGTTAGCTATTTTATCACCTTAAAAACTCTTATGTTTCATAAGTTAAGGGTAAACATAAATGCACTGTAATGACTGAAGAAGGCAAAAGATATTTCCTTTGTATTCTTTACATATCATTGAATCTGCCTTCTGACTGTTCAACAAGTTGTCTTAGTGAAAAAATCAGAGAAAAAGAAAAAAGTGCTCTGTGAATGCTCTATGAGAGATGGTGGTTCTTCTAACTGCCTGTCTTTTCATTATAAGCCCATCTACCTCACTTGGGTGGCTCTCTGGAATTCCAAATAACCAACAGGAATTTTGCCCATTCTATGGTTTTATCTTCCAAATGTGGATACATTCAAAATGTACTAAACCCACTTGCCCAAATGGTATTTGAAAGAGTTAAGTGCACTCTAATCCCTAGAAATCCCTCTTCTGTCAAGATTGGCTGTTAAATGCAATGTTTCACTTTTCCTTATTTGCTATACAAAAAATCATAAAACATAAAGCCTGGAATGAATTCTGAAATGTAAATCTGATTTACATTTTACTATTCAGTGAAGTTCTGCCCTGGGTCACAGCAGAGATTCATTTGGGCCAATATGCTGTCTTTGTCAGTGTCTACTAGCAGGTGTAGATGTATCCTTGGTTCACGAGCATCTCAGGGTACAGTTTTCAAGGTCCTGGCAGGCAGTGATTTAACCTGGAGGTTCCCTGGGTTACTGTACTAACACTCCAAGGGGATATGTCTTCTGGTATTTGATTAATGTATTTTGAATCTGTTTATAGACTTAGTCCTCACTATTTCTTGCAACGAGTTCCTTCGTTAAAAGGTGTTGCATGCGGTGCCAGCACACTACTGATTTATTCCAATGTTACCATGAAGGTGTTTATATCTCTGAAAAGTTACTTCAGTAAATGTTTGTGACTTTCTTTACTGCTTTTTTACATTTCAGCTAAAAAAAAATCTGAAGTTCTTTTAAAAAACTTTTACATAATCACACACAGTTTCTGCTTTTCAACTACTTTCTTCTATTCCTTAATTACACTTCTCTTTTAAGATGAAGTTTTTTTAAAGATAACATATATTTTTCCAAACACTTTTCATACCACCAGAAGCTGTTATTTTTTTGTTAGTTTTTAGTGTTTTATTCTGTTTTTTTTTCTTTTTTTTTTTTTTTTTTCTGATAAATCTTATAGCTAAGTAAGGCTGAATAGAGCCCTTTTCCTGAAAGAGGAGAGAGGGGACATTTTATAATGAAGTTGAATTCAAATACAGTATGGTCTCATTAGTAGATACCTCTTAAACTAGATTTTGGGCCAAATCCAAGATTCAGGGAGAAAGGTCAGGTATCTGTGAACATCTTTTAAAGAAGCTATCCTACCTGATCCCTGAAAATGTAAGCTTTACAAACATCACCTAGTGTGGTATTTACTTAGTCTACACAGAGATACTTGTAACTTTCCCCTAGTACTGTTTATTACTCTAATCTCGAGTTTTCATAGTTGTTTCCTGCAGTCCTGGAAGAATGGTCACACTTACATCATATTGAGTTTAATTGAGATGCAAAGTCAATTTTTCATTTAATCTCCCTTGCAACATTTGTCTTTCTCATAGAAGACTCATTCAGAGTCAAGGTATTTTATATTTTACACAACCTAGTTCCAGACTTTAATGAATTAGCACTGTGGAAAACAGAATTGTATGGACTCCTGCAATTCATTTTAATGTACAGTTTCATAATGAGATCAAGCACACAGCAAGTGGGTTTTTGATACCTTTGGGTTTCAGAAGCAACATAGGAAATGGTTCCTAATGTTTTTCAATTGGATCCTTATTTATGTTTCTGATGACTGACTGTGATTAGTCTTAACTGACATCAGTTAAAAGGGGACAAAACTAGATGAAACAGTAAGAATATTTTCACATTAATTTCCTGGTATTAAACTTTTACAATTACTATGTTTCATACTTAGGTGCAACTTTTTATATCCAAACTCAGAAATACAGTACTGAATTCAATTAATGTAGAACACAAAATGAGAACAGTTTTACCGTCATAAATCTAAAGTTTCCACTACATTTTCAAGTTGAACAGACTATATCATAAATATGTACAAGTTCTCTTTCTCTACATTATTTTAAGCACATAAAATTCAGTAGTGATAAAGTAAATACAGTGGAAAGGTCCTGAGGGATCACTGATTCATTGGCAGTGAAAAACGTAAGAGGGTTCAACAATGTACATATGCTTAAAGTAACTCAGTCTTGGACATAAATATAAGCTCTAATGTATTTTATTGAGTTTACATTTAATTCACTGTTTTGTGGAAAACCCTTTATTCCTAAAGAAATATCCTTTATAGAGCAGGAGTGAGTGACCTGTGAGAGACATGAAATAAAGACTGAAGGGAAGAAACAGTCTACCCTACTTTCAGTCTTATTAGCCAGTCCACAATGATTTAAAGGAACACTGGTAATTTTGGGAGGATTGTTGCTCAGCTTTACTAGAAACCATACTTATTTGGTTATGTTAATGACCAAACTCTCTGGTCACTTAAGCAAAGCATGTACTTTAAGAATTTCCTACAGATTAGGTGTAGACTAGGCTAGAGAAACAGGAAAGACCTTCAATGTGTACAACTGAATCACAGTTTGGATGTTTTCCAAACTGCCTCTCCTATGATCACGGAGTAGGTCTGTGGAATTCTGTGAAGCTGGGCAGCCCTACAGTTTCAGACAAGGTACAAGACTGGAAGTGCATTACTACACGGAACTCACCAGACGTGGAGAGTGCCTTTTCTCTCTGAGGGAAGTGCCCCTTCCCCGAAGAAACAGCCTGCTTAGCAACAAGGACACAGGTATACAGTGCAAGGATAAAGACAAGCCTTCCTGAAATGCTGTGCCTCACCTTAGTTTTGGAAGATTTCAGAGAGTTTAACTGAGATATGACATGAAACACTTTTGAAATGAGGCCACAATATGCAAAAAAGTTCTAGTGACCTTCCAGCTGGAACTTGGTGACAGGGTAAATACATACCATCCAATGTGACGTTCTTTGCACTTAGACAATGCGATAAAGTCAACAACATCCCTCTTGCTAGGACTATGACTATATTTGGCCCTGTTCACCCTCATCAGACCCGCAGTTTCAACAGATGAGGCAAAAAATAAAATAAAATCAAAGTTCACTTTTAAGTGCCAACTAGTTTCTCTAATAAGAAAATTTCAAACTGGAGAGTCTGATTTTTCCCTCATTACTCCAATCTCACTCTGGGGTAGACTTTTTTAGTTCTGAAGAGCTATTATTGATTCATATACCGATACATATGAAGAAAAGCTAGGCCCAGAGATTGTTCTTTGCCAATGTCATATAACATTTGAGCACTGTCACCAACTAATAATATGTGCTCACAAAATGGTTCAGACTGCTGGGATAATAGATAATTACAGCCACAATTGTCCAAGCGAAGAAATATCTAAATCTCCCGTAGGAATCTGTGAATACATTGGGACCCACAAGTACAAAATTAAATGCCTGGCTTCAATAAATATGGAAAGAAAACTTTTTAAAAGTTTAGAATGTCATTAGCGTGGGATCTATTGAAGGATTTTTTTCCTTCTACTTTCTCCAAAGCACACCTATTTAAGACTCAGAACAATCCAGGGAACTGCTGCTGCAGTGTGTGGGTAGAGTTCAAAATGCAAAAGCTCTCTTAATTTCACAATGAAAGTGAAAAATAGAATTTCTAATGATTTTTCAACCATAGAACTTTCTTTAGGTCAAGGTATAAAGGTGAAAATATTACTTCAGCAGCTTTCTTTTTTAAAAAAAACTTTTTAAATAGCCACAAAAAAGAATAAAAATGGCTTCTACTTTCAAGGTGAATTACATATAATCTTTTTGTTTTGTGTAGTTCAGATAGATCTGTTCGTTATTTTAGTCTTCCTCAGGGTTCCTGAAGTGATGTTTAATGCCATCAAACGAACAGCAAAAAGAGGGACAAAAATGCAAAAAGGAGGTATAGAATCCCAGAATACAATTACAGAACATCCTGAGTCAAAAGGAACTTGTAAGGATCATCAAGTCCAACTCCTGACTCCACATGGGGCAACCTAAAAGTTAAACCATGTATCTTACAGCATTGTCCAAATCCTTCTAGAACTCTGACAGGCTTGGAGCCATTGCCACTTCCTTGGGAAACTTGTCTGAAACTGTGTCACAGGCCTTTCTAAACAACCGAAGCAAATGGCAGTCTGTGTTGGGTTTGCGTGGACAGGTTTTTGTAGCAGGCAGCAGGGGAGCTACAGGTGTGGCTTCTGTGAGAAAAGGCTTGAAAATTCCCCTGTGTCTGGGACGGAACCTCTGCTGGCCAAGGCCAAGTCCACCTGTGCAACTGCAGCTGGAGAGTGGAGTGAGAATATGTGAGAGAAGTAGCCCTGCAGACATGAAGGTCAGTGAAGAAGGAGGGAGAGGAGCTGCTCCAGGTTCCAGAGCTGAGATTCCCCTGTAGTCCATGTAAACTATGGTGAAGCAGGCTATCCCCCTGCAGTCCACGGATATCAAAAGGGGTCCAGAAATCCACCTGCAGCCTGCGAAGGAGAGCTGCACCAGAGCAGGTGGATGCCTGAAGGAGTCTGCGACCCCACACTGGAGCAGGGGAAGATCTCCTCTCCCTGAACAGCATCAGAAACAGTGTGTGATGAACTGACCACAACCCCCACTTCCCATCTTCTTGTGCTCCTGGCAGGGAGGAGACAGAGACCGTTAAAGAGGGAGAGGTGAGGGGAAGGTATATTTAAGATTTATTTTACTTGTCGTTACCCTACTCTGATTTTCACTGGTAACAAGTTCAATCTATTTCCCCAAGTAGAGCCTGTTTTGCCTGTGACAGTAATCAGTGAGTGATCCTTCATCCTGATGGATGTGGATCTCCTGTGACAGGGTTGATCTTGCATGACTTTAGCACATCTGGGTTACCCCCTGTAAGATCACACTAGTGGCTGTCAGAGGAGTGCCCAGTCAGCTCCTCAGCAGCAGAGCAGCCTCTGCACCCAACATCAGCTGGGAGAGGACAAACTCTATGGACATCCTGCAAGTTCACCTGTAAGATCTCCCAGCAGTGAACAGTTCTTTTGATGATTGTCAAGGGTTGCGTGGGCCCTTCTTTCCCATCCCCATCACCCCTTGTGTGAAATATTGTTTAGTTATACTGTACTGAATACGGCCCAGGGTTTGGTTGGCCACTTTGAATGCCAGACTACATTGTTGATTTATATTGAGACACCAGATCCCTTTTGGTAAGGTTGCCCTCCAAATTCTTGTCCCCAGTCTATGCATATATCCAGTATTACACTGTCCCCTGGGCACAGAATCTGGTATTTGTTTTTGGTTAATTTTCATGCACTTAGTGATTTCCCACTTTAGTAGTTATTCCCATAATCCTTACCAACCATCTCCAGCTGCAAGGCCTGTAGAGTTCAACCCCTACTTACACTACCTTTTCACATCAACTGCCATGACTGTCTTTCCTAAAGAACCTGTAACCACAGTACTCCATTCATAGGACTCTTCCCACCAAATCTCACTGATACCAATGATGTCATGTGTCTGGGACTGAGCCAAAGTTTCTAGTTCCTCTTGTTTATTCCTCATACTGTATGCATTAGTGTACAAAATTTTCAAATCCACTCCAGTGTACTCAGTACAATGTGGAGCAGAGTGAAAGTCTGCACTATACACCATGCCTCAAACATTGACATGCTGTCCCATAGGTTATTACTAGTAAAGCCTGAATTTAACCCCCTACCCCCTTCAAACCTAGTTTAAAGTTCTTTCAAACAACCCTGCTAGCCTGTGAGCAAAAATACTTTTTCCCAGTTGAGAATGGTGAATGAACTTCATCAGGTCCTAGCAGGCTTGGTGTCACACAGACCATCCAATGATTTAACATCCTAAAATTCTGCTGCTGGCATCAGCCTTGGAGGTATTTATAAGACTGGTCCACTTATCACTACCTACAACTGTCAGGATAGAGGAGAATATTTGTACTAGTACCCTGGTAATGCTAGGGTGCCTTGGTTTCAGTTAGTCTGAGTAGCCACAGGGGAGATATCTGAAACTGGCAGCAAGGAAAATGAGATAGAAAAATATAACTGTGAATCTTCAAAATCTGTCTCTCCTGTTATATTGCTGGCCTTCCATGCTTCAGGTATTTTGGAGAGAAAAAAAGTAATTCAAACAGATTGCTTGTTTCATATACTTATTTTTTCATTGCAAATATTTTGGTTACTGATGCATTGCCAGTGTTTAAAATTACTGTTAAGAATGTAAAGAAAGGATTTGGGGATTAAAAATAAATTTAACAATGGTAATAGAAAAGAGGTCAAAACCGGAAAAGTTAAGACTATGTGTTGCACAACTAAGAGGAAAAAGCTCTTAAAAGGGACAGATGATTTTTTTTTTTTTGTAAAATATTCATATGTATCTGTCTGGTATGTGGGCAACCTGATGTGTTTACATATCCATTACCTTTGGTAACTGGGCTTGAGTCTGGTTTCAGATTTTCAGAGCTAAAAGGTTGATACTGTGATCTCTTCAAGTTTTGTCTGTGGAAATGGAAGTAGCAGGGGACACAGGCTTAAACCTTAAAATACTTTGCCTATCCAGTGGTGGTCTAGACTTCTGTGATAAAAGCTTAATTTTGGGGTGGATAAAGTTGAACCATAAATCTTTTGACTTGGTAACATGTTAAAGGCTAATCTGAGCTTTTTTTCAAGATTTTCAAATAAATTTTAAAGGAATATATAAAAATATCAGAAAAAAGCTATTTCATTTCAAAACAATAATTTTGTCCAAATTTACTCTAATTGAAGTTAACAATAATGTTTATTACAGGTAAAATGGATTTTTTGACATGATAACATATTTTCTACAGGGAACAAATATCAAAATTAACTGATAGAAAGCAGTTGATCTAATAGAGAGATAAAGATTCATTTTCTGCAAAAATATGTAGCAGAATTTGATGATGACAATCAGCTTAAAGTTAATTTCAAGTGCATGGCATTTTTACAGTAATTTTGTTTGGTTTTGTTTCCACTATTAATTTTTTTTTTACTATGTGGAACAAGAGCATGTTAGATTATTTTAGATACAGCCATTGCACAATGACTACCTTGGTGAAACTGTGTGACATCACTCTAATATCTGTGAAATATCTCTGCTGAATGCTTGGCGGTTAGGAGACAATGTGCATTTCTCAGTGGGAGCTGTTTGTGCAGAAACTGTCAGAATTTTTCCCCTTGTACATACATTATTAGCCATATGTACAAGCGACTGCAAATCCTATCTTCTCTATGACTTTCTATAACTAGTTTATGTAAGAAAACAGTTCTTCTGTATTGTCTTGCCAGAGTTGTTTTGTGGTAATGTCAGCACACATAAGACTTTCAAGTTTGCAAAAGGGAAAAATTGAAACAAAAGTTGAAAAAGATGAGTTTGAAGGTAGTTGGAGATAGTTGAATAGTGTGATTTATTCATTTCCTTTCTATATAACAAAGAAATGGAGAATTTTGCACTGGCTGAGAATGACTTTTCTCCTCCACATTTTAAATAACCTACAATTTTCATTACAACAAAAGGACTTGGAAGTGCTCAGGGAACTTGCACTGGGATCTTTCATGGAATACTGTATAACACTGTTAGAATCAGGTCAATGGTGTATCAGTTTTGAACATGCCTTATTATTCTTTTAGATACCTTTGGCTGTTTAGATTCTGTTCTGAAAACTGATATTTCTAGATGAAATTAATAGAGTTATCAAGAGGTACTGTGATGCTCATTCTTCTAGGTTATATGGATTCATTTTCCAGATGACCATTTTTGTCCATCATTTATAGAGAAAATAGACAATCTTATACTTGTTTCCACTATATTTTTGTCTTCTTACACAGCTGCCCATTGATCATGTAGTGTATGCAGCTCAGTTTCAGTAAATGAGATTTTCCATATGTTGACCTGTTGTTACACTGCCATCTTTCTAGTTATACTCAGTGACTTGAGAAAAATCTAATAGGATGGAGGTGGAAGAATTGATTATAGCATTTGTTGTAAAAATCACTACTTTTCAATAGTTCCTTGTCAAATTTTGTTTTGGAGTTGTCTGGAAAAAAGAACATTTTTCTTGCGCAATAAAATAGTAAGCACTATCAGAATGATTGATATAAATTTCAAATGTGGCTCCTCCAACACTAATGGGAATGCTATTGAAAAAAATGTCAAGGAAACAGAAGAATGTGCATGTGACTGCATGCAGTAAATAGTACCAACCTCCTTACCCCTCCTGCCCTTCAGTCCAGGTTCCTTCCAAAAGAAAGCACCACAGGACATCCTGATAAGAATGCATTCCCAGGTCTAAGGTATTGCTTAGTGAAAGAACTCAAATTGCCACAAAACAAATATAACATTGTGATTGTTATTCTGACTGTATTGTGTTTTTATGACTCAATTATGCTTTTGTAACTGTTTAGGTTCAATTGTGAAGTAATGAATAAGAGGCAAATTAATTTTTCTTTGATATGGACAAAGCAGGGTGTTTTAGGTAATCTAAGCATAGAGATGACCTCTGTGCACATGTGTGGGTACATATACATACACACACCCACACAGAGTAATGGTTACTGCTTGTGTATATAGCTGTCATTGTTACTTTGTCTTTTGTCTGAAAAATATAAAGGGAAAAAGATCTATTGCTTCTGTAGAGAATGCCTCTCTTATTCTCCTGAAAGAGATGAAAGAATGACTGGGAGAAACACTTTTTAGTTAATAGAGGAAAAGATCTAATAGAAAAAGAAACGAGCACCCAGCTCCAAGAGGATCCCCATGGCAAAGGTTCAAAGGGCAAGAAGAAAAAGATTGTGAAGGAGTCCTCCAATGCTCTCAAACAATATTACTGAGAAAGGACAGTGTTCACTTATTTCCTCTTGTTCCACCAAGTATGTAATAAGTTGACCTTTTCCAGACTTGTCAGGGCTGGAGGAGGGATTTGCTGTATAAGCTCTTACATGACATATGTGTCAAAATCCTGAAGCTTTTTGGGAAAAGCACATCCTGAAAGGGCAAGAGGCTGACATATGAAGCTCTGTTTAGGGATGCCTGTACCAGCTCTGACATTAAGGGCTTCATAAGTTTAGGGTCAAATTAAAAATGGATTCAGTAAGACAAAGAAGTAAGTTCAGTAACTTTCCCTGAGGTATTATAAGGTACAGATTCCCTCTTTAGCTCTTCTTTCGTTCAAGAGCTGTTGAGAGACTTGAATCTCAGTCCTTCTCACCATGCTATCATCTCTTGTTCTAAAGCAAAATGGCTTTGGAAGAATAAGCTTATTGTGATATGAAATAGAGAGAAAAGAGGGCGATATCTACCTGCTTTCCTTTCAAACCATGAAATCTTAGGTTGCGTAACATCGGGATCTACAAGAATGAAGCAGATACTCTGCAGGCTTTTGTGCAAGAAGGAGGTTCCAAAAGAAGACATTTCTTATCATAAGCCAGGAAAGGAGTTTTTTGATTGGAAATAAGCTCAGTTTGAAGTTATTCTATCAAACTTTGTTTCACTGTAGGATACCAGTGACTTAGAGAGCTTCAGATAGTACTCTAAATATGGGAGACTGTGTCAGACTAAAGCTTACCACTGTAGGATTAATATAAAAGTACTTTTATAGACAAAATTATGTTTCTATATTTTATAGCCTTCATAAGATTTTTTTTGTGTCAATGTTTTTATTCTTTTACTAGCTAACCAAATAAAGTCTGGCACTACATTTGTGATAAATATTTTTACTATGGAGAAACGTGAAACTAGCTGGTTTTCTACTGATTTTTTTATGACTATGAGGAAGAAGAAAGGTGACTGGTTGTTTTATAAATGTAGTGTGATTTCAGAATATCTTGACTCATATCTAATTATTTCATTTTGAGGGAGTTGATCTCAGAAGATATCTTGTACTTCTGAGCTGGAATTTGACTCACTGTAAGGTATCTATGCTACTGGTAAACTCAGTTTTGATAGTGTTATTCTCTGAAAGGATCAACTTTAAAGGTATGGTAAAACCTGCAGTTTATTAGAGGGGAGCATCATGGTCTGCAAAGTTATAGTTGCTAACTGAAGGGAATAATGAAAGTTTCACTTTGGAAAAGAAATGTACAGTTAAATTTCATGTATTACAATAGTTTGCTTTCAACATAGCTAGACAATAAAATATTTCCTCTATAGTGTTTTTGGACTTGTAGCAGTCAGAACATGAAAGTGAGGTTTCATGAGCTAAGATTTCTGGGTTTTTTTTATTGCTAATTATACAGCTATAAACCTATATATGTAGGTTTATTTTATAATGAATGCGTTAGGGACAAATAATGTACCGTTTCATTGTAGCTGGAGAGTTTTGAGACATTGTTTTCTAAGGGACTAAATTCTTTCCTGTAATATAATTTTTTATGCCCCAAAATCTGAGCTGCAATTTTATTTGGAGATTCAGCATATCCCACAAATGCATTTTATAAAATATTTATTTTAATTCCTTCAAAAAAGCGGTGACATAGATTTTATGACTCATGTGTCTGTTCAGCAGTTTGTACTGTTACTTATGTTTTCAGAAGTTTCATAAAACTGAAGGGACTGAGTTTTACAGATTTGAAATTCCTGTTGTGTAGATTAAACCATGATTCTCATTAATTTAATGTGACAATAAGATAATAGAAACAGTTGGATGGATGTTGTTCATACCATTAGCAGCCCCACAAGCTGTTTGTGCGACTGCGAGTGATATGTGGGAACGGCATATTCTTACACTGGACTTCTAAGCAATAAATCTTTGATATAAGACACAGCAAGTGTTGTACATCTATGGTACATCTGGAGACAAGGTCTGAGTCTTCATTTTTATCTTCCCAGAATTTTCTACTGCTGGTACTTGCTAACAAGCAATGCAGGTACCACAGTATGGGGCAGGAATCCAGGGCTCAGAAATGGAATGCTTATTTTATACTTTCATTTACGTGAATTTCTAATAAAACAAATTCAAACACTTTCACTAACAAAGGTTAAATGAATGGATTCTTGGCATCATATGAGTTGAAACTGTCTGTTCACTTGAAACTGAGCCCTTGCTAAAGAATAAAAGAACCTCAACACAGACATTTCAGTTCCATATTGATTTCAAACAAAACCAACCAACCAAACAGAAATAATAAAAAACCCCCCAGGATATGCTTTAAGCTTCTTTTAAAAATCTATTTTTCCTGTGTATGCTGTAGTCATGTTACATATATAAGAAATCATGTCACATCTTACACTCAGCTATTAAACTGAGCATGACAGAGATTAAGTTGTCTATTATAGCTGTTGCTTTTCATTAAAAAAAAGAAATCCTGTCTGAAAAGTATTTAGTGTTCCTATGAAATTATTCTGGAGGATTATAACATTTAGAAATGCAGAAGAGTGTTGCAAACTCTCATACGATAATGGGAAACTCCAGGCAGAAAGAAGACACCGATGTGATCTGTTTACTAGCTGGTTAAAAATAAGTGATATGATTAGAAATGAAAGAAGTCCTGTGGAACCATTCTTATAAGCAGAATTTTCTATCCCAGACTCTTCAATATATTTATCATGCATGAGAAGAAATGAAGAAGAGCAGAATCATGTCTAGAATTTGTCCATTGTGATTTGAACTTTAAGAGGAAATCGTAACAGCAACGTAAGGACATTAAGGCTTGTGAACTTTTAGAAGGAACATCGATCATTTTAGGAATGGGTTGTTTCCCATAGAGTAGAAAAAGAATAGAATCTGGATTGGTACATAATGAAAAATCATTTAATAGCTAGACTCATAACACAAATGCAGTGAGCTAGACATGACCCTTGATGTGTCCGAGAAGTAGTGACATAGTTCTCCTTTGAGATATGCTGGGCCTACATGAATTACAGCTGTTCTCTGGTTTCATGAACTTGCAGTATATAACACCAAGACTGAAAAAGCAGAGAGACAAGTCTCAGCCTTTCTTGTATTTTTCTGCTTTCCTCTCTTCCTCACTGCAGTGATATTGATTTCAAGGTAGGTCTATGTAGATCCTTCAGTAACTTGCAAAATAAGTTTTATTTTTGGGTACTCAAATAGAACTAGGATGAATTAGATTCAGACAAAACAGAGCAGGTGATTCTTCACACAGTGGGTGTTAGAGCTGTAAAGTTTGTTGCCAAAGGGTGTTGCAGATAGTGAAAGATTACCTAGACCCAGAGGTTACTGGGCAAAAGCATGAGAATTAAATCCATTTAAGGATACTAAGTGGATTTAGGATACTAAATATGAATTGATACTATGTATTTCATAGAAGTACTAAATATATATCCTACTGTATAAACACACTGTATGGAAATTTTTGGCAAAGCATACATGTAAATGGGAAATGTCCTCTGCTGGTTCTTTTTTTTTTCTGTTTTAACCTCTGTTTGTGACCATGTTTGAGACAGAATACCAAGCCAGCTAAACCTCTGTCTGATCTAGTACATCTTATGTTTTTTGATACGAACACACCAAATTAGTTATTTGCTTTGTTAGCGCACGAAGATCTGTGGATGAGCATATAAAGATCTATGGGTCTCTGCAATATTCTTAGATGTACAAAGGTATAAGGCTTCTGCAGGCTATAGTGAATGAGGAAGAGATAAAGATCTTATGGCTCAACTGACAAGTTTTCAAGGTATTTTTCTTTTTTTTTCTTTTTTTTTTCTTCCTTTTTTTTTCTTTTTTGGAGGCGTGCTTGTAGTGAAGATTGAATAATAGAATAACAGCATGATCTTGATTGTAACTTGTTTTTTTGTTTTATTTTTACTATAAAAAATTAAATTATATAGCAATGAAAGAAGTTAGTCATCGAGCATTTGCAGAATACAGTAGTGCCTGGTGGGAGAATTAAATTTCTGCTGAGGTATATGAATTTACATTTGTATGTTCAACTTTGGAAAACAGTATTGCCATCACTTCAGAGATGTGTATGTTATTTCAACAAGAAAGACTGACAGAAAAGTCTGCAGTATTGTTAGTTGTCTGTAAAACAAGTGAGAGCATCTCAAGTACGTCTCAGTAGAAGTAGAAAATGTTGACAGAGTATATTGGTTTAGAATACTTGGCTGGGATGAGTAAACACTGACAGTATATGTGTGCTCTTTGTCCTGATCCGTGAAAATTCCTCAGGACTGGGGTCAGGGAAAAAAATGTAAAGCATCTTATCAGTATGAAAGTTAATTATTATGATACAGGAAAAACATACTTTCAGCAACCAGGAGACTGAACAACTCAGAGAGCAACCAGAGATGGATGAAAACTCACAGCCACTTAGACTCTTTGCAGATGTACTTATGTATGTAAGATTACCAGTAAAAGTAGGAAAGAGTGCTTTCAGAAAATCGGAGAGGACATAAGGCAGTTATGTATGTGATTTTGAATCCCTATTAGTGTGACTACAGCTATGAAAGCCAAGCTCCCATTGTTAGCATGCAAATAGCAGTACTGCAGTCTTTGCTAGTGAGCCTCCTAGATGCAAAAGGTTACACTTCATAAAGAAATATATATATTTTCTTTTATTTAAAATCCTGACTTCATGCAGAACTGAAAAAAATAAGTCTAGTGTTTCTAGTGGTATACTAAATTTTATCCACAGCAATAGTGGCTTTTCCAGCAAGCAAAGAACAAGCATATTCCAAAGACCACATATACTAGGAAAAGACAAAAACCACCCCAAAGCCTGAGATAACACTACCATTCAGAAAGCTAATGTCTGCAGCTATGTAGGTGCCCTGGGCTGCCAAGGAGCAGAAGCAGAGTCAAAACTCCACTGTATGCTCCAAGACATTCCTTCTGGAGGGTTGACAGAAGAGAGAGTAAACTAGTTGTATGCTTTTCCTCAATCCTAACAGGAACAGATCAGAATGTTCATGTGTGGGCCTAAAGACAGGGAAAAGGACACACTGAGTGATTGCAAAGCTCACTCACGATGGGATGGGGGAAGGAAAAGAAGATGAATAGCAAACAAATTGTCGAGAGGAATATTCCATACCATGTAACGTCATGCCCAGCAATAAATCAGGGTAAGGAGGGCTGGGATTTTGTCTTCCACAATGTCAAATGCTTGGACACTGGCTGGGCATCAGTCTGCTTGCAGGAAGGGCTTTGCCTTTGCAAACTCACCCATCATCTTTCCAACACTTACAAACCACATTTTTTTGCCCCACAGGTTCTTCTGCTTTCTCATTCTGTTCTCTCTCCTGTCCTGATGGAGCAAGTGGGGTAGTGAGCAGGTGATTGTGGGTTACCTAGTTCCTGACTGTGGTCAACATGTCACAATATCATGAAGTTATTTAATATTATAGGAATGTGTCCTGTAGCTGACTTTATAGCAAATATATACCAGTGTTTGTATACATTAAAGTAAAGACAGTCTTTGTGCCAAAAATAGATGCCAAGACTTACAGCTTTTAGAATTTAGCTTGCTCTGTAATATATTCTTGCTGTTATGTTTTTAACTCCCATAAAGGTACAAAACTATCCCTAATTTTTAAAATTAGTTTCTAGAATGGAGTTAACATACCTTAAGACACATTAGCAAAAAAATAGATTTTACAGTAATTCTTAGGCTGACTGGAATTAAGCAAATTATGTCCTATCTGGGAAATTTCCCCCCCTCTTTCTCCAGTCTAAACATTTTTCTGCTTTCTTCCTTCAATAAGCCTAAGTCTTTGGATTTAAATAGAAAACCTTCCCACTAAGTAAATATTTTTTTAAGCACAATCAGAAATAACAAAGTACACCCTTAGCAATCTTACAGAGGTCCTATTTTAAAGAAGATCTATTAGGTCGGATTTTTCAAGGCACAGTCTTGTACTAGAATTACTAGAATTCTACAGTTTTATTACAAATATTTTACCTGAACTTTTGAATTTACTAATTAATATGCTTACATATCTCTGTCCAAAAAAAAAAAAAAAAAGACTGCATCTTTGCAGTTAACAATACATTAATTAGGTATTCTTTTCTGTTCCTGTCTCCTCTGCTTTAAAAGGAACACACCTGTGAAATTTTGCCAATGCCACTGAAGAATATAGAGGGGACTTTGATTTTGAATCAGTGTAAGAAATAACAGAGAATAACTAATTGCTTCTTTACCCATTAGGCCGACACAACTTACACACCCTAGCAAACTAAATGCACTGGTGAATACAGTTGAGATGTGGCACTACAACATATACCCAAGGCCCTCTTGTTCATTCTCCGTATAGCTTTATTCCTTAAAGGCACATAGAAGCCAAACATGTTACTGCAGATACCCTTCTTAGCAATTTTGCCAAATGTATTTTAAGTGATTTTATGCCTCTTTTGCTCACCAGACCGTGTCTTCCTTGTGGTTGATCAAATTGCCAGAGGTCATCTTAAAACCGCTCATTTAAAAGGTTTAAAAATATATTAAAATAGGCAGGTACGACATCAAATGTGCCCACAGCATTACAAAGTTAACTGTTGTGGGGGGTTTTTGTTATTTTTTTTTTTCCTGTTTGAACTTGATGGCTTTAGCCACTTGACGTGTTGAAGTTAAGGATTCTCTGCACTGGTAATCAGAGCAGAAGATTAGACTCATCTGCAGAGATCCATGAGGAAACATCATAGCAGCCTTTTTTTGCCTCTGGAGAGGAAAGAGGCAGAGGAAGCTCAGCAATTTGGCTGGTGATGAGACCCCTCTGTCAGCCTGGGAGTTGCATGTCTGCTGTAAACCAGCGGCATGAGTTTATTTACAATGAGGGAAAATTAATTCTCCCAAGTATTTCTATATGTTTATATGAAAAGGCAGAACAGGGGAAACGGAGGTCTCTTGATGTAGCAGGAACAAACAGCAGAGGTGAGGTGCTTACCTACAGGCAGCTGGGGTCTGGGTTAACAACTGCATGCCCCTCTGCTAATTCTCTGCTACAACAGTGTGATAGTGCAATGCCTATTCATGTTTTCTTGGTCTATCTTTAAAGAACTGTAATTTACTGGAAAATATATTCCTGAATATTACTGTAATAACCCTCTTGAGCCTCTTATATCAATGGGTGCAATCGAAAGGGCTGATCTTGAGCTACTGTAAATCACGCCAGCTCCATTGATTTCAGTAGAGCTCTATTGATTTACTGCTGCAGAGGATCTGGTCTGAAATATTTCTGTGGTATTGTGTGCATTTAGAGTTAGAAGATTTACAAGCTCTATAATAAAACTAAGAAACCTCAGCATAACCATTCTCAATGGCCGATGTATTTCTTTGTCTTAGCACATAAACAATTAACATCACCAATCCTAGTTGTGTAATGTAGGAAAATTAATATCTGGGATAGTATATTGATACTAGCTCCTATGAAACATCCTAATCAATGCTAATGGGAAAACATTTCTTCATTTATGTGCATTTTACTGACATATTGAGGATGTAGGGTCATGCTGCAAATGTCTGGGTCTCAGAATGGGAAGGAAAAAGACACACCTGACTGACATGCCTCCTAGTCAGCTGTATAAGTTTTTACACTTTTGAGTAAATGCTTTTAATCATAATTAACAAAGTTATTTGTACAAAAAAAAAAAAAAAAAGAAAAAAAGAAATGCCAGATGAGGTGAGACAAATGAAACTTCAAGTGTTGATAAGTTATTCACTAATGATTTTCAAAGGTCATTTTGACTGCCATAATGAATTCTACTTAAAAGCTTGTTTGCGTGTATCCCTTTCTCTTTCTCTACAGATAGAAAGAATCATAGTCTTTGTTGTAGGGAGCAGCAGCGCACGAGACTGTTTTGCCCGTACTTTAAAACAATTGGAATGTAGATGAGAAGGTGTTAGTCATAGCTGCCTAAAACCACAGGGAGGTATCTTGTGAAATTGACTTAATTTTAGATACATAAAATAGTTGCAATTTCCACTGTCTTTGTTTGGATAATATCTGGATAACTTTTGTATGTATGTATGTAGGGTGTTGAGCCAGTGTAAAACCTTACCTGCATAATAGATAGCACCCTGTCCTTCCCTTCTTGACCCTGACCCAGCAGTCTCCTGCCTTTCCATGTTTTTTTTTTTTTGTGGCTTCTCTGTGCTTCTGAAATACTTAAGATGCATGCCAGCTTAGCTCACTAAGCCAACTGAAAACTCAGTGGGTGGGAGGAGGAGAATAAATAGTTTTCTTTTGACTTGAGGTGTCAGAAGAAGGGCAGAAGTAGTAAAAATACAAGGGAGAAGATGACAAAGCTGGGAAGAGAGACAAGGCCACACTTCTATAGAAAGAAATTAACTGCCAGATAAGATCAGTTGTTTTGTCTAAATGGGGCATCCTTATGCAGTATATCCTAAACATCATAGACTGAACACTAAAAAAAGCATTAGTTTTGTGTCTCTGAGTGTGCACATGTTTAAATACTGAGCTTTTCTGTATTTGTAGAAATATATTTAAAATAATTAGCACTAGAAATAAAGATTGTCAGAACTGGAACTCATGTTGTTCCCCATGCTGTGTTTCGTAGTAGCATAGGAAACATCTGTATATAAGCATATGATATTATCATGGGTAATGATGGTCCTTGCTGGCTGTTGTAATACCGCTGTCCAGGCAGCATGAGTTCAATTTTTTTCTAACATTCATAGAAATTTGGAACTCAAATAGTTCATTTTAACTTCATCATTGCTAGTTTGAAATTGAACAAGTCTTATGCTTTATCACCTGAAATGACCTCTGCTGATCCCACTTGCTCATTAGAATTCAATTACCTTTCTCCTGAAATATAACTAGCCTAGATTGTCCTACTATACAAAGCATGTCAGCCAAGATAGCTACCTCTTGGAGGGAGGACAAAGAAGAAAATTCAAAATTAATCTGACTGTAAGGAGGAAAAGCAGAATTTTCTGGGAGGTCATAAGTTAATCTTTGGCAAAATATAAAAGAAAATTACAATATGTGCTCTCAGAGCATTATACCTCTGAACAGACTAACTCTCTAAATGGCTGTGACAAGTCAGATAATCTTACCCTCAAACTAGGAAAAAAGTAACTATAACTTCCAAGATACTCAGAATATTGGTTGTATTTTCATGTGATGTATTGTTATTTTGACTGTAGTATGGGTGAGAATTCAGATGCAGTACTTTGTTGGTTTATTTATTAGAACAATATTAGCCTAGTTCCTAATAACTTGAATAAAAATGTCCTTAGGAAATGTGAATAGCAATGCATACATTTCTGGAAGATGCTTGTACAAAAGAGCTATAATGACTGATGTCTTAATTTAAAGATCATAGAATCATAGTATGGTTTGGGTTGGGCCATTAAAAAACAGCTAGTTCTTACCTTTCTGCCATGGGCAGGGACATATTCGACTACACGAGGCTGCTCAAAGCTCCACCCAAGCCAGCCTTCAACACTTCCAGCAGTGAGCATCCACTGGGCAACAAGTTCCAGTGCATCACCACCTTCCCAGCAAAGAATTTCCTCCTAATATCTAATCTAAGTTGAATCTCAGTATAAAGTAATTCCCTTTGTCCTATCACTTGAAAAAGTCCCTCTCCAGCCTCTTTAGGTACTGGAAGGCTGCAATAAGGTGTCCCCAGAGCCTTCGCTCCTCCAGGCTGAAAAGCCCAAACTGTCTCATAGAAGATATGCTTTGCGATTTCAAATATAGTTTATACTTCTAAAACAAAATAAAAATAAAAGAAAATAGGAAAAAAGTCTGAATTGCTTTGGGCTAATACTAACATATGGAAAACTAAAGTCCCTGATTCTCATGTAGGCCTTTGTATTTTTTTCTTTATACTTATGTACATACATGTTGGAAGTTGCCCACAAGATGTTTATTCCTAGTGGAGAAAAGCCTCTGAAGAAAAGCAGAACTGAAGAAAAAGACAGCTTTGAAATGCAGCTGAACTACTGAACAACAAATAACTTCTTACCTCAGAGACTACTTTTCATATTACAAGAGTATTATGTTTATTCAATTTATTAACAATGTTGTTAGAAGAAAATCTTACTTTATATGTAACCTGCAGTTTAAATCAGTGTTAGCTTCTTCTCTATTTGCTGAATGTAATCCTTTTGTTTATTGGCTCTTTGTAGTCAAAATTTATAGCTTTTCCTCATTTTGTATTTTCCCTTTCCCTAATAGGATAGGTTTTGTCCCAATTTACCCAATTATAAATATTTCCCTGCATGTACCTCCCTTGAATCCTCCCAAATTCCATTCATTCCATGCCCTACCAGATAAAAGCTAGCCTTTCCCTTCAATAAAGGTCCATTTTGTCCATTCCGTCCATTTTGTCTTCACCTGTCTGTGATTTTCATGCAAAGTGGATCTTTCCACGGTCTATCATTAAGGAGGTGTTATAGCTCTCACCTCTTAAACATATAAATATACATTTATGTGTGTATATATGCATTATGTATGCTTAAAAATGCATACTTTCTTAAAGTGTCTCATAACATCAGAAATTGAAATGATTCTGTCTGAAAGGTGACTAAACAACATGAATTAAATATATCGATAGAATTGAAAACAATTTGAAAATCAGTAAATGATTCAAGGTTTTCCAAAAAATGTTAGAAATTATTGATTTGAATAAAGGTTAATTGAAGAAAAGAACTCATCATGGAGTAGACTTTTCCCAATTTTTTCCTCTCTTGCTGACCTGAGCTGGAAGGAACCCACAAGGGTCACTGAAGTTCAATTGCTGGCCCTGCATAGGACTTTCCCAAGAATCACACCATGTTTCTGAGAGTGTTGCCCAAACACTTGAACTCTGCTGACTTGGTGTGGTGATCACTTTACTGGGGAGTCTGTTCCAGTGCCCAACCACCCTCTGGGTGTAGAACCTTTCCTTAATATCGAACCTAAATCTCTCCTGTCGTGTATGTATTATACATCTGCTGATACAATCTGGTATAAAGATGATAACATGCAGAAATTTGAAAGATAAGATATTAAAGTTAAAAACTGTTGTACTGGTCACTTGAGTTACAGATTCAACTGAAGCAAGTTAATATCATCAGTTTTATTTTCTTGTGGTTCTTTCATAGAGTACTTTTGGGCCAATACCTCTCCATGGAAGAGGCAAACCATGCAATTCCACAGATCCACAAAGTATGCAAGACTCATTTTTTTTACTGCAGCCTGGTTTGGACAAGCTCCCATCACTTCCTTGTTTGCAACTACAGGAAAATGGGAGGAAGGAATCTGTACACATAGTCCTTTGCTCTAAACTATTTTTCTTTGAGAGTTTAGTTTGTCCATGGCACTGCAATTTTACTCTGAGAAAGTACTGGGACAGGTGTTTGATGTATAAAAAATTCTTTGTCAAGAGTGTGCATCAAATTTAGTAAGGTATTGGGTTTTTTTTCCCCCAAGGAAAAAAAATGAATATACATATGACTTTGCAGAAATTTCATGCAGCGTTGTTGTTTTAGTCCCATCTTTGAACAAAGAAGTAACTTCCAGAATTATAAAATGCATTTGCTGAAGCTGGACAAAAAATGAGATTTTTACAATGAACATGAAGGTAATCCACTGTGTAAATATTTGGTATCTGCCATGGACTGATATCTTTTACTTCTTGAATGGTGAGTCAAGATTGTTAATGTGTGCCGGTCCTAATCCTTCACTGCTGAAGATAATAGATCTTAACTGAGACTTAATGGAAGTTGGAAAAAAAAAAAAATTAGAAAGTTACACTGTGAAGCTACCATTAATATTGTCCTACTCCTGTTTTTCCATTACAATATTAGCCTGAATTCACACTGGACTTTTCTCTTTACTTCTAAATTCTGTTTTCCAACACAGTGATTCCCAAACTTTGTGATTCATACTGCCATGTAAACTGGTCTAGCTGGCTCATGAAGTTTAAAAGAAAAACCTGCAAATTGTCAGTCTCAGCATGTGTTGATTTAGCAAGAAGGATGGGTGTTTGAAAATCATTCTATGACTGGAAAACAGGAGAGCCACTAGATTAAAAGGCAGGAATAAAGAAGCACATAGAGCAACAGGTTAAAAATTTCAATACATCAAGTAAGCATTTTATTCCTTACCCAGAAACAATTGTGAAAGAACCTCTCAGGTGCCTGTAATAACATTCTTGATGATATTGCTGAATATTTTCAGAATAAAAATCATTGATTTCTTTTTTGGGGAGGAGTGAAGTCAGGGGAGACGGAGAGGGAAGAACTGCTATATAATCTAACAACAGTTTTTCTAGCTCAGCATAATTTTTTCCTTCTTCATTTCTGCAGCTGAGAGCTGGCATTTTATCATTTAAGTGTGTCAGATTGTTATACTGTGCAATGTTGTTATGCATTCAAATGTCAGTTTCACCTCAAATTTGAGTTATGCCACAAACCCATTTTCATCTAATAAGATGGCTGTTACTTGATATAGCAGATTTCCAAGGCAATATGAAGAGATGAGCTTATCTGAGTACTGTTATATATTATTCACATATCTCAAAGTACACAATTTTTACCTTCCTAAGATTAAAAATTTTTAACTTTTCTTTTACATAAAAAAAATTTAATCTATTTTAAAAAATTAGTTTTGTTTAGTATAAATGAGAGTTTTATCCATGGTAGAATTGTTTCATATTCCATAGCTTAGTAAATAGGAATATGCCTTGTTAGTTAATATATTTATTTCCCAGCATTGCTTAATAAATGTAGAAGGTATCACTGTGTGATTCTGTCTCATCCAATTCTGTTTCATCCAACCCCATGAATGATAGAAATAAGATCTGAACATGAAAAATGCTTTCTCTGACAGCCTCTTTCATCCTTTTTCTTTTTTTCTTTCTCTAGGGCTAAGCTGTGTGAGGACCCATAAGGAATTGGGTCAGCCCCAAACATTTCTCACTCCAGTGTTTAAAGTCAATAATGAAATAAATCTGTGGCAGTTTTACTAAAAGGGAGTATGTAAAGTATGTAGGTTTCATCTGTACTTCTTCATGTTCTTAACAATTTCTAAACTCATCCAAGGAAGAGCATGACTAATGAAGCTGCACCATTCCTCATAGTTTTTATTAGTGTCAGTGTTAAGAATGGGTCAGTTTTGTGGATCCAGATTGATCTAGGCTTTTGAATAAACTGTGAGATTATTTAACGCCTAAGAAAATTATTGTGTAACTTTCTTGTAAATATTCATTGGTAGTATGGGTTATGAGTACTGAAATAACTAAACCAATCCCAGAATCTACAAAAATCTATATTTCAGTGCTGCAATGCAGAGGGAAGCAAGAGGGAATGGAGATTTTAACAAAGCTCAAACCATGGATAAAAAGCTATAGATCTTCTCCTCTGCAGGCTGATTGAAGCCTTACATTTTCTTCTGACCTTTTTATCTTTCAGTATGTTTCTTTAACCTAAGTAGTGTCTCCTTTTGCTACATTGAAGGAATTAATTAATTTCCTTAAGAGGGTAGCATTAAACTGAAATAGGATGGGTTGGCACATTTGAGTTCTTTTAGCAATAGAAAGTCTTTTGGGCTTTGCTTATTGTCAGTGAAAATTATTTCAGTTTCTTCCACAAACTTTCACCACTGCTTTTTTGCAGGTGGTAGTGGTGGGAATGGGTTCAGGGAGAAAGAAAAAAAGATCTACTGATTTTATAGGATGTTCCCTAAGAATGCTGTGTTACAAACCCCCAAAATTTCTGTTCTGTTCTGTTTTATTCTATTCAATTTTTTTCATGATTTTTTTTTTCCCCCCTGGAAGGAGTCATTCATGATGCAAGGTTAAATACTCACACTTACCAGTATGTTTGGATATCTTCACTATTGTAGAGTGTAAAGCAGGGAGGTCAGTCAATAGAACTGTCACCTTATGGTGAGGTTTTTATCAAAATCATATAGATACTGTATATGTATATTGACAAAGCCCACTGAAAGCTGTGTTTGTATACCTTCAATATACAGTTAAGATTCTGAGGACTCAGTTTGAAAAAAGACTTTCTACACAAACACCAGAACCCCTTATTACATTGCACTTTCTCTCCATGCAGGTTTAGTCTGAGATTTTTTGATAAGTAAGTGGTAAGTGCTTTAATTTTGTTTTTTTTTTTCCTTTTTGTTTTCATTGAAGCAGGAGAGTACACTCAGAGGTTATTCATTATTGTAGTGGTTTTGATTCTAAGTCTTCATCAGTAACCAGGTTGTAACCACGGAGCCAAGGCCATGTTCCTAGTATTCCATACGATTTTTGAGTAAGCAAGGGTATAAATAAGAAGGGAGAGGAGGCTCTCGCTCTCTTCTCTTCTGGTGGTTCTCTGCTTTCAGTCCTACTCGTGTGGAGGAGTGAGGCCTAGTGAGGCCTTGTAGGCCTTGGGAGGCAGCGGGTACCAGGGCTCATTTGGCGCGATTCTGCTATCTCAAGGAAAGTAGTAAACTTTTCCTAGTTCTTTATTGTTTTCTAGATCTTAGTTTTGATTGTGTATATCTGTTTTCCCCTTTTCCCTTTTTCCCTTTTCCTTTTCCCTTTCCCTTTGGGGGAGGGTGGTGTGTTTGGGGTCCCTTACATTGTACACAGTATTCTAACTCTATATAAGTGTAATATATGTAAAAATATATATTTTGGTATAATTCAGTTGGGTTTCAGTTCTTCAGTTTCTATAGGTTTTATTTTTTTCCTTTGCCCTGGGGGAAGAAGTGAGGGGGAAGTTTTCCCTGTGAGTTCAGAAAGTTGGCGAGAAACCAACACAATTATTGTTTATCATGTGTTTTGCACATTGCATCCCCACAAATAGACATAGAATATGTACCTTCATAAATAATTTTCTTACACTTGGATTTCATCCTTGTGTTATCTTATTCCAAAGAAGGTCTTACTGAACTTCACATGAATTAGGATACTACGGAAAATGGACAAAGCAGTGCAGTCTATTTCTGTGCTGTTTAGTCTTCAGTCAGAGAAGATGAGAGGAAAGAGGGAATTGCTCTTTTATCAGCGATCCTGAGTTGTGGAGTCTTTAGTTTGTGGAGTCTTTACATTGGAATTAAATGTCAGCAGTCTGGATACTCCGGCAAAGGCTAATGGTCCATTTTGGCCCATCTCTCTGTTGGAGATCCTGAACACCAGATGTGTCCCTGGGCATCTGGGGAGCTGGAGAGGAAGCTCAAGGCACTCTACCAGCCAGCCTGGCAGAGTGCAGATGAGCAGCAAATCAAGCAGCCAGCAACAGGATAAGGCATTTGGCCTGGGAGAATGGTGGAAGCTGTCAGGAAGCTGGGAGCTAGGCAGCAGGCGAGCTGAGCAGGAGCCAGCCGTGTTCTTGGCCAACGGGTGAGAATTTCTACTTGCCAGCTTGGTATCTCGCCAGATGATCACTTGTCATTCTGCTGAAAGTCATGAGGCCATTTTGCAGTTTAGAAAAACTAAGGGAAAAAAAAGTTTTATTTTGTGTTATTTGTTGTATTATTGATGAAAGACTGAACAGGTAATTGTCCAGTTTTTCCTCACTACTACAAAATTTGGAAATTTACTAACTTTTTAAAAATGGCAAATAAGAGTGTGATACAGGCCCAGAGCCACAACTTCGAGGAATGATCTGCCGTTCAAATCTTGTACAACTGGGTAACTGTAATTAAATTTTAGATACATTAGTTCATTTTGAGGACTTAACTACAAAATAGCCTGCAAAATACAATCACAGATAATGGCTTAAAATCACCTATCTCTCTAAATACTTTCTGCTTGTAAATTCTGAATGCTGGCCAAATGTAAATTTAAAAAATGTCAAGGTATCAGAAAATAAAGGGTTGCTTGAAAATTGATGCCGTATTTTAATCTTTCTGTTCTTTCTTTGGTCAAATCTGACTGATGAAAATACTTACATAAAATCACTGGTTGGGTGACATTGTAAGTGGTAGCTTTTTTTAATTAGACCTAAGGGATAGAGTGAGGAAAAAAGGCTTTTCAAACCTTCTTGAGGTCTAAAATAGAATCAGTAGCCTTCAAAGATAAATACAGTTTTAAATCCATTATCCAGCATGATTCAGGATAAGCATTTATTGACTAGTCAGCAGTCCATATTCAGCTACTTGAACATTTGTGAGAACACACTGAAAAGCTGCAAACTCAGCTGAAGCAAAATCACATACACTTCCTATCTGCAAAATAGTTTTGGTAGTACTTGGCAAATTCCATTTAAGTGTTTTCTCATAATATGAGGTTTAAACCCAGCCTTGTGCTTGGAGACTGCAGCTACAACTCTACCTAGATCATTCCGTATGCATGGGAAAGGTTAGAGTGAGACAGATGGAGATTTCTTTTGAGTATAGGCCCCAAATCTTAGAGAGCTGTGGCAGCTTTGATTAATCACTCTGCATCCTACTTCATAACTATTACTTATGGTTTAAGAATAACTGCTTTCCTTTGTCCCTGCTGCAGACTGGAATATAAAGGTATGTGGTGGTTCATGCTGTGCATACAAGGACAGTTTCTGTTTTAACCCTTCACATGTGTTTGCAGGTTCTTTTTAATATATGACAACCTGAAGGACAAGCAGATACCAGACAATGCAGCTTTCTTGCAGTGATAGCATGAGCTTATAGGGTTAATATTATTGTTGTATTTTATTATCTACTTGTGTTCAGATTTATTATTATGATGATGTGTAAATTTAATAATGAGCTTACTTGCAGCCAATTTTTGCTAGTTGTTTTTTGTAAAATCCGCACATAAACCATGTAAAGAAGAAATCTGATCCTGTTAAAATCTGGAGTCCAGCTATGTAGGGTAGTCATTTGAAGCTAACGAATCAATACAAGTCCACAGCTTCAGCATGCATTATGGTAATCTTTGTGTCCACTTTGGTAGATAACGTTAATCTGACTAGAGCAATCTGTCACAATGATTGACATGAACAGATTCTTAGGGCAGCAAAACAGCCTTGCTTGCTTTTTCTCTGCCAGAGCACTGGAAAGTTAACTTTCTTGTTGAGAGATATAGGAGCAGTGGATACTGTTCGACCAAGAAGGGGAGACATACACCAGTCATATTTCTCCATTTGGGACCAGCAGGCAGGAACAGGATTTCCAGGAACTGATTTTCCAGGACTTACATTTTGACTCTTCCTCCTTCTCCTTTTCCCACTGACTCTTATCTTTAGGCTGTGTTCTGCTTTGCCTCTTCTGAAGAGCTGTGATATGGTTTTGAGTTCAACCACAACAAAAACAGACGATTGACCTATGAATAACTGTTAATGTAGCTGAGTTAGACTGTTGAGTATATGGCTGAGTTAGCCTTTGTCCATAAGACTCAATTAAAAGAGAAGTGACAGCCACCTATTTTGACCTGTAAGGTTGCTAATGGCAGTGTTGTAATAGTTGAAAAATCACTAAGTGTGATATATTCCTCTTATGTATGTTTTAGACTAGTGTGGTAAGAAATAGCTTTCGCCATTGCAGGTGGATAAATATTGGCTGTATAAATGTTCTTTTAAACCTCTAAAAACACCTGACACATCTTTCTAATCAAGAGAAAAAATGTGTTAACTGAACTGGAAGCAGGATATGGCTTATTTGACTAAAGAATGCAGTCATTAATGGGCAAATGAAATATATTAAACTTCTTTTTGCTATTAGTATAAATGTTATACTCATTTTATTTACAAAGTACAGTAATGTTTTAAATAGCATGTTTAAAATGAATTGTAGCATATATAATTGTGAGTAAGGAAGAGCAGAATTCAAAGCATGGTTAAAAGTTCAGATGACAGACAGGTATCTGGCATCCCAAGGTAGAGGTTTATTGTCATCTCATTTCTAATCTAATCTGTGCCTGTAAAATCCTTTCTGGTAGTGTTGCACAAGGTGTGAGAAAAAACATCCAAAATTAGTCCAGTATTTTGTGTAATCTTCCTGAATTTTTAAACTACTTAAGATAGACACTGGTTAAATAAAAAAAACCTGCTACAATCAAAGATAGTAAAAATGAAATTCAGAGCAATCCAGGAATGTTTTCTAAAGTTGGCTACAAATCTTCGGAGAGGTTAGTTTACTTAGCAGAGAAACTTCTGACTAGGGCCTTCTACTAGCTCAGTATCATGCGTTATGTTTAAGAATACAGTATTTGGTATCTATTTGAAGTTCTACAATTCAAGGACGACAGCAATTCAGTATACATTACTCCAGTGTAGAACCCCACAAATAACCCTATTGCACATGAGGGAACCCAAATATAAAAGATAACTTCCTGTTGCTTATGTGACATTTTGAAATAAAGTCTGCAAGTCACATGTAGATAATACTATCCATTCTGGAAAAAACAAACAAACAATCAAAACCACCAAAAAAACTTACAAAAAAATTAAGAAAATAGCATAGGCAGTATGTGAGGCTAAAGTCACCAAAACTCTGCAAAGTCTGTTATCATTAACTGTCAAAGTATTCTACTTTTGCGATTATTTTTGACATAATCCGTATGTGGGACAGTTGAATTTGTTTTCATATGATTAGTTTTAAGCATGTGTTTTCCAGATATGTTCTTCAGGCTGTTTGTGGAGTCAGGTTATTTGTTTGTTGATTGTGGTGACACAAGAAGCAGTTTAACTGAAACATTTTTATTGACTTTTACCTGTTCATCTGTGAATTCATTTTACTAGTGTACATACCTTATTTGATAATCAGGAAGTGCTAGAATCATTCTACAGTACTCTTATTAATTCGTCAAAGACAACAGTCCATAATGGAGACCTAATAGAGCACTGAAAATCCATTTCTGTACAGAACATAAGCAACTTGCATTTGATTTGAGCAAAAATCATGAACTTAAATTATTTGTCACTTCATAATATTTAACTATTAGGGAGCATCACATATTTCAAGCGTATCACCTCTTCTCACCCCACACTGCATTTTTTGATGTTACCTCATTTAAACAGAATATATTCTATTGGAAAATGTACTCTACAGACCTCTGCTCTTCCCCAGTATAGGCCACATGATAGGAACATGGCTGTATGGTGGTTTATATGACAGGATGTTAACCAGAGGCTACTGTTGGAGAAGCCTCATGTTTCCATAGCTGGCATGGTGCAACTGCTTGTCCTGGGCTTCCTGAACCTGCGAAGTGGGAAGTCATCCTAGCACAAGAAGAGATGTTGCAGTGGTAGTACAAAGCGTGCCATGGTCCAAGGTTCAGATAAGGAAAAGTTATGGAGCAGAGAAAACACTTAATTTAGTTGTTCTTCCTGTTAAGGAAAGAAAGGCAGGAAGTCTGTATAAAGGCAAGTGTATGTACATGCATGTGGAATTTGTGTTGTACAGATTATTTCAAGCTATCAAATATCTGTCCTAGGTAAACAGGGGGAAAAAAAACCTGTGAAGATGCAATTTATGCCTGTACAGAGAGACAGTAGAAGACATGCACTTCAGCTATAAATATGAGTGACACATATGCCTTTAAGTTTTTTTGGTATATTGAAAGACATATAAAAAGAACATAAACTCAAACCTGAAATCTGGCCAGGAACACAAGCTGATGATACCTCTGAAATGGGATGCATTTTTGCTTTTATTTAGTTTTAATGCAGATGTAGTACTTCTAAACTTCAGACAGTAGTAGTATTTCTAAACTTCAGATTAAGCTTTTTTTTTTTTTCAGCTGAAGTATAGTATTTCTAAGAGGAGCTACTAGATGTAATTATGTTCATTAAAATAAGATTCAGAAATATAATTCTAAGATTTATTGTGAAAATTCTTCAACTTTTTTACATGTTCAGTTTTATGATGCAATTAAACATTGACTGTGAAGTTTACTGTCATCCCATGTTAATGTTTTTGTCATTTTCAAACAAGCTTATAATTAATGTGAGAAGTAAAGACGTGAAGTATATGAGGAAAAATGTAATACGGTTCCTATAAATCTGAAGGTGTTTACGATCTGCAAGTATTTCTGTATTATTTCTTTAGTTAGATGTACATTATATATGTTTTTAGGATATATTGAACACAACTAGTCACTCATATAAAGTACAAAATAGCATAGTATCTGTAGTTTTTTGTAGATTTTGTGACTGGTAATTTTTTCAGATATGATGGTGTAGTTGTCTGCATATCTTTTCATATTAAATTAAAGATATACTTTTTCATATTAATTTAGCATGTAAATAGTTTATAACTGGAAGAACTTAAACCCCAGGTTTAGTGTTTCTATCTTATGTAAAAATTCTCTACTGCCAAACAATTTTGTTGGGCTTAGGCTACGACCTGTTGTTTCCTTTGGGACTTCTGCTTGACCACCTGGTTTTTGTATTTTTTTTTCTCCCGATGGCAGCAAGAACCTTTAAAAATCTATCCTGATATCAAACATAGGCCAAAAAAGTAAAAAGTTAAAGGAGAAATAGATAACAGACCCATGATTGGTATGACTACCTAAGTTTTAATTCTGTTTACACCACTGCAAGACACACTAATGCGTAGCACACACACTAATGATAGCTTTCGCACTTCTTGAGCTGCCACATCCAGTCCTGCTTTGCCTGTGTATCTGTGTGAACACAGTTTCTCAGTGTGACAAGGGTTAACACAAGCAGATGGTTTTAGCTCCGGTGACACTCATGTGGCTTAGTGCAAGGGCCTCTGCATACACACAGGCCTGTCCCCCCGCAGACCTACCTTTCCGTTCCTCTGAGTACTCACTGACTTTAGTTTCATCTTTCTTTCTTTTTTTTTTCCTGTTGCATTCACAGATTGTCACCTCATTCAGTTATTGATCTCCCCTGTGCTACAAATTCGCTCAACACTGCCATCCCTGCCTTAAAATGATTTCCATGGGGGGATCTTGAATCTATTGCTTTGAACTTAATTGACTTTTAAATTGATTTGAAGGAAGGAGTAAAGTTCTATTTCTATTCTATCTGGTTTTGTTCTTCTGAGCCAAAGAGACAAAGATAGTTTCTGTCATCAAAACCAGGCAGGTATAATGCTGAATGCACACAGGCTGTGTTGTCTAGTGCGTAGGTTGTATTTTACAACTTCATCATAATATTGTCCTGTCCCTACATGGTCAAAGGCACAAGTTCTATAGGAAGTTTCTTAGTTTATTTGTTGAATTCTCAGCTATTGCTTCCTAATTCTCTTCAGGAGGTCACGCCATATGTCTAAAGACCTACAGTATGCAGCATGAGTAATTTCCTTCTTGGACACAGTGGGGTTTTTAGGCACAACTACCTTCTTTTAGGCTTTCCTAAAGGGAAAAGCCCAGAGCACTGCAAAGGTTAAGTGAACTGGCCTTTGGGGCACAGCAGGAAGCTTTCCACTCCGTGTTCGTATGTTAACTTCTGTCAAAAATAGTCCTGCTTTTTGTTCTTGTTGACCTCTCATTCCCTGAATTTTGAAAGAACCTGTTTGTAAGTCAGGCACAGATTCTGTGCATGCTAACACGACAGACATGTATTTCAGGTGGCTGTCCAGTCAACTAGGTGACATTGATTATATACTCTGCCAATAACAGAAAGAACAAATTTAAGAACCTCACTGTAAACTGCAAACCATTTTGGCTATTAGCCATATCCATCCTAGTTGTACAAAGCACCATCTGGTGATCTTTTCAGCGGTCCCTCAAGTTGAAGAATCTGCTTTTTTTAAAAAGAACTATAAACATCTAAGCTGTTTTGCAACTTATCCCTTGTTTTTTGGAGTTTTTTGGAGTTATTGTTTTGGGGGGTTTTTGTTTGTTTTGC
>VXAY01003239.1:46678-56985 GCA_013399855.1 Oxyruncus cristatus | reverse complement strand
TGTGTGTGTGTGTGTTTTTGTGTGTGTGTGTGTGTCACCCCCTCTTCCCTCCACTCCCCCCCGGCCTCGGCCACTTTTCCCGTCACGCTCATTAGAGCCCTGAGTATCAATCAGGGGGAGATGAAAGCCAGCTGGGGATACATTACAACACCTTGGGAAGGGATGAAAGCGCCTCTTTAGTCCTAACAAACCTCTCCAAGCCGAAATGCATATGGATGCGAGCGCGGCGCTCGCTGCCTTTCATCTCTCTCAGCGTTCGCCTTTTGGGCCGCTCGGCTTTTGCCCCCCCTGCAGGAACAGCCCAGTGACACCCCCGCGGGTGTGACGGGCACGGTGGCCTCGGCACCCTGCGGTGGGTGGCGCGGGGTGCTGGGCACCCCGGGAAGACGTGAAGGGGCTTTAGGGGGTTTGCTCTGCCCACCTGTCCCCTCTGCCAGCGGAGGACTGAGAGGGCGACCCGAAACACCCCCAGCGGGAGGAGCTTCCGTGGATCACCCCTGGTGGGGGACACTGGTCCTGTCCCGGCTCCGGGAATGGCTCCCACCGAGGGAGAGCGGCAGGATCGGGCCCTGTTCCGTGTTGCGCCGCGCGGCGGATTTTCGAATTTAGAAATCGTTCAGATTTGTACTTCGGGGGGGAAAAAAAAAAAAAAGGAAAAAAAAAAAATCCATGGGGCATTAAATATTTACGGAAAATCAGCAGCTGTGTAAATAATGGAAAAATCCAATATTCGGCGGGCGGGCCGGTTTTCAACAAATTTGAAAATTTTATGATATTGTTATTATTATTTATTGCCTGTTTTATTTGCCGGTGCCTCTCTTCACGGGCCCCGTGGGCCTGGGGGGGTGGTTTGACCGCCTCGTGCCTGATGAGACCGTCCTCTGCTCGTTGCACTGGTGGGCCGTGCCTGCAGCAGGTGCCAGGGTGAGGGTTCCCCTGCTATTTCCTCTGCTGACGGCGGTGCCCACCCTGGCACGGCCCCACGGGGGCACGGGGAGTCCTGGGAGCCCTGTGGGAGCAGAGGGCTGTGGAGGGTGACGGCGGCGTAGCACCTACTCTAATGGGATCCTCTCCACAAGTAATTAAGCCTGGGCTAATGCTAACCGTAATGTGATGTATGTATGCCTTTAACTAATCATTTATTAGCCTCGTTGATGGTTTGTCAATATTAATTCATTTATTTAAACAACTCCGAGCTGTAATGAAGATGTTTGCTTTAAGGGGGGAAGGAAAAAAAAAAAAAATAAAAAAGAAGAAAAGAAAGAGATGGAGCTGCCAGGAGATTTTTTTGGTTGTTGTTGGCTCGATGTGCATCAGACGCCCTGCCCGGGGTGATGGGGCTGGGTGGGACGAGGAGCTGCTGCCACCGCTCAGCCCCAGGGGTTGGTGGCCTCTCTGACACCACCAGGGCGGGTGGGGTGTGACCAGGGAGCTGCCAGGGGTGTAACCACAGACCACGGGGAGCAGAGCGAGCCCGGGCCTTCCCACACCACCCAGGGCAGCAGGGTCAGCCCCCGCTCCCAGCCCGATGGGAGCATCCCAGGGGATCCCAGCCCACCGTGCCCTCTCCCACCGGAGCAGCTCCAGCGCGGAGGGGCTCCGGCTCTGCCACCGGACAAACTTTGTTTGGGAGAAAAAAACTTCCCTTGGTTTGACCTTAAAATGTTCGAGCTGCGCCTCAAAGGCTGAAATCAAACCCGAACGTGCTGCCTGACCCAGAACAATCGGGTTTTTTTCCTCGACTTTCAATTCGTTAATGATCTCGAACCGGTTTTCGTTTCAAATCAAATTACTTTTTTTTTTTTTTTTTTTTTTTTTTTTTTTTTTTNTTTTTTTTTTTTTTTTTTGACGTGGGGAGTGGGAAATTGCCAATAAAGTGACAAAAACAAAAAAGCATTTTTGGTCCTGTTTGATAAGCCCAGGTTGGGTCAGATTTGGTCCTTTGGGTGCTGCAGCAGGTGGGGTGCAGGAGCAGGGAACGGCCTCTCCCAGGAGCATCACAGGGCAGGCGGGTCCTGCCCTGGGTCTGTGCTGAGCAGATCCTGAAACGGAGCCTCTGGCCAGGCGTTGGATCAGCTGCTTCCAGCTCTCCTTGGCAGCTTCTTAATACCAACTAGATCATGGTATTAAAGTTAACTTTCTCTTAAACAGGCTTAATTAGCGTCCTTCAGACAAACATAAATTAATCCTGGGCTGCTCTGCAGGATGTGGAGTTTCCCCTTGATCAATTGCCAGGCCTGGCTCCAGACAAACTCCCCGGAAAGCCGGGTCTGGTGTTGCAGCATCCGTGAGGTTGCACCCGGGAGCTGCGGAGCCGGTGGTGACCTTGTGTCCTGCTCCAGGCTGCGGGTACAGGGACACGGCTCTGGACGTCACCGCAGCCGTGTGTGGCCATCCCTGACCACTCAGTGTCATGCAGGACAATGTATGACCATGCAGGAGCACGCGGGACCATTCCCGACCGTTCCCACCATCCATGACCACACACAACCACACATGACCCTGTATTACCACGGGTGACCACACGTGACCACTCACCACCATGCCTGACCATGCACAACCACTCACCACCACCCACGACCACACATGACCAGGTACAACCCTGTATTACCATTCCCAACCCTGTCTGACCACACAGGACCGGTCACCACCATCCAGGGCAAGGCAGGACCATGCACAGCCAGGGATGACCATGGGTGACCACTCACCACAAGCTACAACCCCACATGACCAAAAACAACCCTGTACTACCAGGCAGAACTGTGGACCACCAAACACGGCCAATCGCCACCATGCCTGACCAGGCACACTGCTCAGCACCACCCATGGCCACACACAACCACCCAGGACCATCATGACCATGTACAACCCCTGATTACCATGCACAACTCATGTACAGCCACACACGACCACTCACCACCACCAGGACAAGGTAGGACCATGCACAGCCAGGGATGACCATCCACGACCGTTCATCACTGTCCATGACCACACACAACCACCCAGGACCACACAGGACCACATGCAACCCTGTATTACCATGGACAACTGTGGAACACCACACACGGCCAATCGCCCCCGTGCCTGACCAGGCACAGCCATGGATGACTGCTCAGCACCACCCATGACCACCCATGAGCACATGCAACCCTATATTACCATGCAAAACTTGGGTACAGCCACACACGACCACTCACCACCACCAGGACAAGGTAGGACCATGCACAGCCATGGATGACCATGGATGGCCAATCGCCACCATCTACAACCACACACGACCGCTCACCACCACCAGGACAATGTAGGACCATGCACAGCCATGGGTGACTGTGCATGACCGCTCACCACCATCTACAACCACACACAACCACCCAGGACCACCCAGGACCACGTGCAACCCTGTATTACTGGGCACAACTGTGGACCACCACACACGGCCAATCGTCGCCATGCCCAACCAGGCACAGCCATGGATACTCATGGATACAGTCATGGAGCCTCCACGACCACTCACCACCCTCTCCAACCACACACAACTACCTGTGACCACGCATGACCACACGCAACCCTACGTTGTCATGCACAACTCGTGTACAACCACACATGACCACTCACCACCACCAGGACAATGCAGGACCATGTACAACCATGGATGACCGTGCATGGCCACTCACCACCATCTACAACCACACACAACCACCCAGGACCACATGCAACCCTGTATTACCATGCACAACTCGTGTACACCCACACGTGGCCACTCACCACTACCAGGACCATGTACAACCACGGATGACCGTGCATGGCCACTCACCACCACCCATGAGCACACACAACCCCCCAGGGACCATCCATGACCACTCCCCACCCCCCATGAGCGCCCACAACCGCCCAGGGACCATCCATGACCACTCCCCACCCCCCATGAGCGCCCACAACCGCCCAGGGACCATCCATGACCACTCCCCACCCCCCATGAGCGCCCACAACCGCCCAGGGACCATCCATGACCACTCCCCACCCCCCATGAGCGCCCACAACCGCCCAGGGACCATCCATGACCACTCCCCACCCCCCATGAGCGCCCACAACCGCCCAGGGACCATCCATGACCACTCACCTCCCCCCATGAGCACACACAACCACACATGACCACGCACAACCCTGCATTACCAGGCACGACTGTGGACCACCGCACACGGCCGAGCACCACCATCCGCGACCACGTGCAACCACACGTGACGGCAAATGACCACATATGACCACACGTGACCGCCCCCCACTGCCACACAAGCAGCCCTGGCTGTTCCCTCTGCCCCAGCTGTTCCCTCAGCCCCCAAGGGCGGGGTTGGTGTCTTGGCTGTGCACGGCCGGGGATGGTTTGTCTCCCATGAATGGGGTCCTTGGCCCTCTTGCCTGCAGCAGGGGACGTGTCAGCAGAGAAGGACCTTCTCCTGCGTGGCGGGATCCTGCTGCCTGCTCTCTGGTGCCCTTCATCCTACACAAGAAGAAGGACCAGCAAACAGTCTTTCCATTGTCTCCTTCTCCGGGGGAAAAACAGGATGAAGATTTGATGGGAGGTCAGAGGAACGTGGGGGTGGAAATGACTGCGCTCTGGGAAGCTGCTGAAGGACTTCCAGCACAGAAGGAACCTGCACGGATCCCCCGGGAAACAGGGATGGAGGAAACCAGGTTAATTCAGCTTGAACTGGTGGTGGCGCTTGCTCGTTTGGATAAAAGCAACCCCAAGAGCTGCCTGAGCCTTCGGTGGCTTCCAGTGCCACAATCCTACAATCCTGCAGGGAAAGGAGGGGGAAGACACTCCCTTTGCAGGCAGGGAAACTGAGGATTGGAGGGTTTGATGACACTTTTGGGGTGCCACACCAATCCCAGCCCCAAAGTCCTTGTGCAGTGGGCTCAGAGCCTTGAAAGTCACCCGGACCGGAGCGGGATTTCCCTTTGGGATTCACGGAGCAGCTCCGAGGGCACGTCCCGCTCAGCATCTCCCGGTGGAGCAGCAAGGCGGAGGCGATGGGGGGATAAAGGGCCCTCGGGAGCACAAGGGGGCCGGGTCCCCGTGGCAGGGACAGACAGAGGGACGAGAGCAGGCAGGACGAAGGGCAGGGCGGCAGGGGGGGCTGCTGGGGGCAGGGTCCGGCCCGGCCTGACACCGGGTCACGGAGCCGGGAGCGCTGCGAGGTGCCGAAGGGATCGATAGCAATTCTAATATCATACGAGTCAATCGTGCCCTGTCATGGGCAGCGCGGCAGGCTGACTCCAGGGCTGCAGGACCTGACAGATGGGCTCTCAGATCCGTATTTATAGCAAGAAAAAGCTCATAAAACGGAAAGAAGGGCAGAGCGCGGGAGGAGGCTCAGCCCGGCCCCGCTCCGCTCCGGCCATTACGCTGACCACGGGAAGGGAGAAAGGGATGTGGGGAGCTGCCCACCCTGGGGGGCTGGTTAAGGGTTGGGGTTCAGTGCTGGAGGGGTTGTGGGGCACAGACCCAGCCCGTGGGGCAGGGGGGCACCAAATGATGCCCTGGGTGGGGTCGGGGGAGAGCACGGGGGGGACACATGGCTGTGCCTGGAGGGGCTTTGGGGTGTCAACCCCAGCAAACTCCTGCCCCCCGGCCCTGTGCAAGCCCCCACCAGCCACACAGCCCAGGGGGAGAGCCCTGGGGCCAGCTCAAAGCATGTGGAGAGGTTCTATTTTTGGAGGACACACGCGGGGAAGGCACTGTCCCCCTTTATTGCCCCTGGGCAGGTGAGTCCTGCAGCCGCTCATCGTGTTCCCCTCTTGTCCCATCCTGTCCCTCCTGCCTCTGGCGTCAAAGAGCAAACCCTGCCTGGCCTTTCCAGGGGCTGCAGTTTTTCTCCAGGCCTTGATGAGGAAAGATTTATGAGAAGAATTGGGGGGCAAAATGAAGAGAGGCAGGTGGGCTTGTGCAGGGGCATCAGCTCATCCCCGCCCCAAAAATGTGTGTCCCCTCTCCTCTATCCCAGCCAGGAGGACACCCAGGGGTGACTCCTCGTGCCAGATGAGGCGTGAAGGGCCACGGTCCCCACGTGGTCCCCTTGCCATGATTTGTTCTTTGTCCCTCTCCCCTTTCCTCATCCTCCTTCCCGCAGTTTCCAACCCCACCCCGTGCTGTGCTGTTTCCCTTCTCCACCTCCCTGGGCACTTTCCCTGCTGTAAATCCTCTCCCAAAATACTGCTCCCAGTCCCCCAGGGAGATCTCTGCCACCCAAAGACCCCTCCCAGGAGGTGGGCAGGGGGGAGCAGGGGGAGGTGAGCCCCTCTCCATCCTCCCCGTGGCTCCCCAGTCCCTGCAGATTCCCGTGGACACTCCAGGAAAAGCAAACCCCGGACACGGGGTGTCCTGATGGTTGACTCTGTCCCCTCATGAGGCATTAACCAGGCTGCCTGGAGCCCACCACACTCCTGTGTTACAGGTGTGATGAGTTTGCTGATCTCAGCCAGGGGGGGTCTGTGAGGGGAGTGCTTGAGAGGAGGAGGAAGAGGAGCTGAGGGAGGGTGTGAACACGAATAGGGGTTGGATTTGGGGCCCAAGGTCCCCCTGTTGCTGACAGGGATGTCTTTACACCAAATCCACCACGTGACTTGTAGTTGGTACTTTGGGGATGCTCTAGACTGGCCCTGGGCTGGGTGTGCCAGGAGCGGGGGGGATCTGTTGTTTTGCCTCCCTGTAGAGCAACAGAAGGGACAGGAAAACTCCTCCCCCCCCCAAATTTCCCCCTCTTCCTTCTGTTTTCTTCCCCCTGCAGAGCTTTCCTCCCCCTGCCCTCTGCAGCAAATGCAATGTCCCACCAGCAGCAGGACCGATGATGCAACCTCAGTCAGCCACCCTGAGAGGAACCTGCTGGAAACACATCCCTGTCTCCTGCTGCTCCTTCCTCCTTGCCCTCCTCATCCTCCATCCACAGCCTCATTCGCTCCTCCCAATCCCTCCCGATCCCTCCTGGGGATTGGCAGCAGCCTGGGATGGTTTTATCCCTCATTCCCAGCTCTGGTTGTGGGACTGGCAGTGACTCCTCGAGGGGCTGAGTCTGCCAGGTCTCAGCTCCAGCTGCTGAGAGCAGGGGGACGGTGGGGTGAGGAGGGGGGGCACCCCTGGGCTGGTGCCATGTCCCAGAGCCATGGAACGGTTTGGGTGGGATGGGACCTTAAAGCCCATCCAGTGCCACCCCCTGCCATGGGCAGGGACACCTTCCACCAGCCCAGGTTGCTCCAGCCTGGCCTTGGACATTTCCAGGGATCCAGGGGCAGCCACAGCTGCTCTGGGCAACCTGTGCCATGGCCTCACCCCCTCACAGTCAACAATTCCTTCCCANGAACCCCCCCAGCTCTCCCAGCCTGGCTCCAGAGCAGAGGGGCTCCAGCCCTGGGAGCATCTCTGGGGCCTCCTCTGGACTCTCTCCAGCAGCTCCACGACCTTGTGCTGTTGTTCCCAGGGCTGGAGCAGCTCTGCAGGGACCTGAGGGGGCAGAGGGGCAGAATCTCCCCCTGCCCTGCTGTGGGATCAGCCCAGGGCACGGCGGGTTTCTGGGTGCCAGGGCAGCCTCTCATCCACCCACAATCCCAAGTCCTTCTCCCCAGGGCTGCCAAGGCTCTGTGAATCCCGGGGAGCTGCTCCCCGTTCTCTGATGGCCCAGGAGGACAAAGAACTTCCTTCCTTCCCACCTGCCTTGGGGCAGAGCAGAACCCTGCTGGGCACGGATAAAATCCCTTCCCCCCGGAGATCCCCCAGGGGGATTCCTGGCCCGGGGGGCAACACGGGAACCCCTTTAAGCCGAAGTGCAGCTCACCCGGGGTGGCTGCAGTGAGGTGCAGGCAGGTTTCACACGAACCAGCGGCTGCCACCACGCAGGTCCAGCCCGGAACGGCTGGAACAACCCAGGAATCGGAGGGATTTATGGGCGAGGTGGGGACTGACTCGCTGCTGCCTCCTCGCTCCGGCTCCTGCGCCGGGCTGAGCGCTCACGTGGGGAAGGGACCAACTCTTTGCTCGGGTTTCTCTTCGGATTTTCTCAGCAAACGTGAATTTTTTTCTGCTTCGAATAGGAGGGGAGAAAGGAAAGATCAGTGTGGTGGAAGCCAATTCCAGTCCTGTCTCGCTCTCTCCTTTCCTAGCATATCCAGTGGTTCATTTAAGAGTTAAGGCTCCCAAAGACCTCTGCTCCTCTGGGGGTTTCTTCATGTTAAAAAATTGCAACATTTAAAAAAAAAAAAAAAAGTTTTTTTGTGGATTTTTATTTTTTTTTTTTAATTATTCTCTGGAGAAAAAAATTTGCTTTGAAACTTCATCTCTCCCCACGTGGGGGAGTTTGTCAGGCAGGTTGGTTGGTGGGGATCTTGGGGAGGGTCTTGGCAAAGAGGTTTCCAAAGGGTGCCGGCTTCGGGGATGGGAGCAGGGAGTGTTTGGTCTCGCTCTGGGTGTTTATTGCCTTGCAAAAAGCCTCCCCTGCTCCCGGCTGGGTAGAGACCTGGACACAGAAGAAACGCAGAGAATCATGGAATCGTTAAGGTTGGAAAAGCCCTCTAAGATGACTGAGTCCAACCACTAACCCAGCACTGCCACGTTCTCCACTGACCCGTGTCCCCAGGTGCCACATCCACACGCTGTCTGAACNATCGTTAAGGTTGGAAAAGCCCTCTAAGACGACCGAGTCCAACCACTAACCCAGCACTGCCACGTTCTCCACCGACCCGTGTCCCCAGGTGCCACGTCCACACGCTGCCTGAACACTGCCAGGGCTGGTGACTCTGCCCTGGGCAGCCTGTGCCGGTGCCTGACCACGCTTTCAGTGAAGGGAGTTTTCCTAACGTGCCATCTGAAGTTCCCCTGGCGGGAGGATGTCTCCTGCGGCTCCACCACCACGCTCCCTTTCACAGGGGGAGCCCTGGACTCTGATTTTCCCCTCTGGTGGGGATTTCGGGAAAGCATCTGAGCAAGGGCTGGGCCACCAGGACCTGGTTCTGCCCTTTTTCTCTGGCTGGGTCCCCTGGGGACCCGGGAAAGGCTGTTTGGCTCAGTGGGATGTGCAGGGTGGCCGCCCCTCTTGTTGGGTGCCAAGAGCCTCACACAGAAGCCTGAGGCCGCTGTGCAGGTCCCAGAACCTGCCTTGTCCTGCCTTCCCCCCCCTCCACAGCGACACCACAACCCACAGTCTCCCAACAACCCCGGCCCCAGTCCCACCTCCATCGTGTCCCATCTTCATCCCGCTCCCTGTGCTTTCCCGGCGTCAGGAAGGTTATTTTTAGACGGCACAGGAAGAAGGCAGGAAACACCAGTTTGGAGCTGGTACCTGGAGTCTCACAACTGTGGTGGGAAGATGAACTAACGACCAGCGGCTGCTGGTCCTGACTGGGGCAGAGCAGCTTTGGGGCGACCCGCATTGCTCTGCTCACAGGGCCTTTTGGGCGCTCACGTGCTGGTGCTGGTGGGCAGCTCCCTGTTGGGGTGACGCTGCGCCCACCTCCAGCTTCACCAGCTCCTGGTGCCCTCCACCAGCATCAGCCTGGGGCCACCACCCCAAGGGCTCAGCACCCCAACCCAGCTCCCGTCCCCAGGGATGGGCGCACAGAGCCCAAGGCGGACAATGGCCAGGAGGAAAGAGTCCTGCAGGGGTGGGAAGCTGAGTCCAAGCTCCCGAGATGTGCTCCCACACCTGGCTGGGACGCATTCCCTTGTGCATGGAGGCAGATGTGTCCCAGAGGTTCTGCTCCATCCCTCCTGCTCCTTGGGCTCCCGGGAGAGCGTCTCCTTCAGTACGGCCAAGCCCTCGGGCCCAGCCTGCCGGAGACAACCCAACCACAGCCATCCCAGGCCTACAGCCTCCACGGGGCCCCTTCCCAGCCCTCCGCCGCCTCCACCCTCGGGCCCCACCGTGCCAAAACGTGCCCGTGTTAAAACGGGGTGGCTGTGGGGAGAACCCAAGCGTGGCAAACACCGCTGAGCACCGGGGAAGGGACACATCCCCATCGATCGGCTCTGCCGGGCGTTATCTGGGGACGCTGCAGCAGCCGGGGAAGGGGGGGACGAGGAAGAGCTGAAAGGGGACATCTGGCTGCTCGAACCCTTGGCCCCCATCTCCACGTGCCAGGTGAAGATCCTGGCGTCCTCTTGACTGAAACCAGGCAGAACGGCCGCATCCCCGGCCTTCCTATCTCCGTGCAGAGCATGGCAGTTCCTGAATTGCCTGGCCGTGGCGGGCCCTAATGGCCCAGAGCTGATGTTTTATTGTCGGGTTTAAAAGTGTAATTAGTTCAAGTGTAAACAAAAA